>PVIU01000152.1:0-230790 GCA_004026605.1 Ondatra zibethicus
TGTGTGTGTGCGCCAGTGTGTGTGTGTGTGTGTGTGCCAGTGTGTGCCTGTGTGTGTGTGTGTGTGTGTGTGTGTGTGTGTGTGCGCCACAAAGCTAGACTGGGTGATTTCTTCCTCACTTTTCTCCTTGTTTTGAGACAGAATCTCTCACTGAACCTAGAGTGCTCATTGATTCAGTTAGAATAGCTGCTAGTTGGCTAATAAACTCCAGGAACACCTATCCCTGCCCTCCCCATGTCCTTAGGTAACAAGTTACTGCTAAGACGTGTAGTACTAAGCTGAGCACTGTCCAACTTCTTTTATTTAGTGTTTGAGACAGAGTCTTACTGTGTATCCCTGGCTATCCTGGAAAACTTTTGTAGACCAGGCTGACCTCAAACTCAGAGATCCGCATGCCTCTGCCTCTTGAGTGCTGGGATTGCCCAGCTTCTTAAACCTTGGGATCAAAGGTGAGCATCATTGTGCCTGGCTCACTGTCTAACCTCTTTATTGTTGTTGCTTGGTTGTTGTTGTTTTTTTTTTTTTTAAAGAATTATATTTATTATGTATATAGTGATCTGCCTGCATGTGTCCCTGCAGGCCAGAAGATGGAACCAGGCAAATCTTTTTACAGATGGTTGTGAGCCACCATGTGGTTGCTGGGAAATGAACTCATCTGGAAGAGCAGTCAGTGCTCTTAACCTCTGAACCATCTCTCCAGCCTTTTTTTTTTTTTTTTAATAACAAGGTTTCTCTGTGTAGCTCTGACTGTCCTGGAACTTGCTCTGTAGACCAGGCTCACCTTGAACACAGAGATCCACCTACTCTCTCCTGAGTGCTGGGATTGCCCAACTTCTTAAACCTTGGGATCAGATTGGACATCACCATCCTTATTTCCTGTTCTGCATTCCTCTTAGTTTACTGCTGCTTGTACCATTTTTAGTGGAAATGTATAGAAATTCTTGCCCAAACTTTTGAGAGTATTTCCAGATTCAGGTGGATTTGTCTCAGAAACCTCTTTTGCTGGCTGCCTTCTTTTGTCAACTTAACACAAGCTAGAGCCATCTGGAAAGAAGGAACCTCAGTTGAAAAAAATGCCTTCATCACATTGGCGTATAGGCAAGCCTGTGTTGCATTTTCTTGATTAATGATTGATGTGGTAGGGCCCGGCCACTGTGGGCTTTGCTGTCCTGACAGGTCATCTTGGGTTATATAAGAAACAAGCTGAGCACCTCAGTAAGTCGGCTTTAAGTCTTGGCTCTTCTCTCATGCTCTTTGGTGGTCTCTGCTCTGGTTCCTGCCCTGACTCCTTCCCTTCATGAAAGGCAGGAAGCTCTAAGATGGCATAAACCCATTCTCCCCAAGTTTCTTTTGGTCATGGTGTTTCCTCACAGCTAGAAACCCTAAGGCAGAGCTTGTTACCACGTTCATGGGATATTACTGTAACTGACCTGACCATGGTGTTACCACGTTCATGGGATATTACTGTAACTGACCTGACCATGGTGTTACCATGTTCATGGGATATTACTGTAACTGACCTGACCATGGTGTTTTGGGGGAGGATTGTAGAAGGAATTTGGAAATTTGGGCTGGAAAAGCTGTTGAGTGTTGAGAGCTTACTGAGCGGTTATGAGAACTTGGAAAATAATGCTCAGAGTAGTGCAGATGATGGAAGCCTGGTTTCAGAGGAGAGTCTGAGAGCCCTTAAAGACTATGGAGTTACTCATGTGAAATTCAAATCAAGAATCTGGAGTTCTGGTTAGATGTGACTGATTAAGAAAGGGTCAGCACCACTAAGGTGAAACCTTTGCTTTACTTGGGACAATTAGTGCTGATTAAATGGAGCTGGGAGATCAGTTAGGACTAACAAAGGACCAGCATCGTTGAGGTGAAGACTTCTGGGAGTTTTTTCTTCAGGGTTAGCATGCAGAAGCTATGGTCAAGAGGCGACTGAGGCTACAGCTCATTCTGGCTTTGATAATGTGTGAGATTATCTGATCACTTAGTACTAGTTTTAAGGGCATAAAGGGTCACAGAAAGCAGCTTGGCACTTTTGAGAGGCCAGGAGAGGCCATTGGAGACACCAGTACAATGTGAGTGACCCCTGAGGACAGCAGCAGCTGTGGAGTGCAGTGGTCCTGAGCCTGTGAGACAAGCTGCATGTGCTGTGAATGACAGAGCTGGAGAAACAGAGCTGCACAGGCCCTTTGGGACCAGAAGAGGGCTCCAGATCTCATTGTAGATGGCTGTGAGCCACCATGTGGTTGCTGGGAATTGAACTCAGGACCTCTGGAAGAGCAGCCAGGGCTCTTAACCTCTGAGCTCCAAGCTGAACTTTTTTACATTGTTGAATTTTGGTTTTGCTTGTGACTGGGCCTTGGTTCTTCCCTCTTGGAATAAAAAGTATGTAATTTATTTTGATTTTACAGGAGCCTACAGTTACTCTCCTCCCGGTCCATCTCCCTTTATCTCCCCCATTTAACCTTCAGAAAATAGTAGGCTTCCCAGTGATACCAAATGAACACGAGACTTGAATATTTTTAAGACACTGAACTTTTAAAGCATAAGAATTTTTTTTTAAATTGTGAGACTTTTAAAGTTATGTTTTATATTGTGATACTAATATTAACATGACATTTTAGGGACAAATGAGAAAAGAAAGATTATAGTTGAATAGTGATGTGTTTGTTTGTCAAGTTGACACGTGATCAGTTGTGCTAGCTAGGTTTTTGTCAGCTTGATGTAAGCTAGGGTCATCTGGAAAGAAGGAATCTCAACTGAGAAAATGCTCCATCACACTCTCCTGTAGGGCATTGACTTGATAAATGACTGATGAAGCAGGGTCCGGCCTACTGATGGTGGCATTCCTGGGCAGGTGGCCTTTGGTTGTATAAGAAAGCAGGCTGAGCAATCCGTAGAGAAAGTTAGCAAGTAGCTCTCTTCCCTGGTCTCTGATTCAGTTCCTGCCTCCAGGTTCCTCCCTGAGTTCCTGCCATGACTTCTCTGAAGAACAATAAGCTTTGAGATAAATAAACCTTTTCCCCCTAAGTTGTTTTGGTTATGATGTTTATCACAGTAGAACACGTCATGAATAAAATTACTTTGGATGAAGTAGCCTTCAAGTCAATAGATTCATAAAGCACATAACAGTAAATGTGAATGCCCAGACTGAAAAGCATCCCAGCCTGATGAAGGGGCAGGTAGCCCATCCTTTCTGGCTGCTGCTGAGTTAGATCTTGTGTGGAGTTCTTGGACAGTGGAGAGGATGACTCGGCCTGCTCAGGCTCCGCCCCTCCTGTAGAATTTACTCTCTCTTCTGCTGTCTGCTCAGTTGGTGGTCCTGCTAGAGGTTTTGTTTTCATCCCTAGCCTTCCTTTCCTCTTTTTCCTTCCCCCTTTTCCTGTCTCTCTCCTTCCCTGCAGTGGGCTACCAACCAGCTCCCAAATCATGACTAGATACTTACTATTAGTTATGAATGCTCTGCTTTAGGCCGTTTCTTGCTAGCTCTTACAACTTAACCTATTTTCCTTTATTCACACTTTGCCTCAGGGCTTTTTACCTTTCTTTCCTTCTGTATGTCTTGTTTCACTACTTCTCGTGTCTGTCTGTCTGGTGGCTGCCTGGCTTCTGGTCCCAGGTGTGTCCCGCTCATTCTCCCTTCTTCTTTCCTTCTTTTCTCTCTTCTCTCTTCTTTTATTTTATTTTATTTTTTTCCGAGACAGGGTTTCTCTTTAGCTTTGGAGCCTGTCCTGGAGCTAGCTCTTGTAGACCAGGCTGGTCTCGAACTAACAAAGATCCACCTGCCTCTGCCTCACGAGTGCTGGGACTAAAGGCATGCGCCACCACCGCCCTGCTCTAAAGGTGTACTTTTTATTAGATCAATCAGGTGCCTTAGGCAGGCAAGGTGAAACAAATGCAGCACAAACAAATGTAACACATCTTTACACAAGTAAAGTAATATTCTGCAGCATGAACAAAAGTAGCATCTTTACATAGTTAAATATTCCACAACAACTTCCCCTCTTTCTCTTTCCTCTTTTTCTCTTCCTCTAGCCAGCTTCAGTGAAGAACTACTCTCTTACCTGCAAGTATAAAGGACTGAATGCAAAGAGAACTAACTAGGAGGTTAAGCAATCAGTATTTAGAAATTTGGGCTGGAAAGACAGCTCAACAGGGAAAGGTGCTTGCTACTGAGTCTGAGGACTTGAATTCAGTCTCCAGAACCCACTTGGTAGAAGGAAAAAACCAATTCCTTCAGGTTGTTTGCTGATCTCCACTCAGATCCACTCCCCAGTAACTTACACGAACAAACAGATATGATACAAATGAGAAGATAAATTTTTTAAAGAAATAGTTGTTAAATACTGAACAGTAGCAGAAAAAAAATAACATTGCCGGGCAGTGGTGGCACATGCCTTTAATCCCAGCACTTGGGAGGCAGAGGCAGGTGGATCTCTGTGAGTTCAAGGCCAGCCTGGTCTACAAGAGCTAGTTCCAGGACAGGCTCCAAAGCTACAGAGAAACCCTGTCTTGAAAAACCAAAAAAAAAAAAAAAAAAAAGAAAAAATAACATCTTCACTGTTTACATTTGATAGTGTGCTTTCTCATATATTATTTTAGTTTTTAAGCATCCCTGTGAGGCATTGCTGTCTCAGTTTGATAGTGGATAAAACTGAAAAGGTGAGGTAGGAAAATGATTGTTTTGAGTTCCTGCTGTGTTACATACCAGTAGGTGCTGAACTCCAGCTCCCATGGGGTTAAGGTCCCAAAGAGGAGAATAACACAGTCGGAGAGAGTTGAGATAGCTGCCCGATTATTGAAAAAGGCAACACCTTTTATATACTCTATAATTGCACAAAGGATTAAATGAGAGAATGGGTGAATGTGAGCTGGGGTGTGGCTTGTGATCTCAGGTTGAGGAAGCCAGCATTGACCTTGCTGAGCTAATAGGCACCAGTCATTGTTAATGGAGGGGTCACAAGTTCCTCTTGCCAGAGAGGAGAATGACTCCCTTTTGGCCAGCAGGAATTTTCTTCAAGTCCAGAGGCACTTTTGGGAAAAGGATTTTCTTTCTTTCTTTCTTTCTTTCTTTCTTTCTTTCTTTCTTTCTTTCTTTCTTTCTTTCTTTTTTTGGTTTTTCGAGACAGGGGTTTTCTTTTGTTGTTGTTTTTTTGTTTTTCCATTCAAAAATTTACACTTCCTCCCCTTCTCCCTTTCCCCTCCTGCTCCCCCACTAATCCTCCCCCCTCCTCCTCCATCCTTACAAGAGGGCAGGGTATCCTGCCCTGTGGGGAGTCCAAGGCCCTCCCCCCTCCATCCCGGCCTAGGAAGGTGTGTATCCAAATAGACTAGGGTCCCAAAAAGCCAATACATGCAGAAGAGACAGGTCCCAGTGCCATTATCGATGGCTTCTCAGTCTGCCCCCATTGGCAGTCACATTCAGAGAATCGGGTTTGATCACATGCTTGTTCAGTCCCAGTCCAGCTGAATTTGGTGAGCTCCCATTAGATCAGGCACACTGTTTCAGTGGGTGGACCAACCCCTCGCAGTCCTGACTTCCTTGCTCATCTTCTCCCTCCTTCTGCTCTTCAGCTGGACCTTGGGAGCTCAGTCCATTGCTCTGATGTGGATGTGGGTCTCTGAGACAGGGTTTTTCTGTGGCTTTGGAGCCTGTCCTGGAACTAGCTCTTGTAGTCCAGGCTGGTCTCGAACTCACAGAGATCTGCCTGCCTCTGCCTCCCGAGTGCTGGGATTAAAGCCATGCACCACCACCACTCGGCAGGAAAAGGATTTTCTTGGGGAACCAGATACCTCATTATAGAATGTTGCAGTTTTTTATATGACTTAGACTTAGTTTTCCAAATATCTAATCCTTAAAGTGAGCAAAGACAAAGCTAGACAAATATTACTGTGAATCTGAGTAGACCTTAGAAATTAAAAAAAAAATTTTTTTTTTGAGTCAGTTTCTCTGTGTAACAGCCCTAGCTGTCCTGGAACTAGCTCTTGTAGACCAGGCAGACCTTGAATTCACAAAGATCCACCTGCCTCTGCCTCCCAGAGTGCTGGGATTAAAGGTGTGCGTCACCACCGCCCAGCAGAATTTATAAATCTTAATTATCAAAATGTACCTTACTTACCAAGCATATGTTACTTATCTAAATTTTCTAGCAGCCTGGTGTTAGCTTGTGTGGGAGTAGACAGAGTTATGCTATATGATTCCATGGTGGAGGGGGATTTTTTCCAAACAATTATTTTGTTTTCCAAAGAATTACTTTGTTTTAAGAGGCTACCATTGTATACAGCCTTGTCCTCCATTGAAGCCCACAGGAAAGGCTTAATACTGAGAATTATTAACAATGAGAATTGTCATCCAAAAAGTCGAAATGCTGGAACTTTGTCAATCAGTAATAGTCTCCATGCAGTCTGTGACAGATAGGAACTTTGGTGATTTATCCAAGATTATACAAGATATCCAAGATTATACTGGAAAGAGTAGAGATTTGACCCTGGGTCATTGCTTGAGTGCTATTCAATGCAGGACACATACTAAAGATAAGCAGACTAAGTGGAATGTGGATGTATGTAGGCCGTTTTGTGGTATGGACTCACCTAAACATTTCTCCCTCTCTCTTCCAGCATCCACCACAAGCCTTAGTGGATCTGACAGTGAGGGTGAGGGGAAGCAGCCCTGCGCGGAGAGTTTCAAGGATGACTTCAAAGCAGATTCCCTTGTGGAGGGAACATCTTCTCGCTATTCCATGTATAATAGTGTTTCCCAGAAGCTTATGGTATGTCACTGTTTAAAATGTATTTCTACAGCTGCCCAGGAGGGTGAGAGAAAGAGGGCAAGTGTGTGTTGGATTTGGGGTGGGGCACAATTGGCACAGGCTAGGTTGTGAGTATTTTTCCTCTACTTTCTGGCTGTTGAAATTTAGTAGAGAAAGTGTAGCCTTCTCTCAATGCGTGTGTCTGTCATGTTGGACTCATCCATGAAAAGTATCAGTGTCTCCTGTCTTGCCCAGAACTAGATCACAGTTTAGTACCCACATTAATGCCTGTCACACGCATGTGTGGGTATGCTTCCCTAGACATGGGCGTGTCACAGTTGAGGAGGTTCCTGCTGTTTTGCTCTAGTGAATACTCTGAAAAGAAAGGACTCACTTCCTGTTGGTGCTGAAAATAAATGCAAGTAGCATGGGCTCTTTCCATAGAAGGCCCCGCCATCCTCCCTAGCTTTCACGTACACTTACAGGTAGCAAGGGAAGGGGAAACCTACTCAATTTCCTTGTTAAAATGTAGTGGCTGTACAGTTTGTCTTCTGTTCAGCCTCACCAGTGTCATGGTTGGCTCCAGAATTTTGTTGGATTAGTTTAAGATGTGCTCCTGCTGAAGTCAGAGGTCAGGATGCTGTTGAAGCCTGTGAGCTTTGGTCAGTGGAGATGGGGACGCTCATGACTTAGCCCCTGCCCCAGGGAACGGGCTTGTGGCTGCTATACAGGATCTGCCCAGTCTGTAAGTAGTGGCAGCTTTCAAACAATGTGACCTTCCAGGAGGAATTAGACCTCTGCATTGAAGTTCTTTGATTGGGTAAGAATCTGTAGGATTTGGGTCCCTGCTCTTTGAGGTCTTACCTTTGTCTAGTAACTCTGGAGGTTATAGACAGGACATTCAAAAAGGTGTTTCTGTGCCAGGACATTAAAGTGTCCTCCTCCTCTGTTCTACATGAAACAAACTTTCAAGTTACTCTAACTGAATAGGCTCCTGCAAGCCCACACTCCTGGGTAGAAGCTGCTGTATCCTAAATTAGGTTCTCTTTATTAGCTCTATCCTGGATCTCATTTCCCCTTAATATGACAAAGTAGCTAAAAGGGAGTGCTGTGCCAGTGTCCAGTGAGCGTCATTACGCATTCTCAGTGCTAATCACGGCTCCGCAGCCCCTCTCATGTATCTAGTGTCAGGCTGTCCAGGCATCACCTGAGAATGGGTAGCTGCTGACCCACAGTGAGCTATTTATGCTGCTTTTCACCATCAGGCTAAAAGGCAAACTTCAGGCCTCACTTATGTATTTCTCGGGGTTTATCACAGTGTATGATCTGTGATAGGGACTAAGTAAATGTCTGTTGACTGAATTAATTGTGCTTTGTTCCTTTTTCAGGCCAAGATGGGCTTCAGGGAAGGGGAAGGATTAGGTAAATACAGCCAGGGTCGGAAGGACATTGTGGAGACCTCCAATCAGAAAGGCCGACGTGGTTTGGGTCTAACACTGCAGGGTTTTGATCGAGAGCTGAATGTGGATTGGCGGGATGAGCCAGAGGTAAGCTGGTGAAGGTGCAGGAAACAGGAAAGCTGTTGGTGGTTTTGAGTGGGTGGTTCTCTGAAACCATATTTTGGCAAATTAGAACCCTGGGGAAGCAGTTTGAGCAGGGTGGTTAGAGGGGTTCAATGTTAGCATCTTACATGAAAGGTGTGTTAGCTAGATTTATGTCAACTTGACACAAGCTACATTCATTTTAGAAGAGAGAACCTCAATTGAGAAACTGCCCCCACCAGATTGGGCAAGCCTGTGATACATTTTCTTGACAGGTAATTGATGTGGGAGGGTCCAGCTCACTGTGGGCGGTACCACCCCCGGGCTGGTGGTCCTGGGTATTATAAGTACGCACACCTTTACTTCCAGCATCCAGGAGGCAGAAGCAGGAGGATCTCTGAGTTTGAGGACAGCTTGGTGCTATTAAGTGCTAGTAAGTACAGAGTGAGTTCCAAGACAGCTAGGACTAGACAGAAAAAAAAAAAACAAAAAACAAAAAAAGAAAGCAGGCTGAGCAAGCCATAATGAACAAGCCAGTAAGCAGCGCCCCTCCAATGACCTCTGCTTTAGCTCCTGCCTCCAGGTTCCTGCCCTGTTTTAGTTCTTGCCCTGACTTCCTTTGGTGGTGGACTGTGATGTCGAAGTGTAGGGAAATAAATCCTTTCTTTTCTAAACTGCTGTTTGGTCATGGTATTTGATGACAGCACTAGAGAAACCCTAACTAAGACAGAAAGGAGAACACTGAGGCTGTATTCAGAGATAAGACTTTGTTTCTGTTTTCTAGAACTAAGATGGTTCTTTGACTACACAAAGAATTTTTTTTTTAAGATTTATTTATTTATTTATTATGTATACAGTGTTCTGCCTGCATGTATCCCTGCAGGCCAGAAGAGGGCACCAGATCTCATTGCAGATGGTTGTGAGCCACCATGTGGTTGCTGGGAATTGAACTTAGGACCTTTGGAAGACCAGGCAAAGCTCTTAACCACTGCGTCATCTCTCCAGCCCCACAAAGAACTTTTAATAGCTAAGTGGCATATTCCTAGTAGATTGGTAAACTTCACAGGCTAGGGAGTTCTCTATCTGCTAGGAGGGTCCAACAGGCAAATGGGCCCCCATTTCTCCTCAAGTGCAGGATGGATTATGAGCCTCTGACATTCTTCCATCTTCACAGGTTTTGTTATCCAGGTTGTACATGTGTTTGCTTGTGCACACTTCTCCTGTTGTACTGCTTAACTGCTTTTTACTTGATTGTATTTGTTGTAAGAAACTTTTTTTTGCAGTAAGTTCTATAAGAATGTAGGTTGCTAGCTGGCGGTGGTGGCGCACGCCTTTAATCCTAGCACTCCGGAGGCAGAGGCAGATGGATCTCTGTGAGTTTAAGGCCAGCCTGGTCTACAGAGCGAGTTCTAGTTCCTTTGCAAACCAGTTCTCAACGCACCAGGAAAGCACTGTATCGCTAGGCTGAAAAGAGGCTTTTAAAATTTGTTCCCATGCATAGTGTTGAAGTTTTATTTATTTTATTTTTACCTTATTCCTCAAACAATTTGAAGTAGGTATAATAGAAGTGCCTGAAAATAGTGATAATAATAATCTGAGATATTAGCATTACAGAGTTGAGGCTAAGGGAAGCAGCACCATTGTCTGACCATCTGCATAGTGGCGGTAGGCGGGCAGGTGTGGCTCTGAGTGCTGGGAAACTGCTGTAATTGTTACTGTGTGTGTGTGTTTGCTGTAGAGACACTGAGTGCTTTCCTTTTCCTCATTTGTGTGGAAACAAGTCGATAGAGGCTCTGGTCCTTTTACTGGGGCAGGACTTGAATTCCCTGTTCATTCTGAAGTATGAAAGTTGATTGTAAAAATCTCTCTTAAGGAGATAGGCTATTTTAAAAATCCTTTTTTTCTGGTGAAGCTGTAGCTGTTACCAATGGCCATAATTAATTTTTCTCAGACAGAAGCTGCCTGGTAAAAGGAGGGTTGGCTGCACAGCCAGTTGGTAGCCACTTCTTTAAAGTGGATGAGGCTGGGTGGGCCACAGCGGGAAAGAGCTCAGAGGCTCCTGGAGCGCGCGTGTGTAAAGTTCAAGGTTTTACATCTCAGGCAAATCCATCCCCTGGGTAGTCTTAATGTCCAGGCTTCCATGGGGAGATTAATTCTGCTTTTATTCAATAAATGATTGTCTAGTGTGTATATAAGTTTTTTGTTGTTGTATGCGGCTTATAGTTTACATTTGTTCTTAAAGTCGGGATTTGAGTGGGAGAAGAAACCATAACTCACTGCCAGATTCATGCACAAAGGCTTTTGTGATTTTTCTTTTTACTTTGCTATCTTGATGGTGGTTGGTTTGCCCTTGAGACCTTGCATTGTGATCTCATTTTACGCCTCTCAGAGCATGTAACATCACCCTTTAATCACATTGCTTCAGTTTGCAATGGTGAATCCTTGCTTGGGAAGCAGTCTGTTCAGCTGACACTCGGGTTGACCACCTAGGTAGGTTTTAGAATCCACATTTTTCTAGCCCGATGGCATTTAGTCCTGGATTCACTGTACAATTATTGCAGACTTAATATGTTCAGTCCCCACATCAGACCAACCTCAGCTGTCTGCTCTAAGAAGTATTTACTCTTTGAAAGCTCTGTAAGTGGTGCTAGTGTATGATAGGCAAGAACCCTGGTTCTGTCTGTTCAGAAAAGTATTTGAGTTGGGCAGTGGTGACACACGCCTTTAATCCCAGCACTTGGGAGGCAGAGACAAGTGGATTTCTGTGAGTTCAAGGTCAGCCTGGTCTGCAGAATGAGTTCCAGGACAGGTTCCAAAACTACAGAGAAACCCTGTTGTGGGGGGGCATTTGAAAAGTTAAGAGGAAGCAGACGTTAGAGATGAACATCTGCTCTCCTAGAGTCAGTGCTAGGAGAGACTGTTTACTGGTTTCTGGTTTATTTTGTGAACAACATTGGGGGTGTTAGCATTAGGAGGTGAGGCTAAGTGCTATTAAGTCGTACCTTGAGAATTGTATTTATGTGACACTGTCTAGGTATTTCTCTGTCCTCATTCTCTCTTTCAATATTCAGTGACTTAAGTTTATTTTTCATTCATGCAAAGTCTAAAGATATGGAAACTATGTGCCAGACTGATTATAGCACATTTTTAAAAAATATTTTATGGTTTATTTAACTTTATTTTATGTGCATCGGTGTGAAGGTGTCAGAGCCCCTGCAACTGGATCTTCAGACAGTTGTGAGCTGCCATGTGGGTGCTGGGAATTGAACCCGGGTCCTTTGGAAGAGCAGTCAGTGCTCTTAACCACTGAGCCATCTCTCCAGCCCCTATAGCACATTTTTTTTTTAAAGTTTATTATTTATTATGTATACAGCGTTCTGCCTACATGCCAGAAGAGGGCACCAGATCTCAATATAGATGGTTGTGAGCCACCATGCGGCTGCTGGGAGTTGAACTCAGAACCTCTGGAAGAACAGCCAGTGCTCTTAACCTCTGAGCCATCTCTCCAGCCTCTGTCCTCATTCTCTTATTAAACACCTTAGGTCAAAGACATGTTTTATTTCATTCTGGTGTTTGAGTGCCTACAATAGGTATTCATCAGATAATACTGGAACAAATAAAAGAAACATTGGAGATCAAGAAATTTTCTAAAGGATTCACAGAGAGTTGGAGTTGTCCTTCAGAAACTGAACTTCAAAATTCTAGCTTTCATTTCTTATGTCTGACTACCTGCATTTAGCATCACCTATTTAGATCCTTCTTAGCCTGTCTGAGATCCTCTGAATTGTTTTGGGGAAGGACTGGTGAATTGGCAGAATCCTAAAGGCCTGTCTCATCTGACTTCTCCCTTTTTTGTTTGTAGCCCAGTGCCTGTGAGCAGGTGTCGTGGTTTCCAGAATGTACCACCGAAATTCCTGACTCTCGGGAAATGAGTGACTGGATGGTTGTGGGAAAGGTAGGATTTCATGGGAATATACCCAGCCTTTTCTTTCCTTTGAATCTAGTGTGTGCTTATTAAAGTTTCAGAAGCACATGTCACAGGAGATGTAGAGTAAAACTTGAAACATAGAAAAAGCAGTCATTTTTGCCCTCTTTGGGGCTGGCTGCCTTTGGAGTAGCCTGTTATGTGTCAGTGAATTGTCTGGCCAGTGCTGGGCTCCGTTCAGGTAGGTGAAAGGATACCGTCGCTGTCTTCAGAGTGACAAGGACATTGTCAGCAAAGGTATTTGTTTATTCTTCTTCTGGGACACTGAAAATGAGGTGATTGATTAC
Organism: Ondatra zibethicus; assembly: GCA_004026605.1. Lineage (NCBI taxonomy): Eukaryota > Metazoa > Chordata > Mammalia > Rodentia > Cricetidae > Ondatra > Ondatra zibethicus. The sequence continues at coordinate 12,563 of PVIU01000152.1, forward strand.
CACTCCACTCTGTTCTCTAGAAGTAGGGTGTCTTCAGGAGCTCCACAAAGTCAAAGCTGCCTTCATGACACCGAGGTCTTGTTCTTTTCACTCTGATTTTCCCCATATGTCTGTGGGTTTTTCCGAGGCCAGTACCTGCACTGGAGCAGCTGACCGCAATGCCAAAGCAAGGCAGGGACCACGTCCCCTTCTTACCAAGCCACACACTAGAGAAATTTCCAGAAGTGCAAACTACTTACTAAACTTTGTTTTGAAAATAAGGCTGTTTTAAATAAAACAATTTAGCATATTATTCTTTTGAAGTAAGTCGAGAAATATTTAAGGATCTCAGTTTTGACTTCTTTTAATAAACTCAAACAGTAACTCTTGGGGGTTTTGTTGGTTTTTGAGTGTTAGGGATTGAGTTAAAACATGCTAGACAAGCACTCTTTACTGGATATATACCCTTAGCTCCCTCAGTGACTTTGAGAAGTATAAAATTTGACACTAGGCAGCGAGATGGCTCAGTGAGTACAAGCATCTGTATGCAGGCCTGATGTGATCCAACACACAACTGCCTGCAGAGAACCAATTCCTGAGATTGTCTTCTGAACGCTACATGCATGCCATAATATAGATGGGCCTGTATATGCATAATACACACACATACACGCCATGGGAAAAGCTGTTTTTGAGGTGGCAACACTTGGCTGGGCTGGACGTGACATTCTACAAGGGCTAGTGCTAATTGGGCCCTTATTTTCTGTAAAGTTACCAAGTCAATGTCCAGTATCAGGCATTTCTGCCCATCTTAGAGTGGAGGCTTCCTGGATGAAGGACAGGTTTGTCATATTGGGGAGCCCTGTCTTTCTGCTCTAGAGGCAGACAGCTTGTGTGTCTCTTTCCTGTGTGCTCTTTCCAGCCTCAGCATTTGTGCGTGCTGTGACCATATGGTCTTCTACCCAGAGCTCCCAGCACACTGCTTCATCTCACAGCCATCTGGAACACTGCCAGAGGGATTTGGAATTGTCTCTTTGTGCTCCTCAGGGATTGATGTTTCTTGGCAGAGACTTAAGCCCCTTCTTGCTCTGAGCACTCAGAACCCTAATCTCCCCACTCTCCCAGTAAATAGTCACACTTGGTCAATGTTTATGACTTTCTTCTCCCTGTAGAGAAAGATGGTTATTGAAGACGAAACAGAGTTCTGTGGGGAAGAGCTGCTTCACAGTGTGCTGAAATGTAAGGTAAGGCCGGCTGGGACAGGTGAGGCCTGTGGGTAAGGTGAATGGGGCTTTTCTAGTTGTTGTGGGGGGAGTGTGTCATTTAGGTTTGTCCTGGAGATGGGAAGTGTATGTGCTGCATATGTTCAAGATGGTGTTTTCAGTTGTGTTGTCTGCGTGGTCACCAAAGCACTCACTTAACCCCAGTGTGTCAGATCCTGCTAATACCCAATGGGCCTGGTGAAGTAAAAGTTTACAATCACCTTTTAGCATCAAACAAATCAATATTTGAACCTCATTTCTACAATATTCTTCTGTGTGACCATGGGCTAGTAGCTTGGGTACCTCTGAGTTTGTCTTCTGTAAAGTTGTAGAAGGTACTTCTCTGGGTGGTTGTGAGTGTTAATGAAGTCAGAGTGTCGCAACACATGGGTGGGCACATGTTAGCTTCCCCTTACACCTTCTGGCCTGATTGCAGGTCAGGAAGCACACACCTGGGTTCTCTGAGGAGGATGTTGGCTTGAAAAGAATGATGGCTACTTCACAGAGCTCTTGTTTTTGGCAGACAGGGTTGGGAGTATATCCATAAGGTGACTGTGTCTCAGGTGTAGTGAGGGGAGAGTTAGAAGGAAGGCAGGATTCCCCCCACCCCCACCCCACACCGTGCGTGTGTGTGTGGGGGTAGATATCCTTACGAGACACTGGTCTTGATTTGTTTTTGAGCTTATTTGTTTATTTTGTTTTTCGAGGCAGGGTTTCTCTGTGTACCCCTGGCTGTCCTGGAACTTACTCTGTACTGTAGACCAGTGGCCTTAAGTTCTGAGATCTGCCTGCCTCTGCCTCCCAACTGCTGGGATTAAAGGTCTGCGTCACCACCGCCCAGCTTGTTTTTAAATTTAGAGCCCCAATCAAGGGATCCTGAGTGCCAGAACTTAAATCTCTGGAAGGTCATGGTGATACGGGGAAACATTTGCTATTTTCTGTGTAGCAGAGGTGCTTTTAACCCTTTAAGCACAGCTAGGCACCTGATTCATTGGGGGTTTTACCACTTTACTGGCAAGGTAGTTGAGGGTCAGGGTGATTGAGCAACTTGTCAGGGTCATACAACTGGATAGTTCAGAGCTGAGATGCAGCAGGATCCCAGTTCCTCAGAGGACAGTGAGTCTTCAGACCTTGGTCCTGCCCAAGACGGCCTGATTTGATGTTTGCTGTAGAGTCTCCTTCTCTTTTGGCAGAGTGTGTTTGACATCCTGGATGGGGAGGAGATGAGGCGAGCTCGTACCAGAGCCAATCCCTATGAGATGATCCGAGGAGTCTTCTTCCTTAACAGGTATGCTGGACACCCTCCCTTCCTCTTTATCTCTCCACCTTTCATCTGAGCCTCAGTTTCTGTACTCCTGGGACTGACCCATGCTTTTCCATCTTGCTTTGTTACAGGGCAGCGATGAAGATGGCTAACATGGATTTTGTGTTTGATCGTATGTTCACAAATCCTCTGGACTCTCAAGGGGTGAGATTTTGTAGTGCTGAGTGGACTTAAGCTTCAGTAGCTCACAGATTGCCATTTATTCAGTGCGAGTGTGTTCCTGCTCTGTGGCAGTGATGTGTTTTGCTCTGTATTCCCCAGATAGAGTCCTTCAGTGCTCCCTGGTCCCAGGAGTGTCTCAGTATGCAGGCCCTAAAGATCTGTGATTTCAGCAGAGTCATTTTCTCTTTCTGTGTGGGATCATAATTATGAGACTTTGGCCTTTCTCTAGAAACGGTAGAGCAAAATGATTTTCTGCTCTGCTACATCTCATTTCTCTGAACATTGGCCCTCCATAATGATAGAGAAAGCATAAAAGGAAATTTCATTCTAGAATTCCCTTTGGGGTCAAAGCATTTTTACCCACTCCTAGAAGGTTGGTTTTCTTCACAGTGACAGGGCCAGGAGCCAGCTGTCCTCAGACCTGTTCCTACTTCACAAATGCTCATTCTACTAGACCCCCACCCCATTACCCACTGGCTAGAGGAACTTATTTCTAGGGTCTTTGATGTTTCAGTTCCACCTGCCTAACTACTTGTTCCATGCTGGAAAAGCTGACATGTAGACCCTCCAGCCTTCACTCATCTCCTCTCCCCGGGCCCATCCCCATGTTCCAGGGCCAGCCAGCAGCAGAAAAGGCTCTTGCAATTAGCATCTTGAGAAAATTAGGTTGATACAATGTTGATTTAATTTTCTGAGCTCCCAGTGATTTCCTCTAAAGGCGGTTCCTAGCAGAGGAGCTCTGTTAAGCTGAGGGGAAGTCATAGCATCATCTGGGCTGTTGAATGTGTCTGCCCTCAGCAGCTGCTATCTGCTTATTGTCTTTTGCTGTCATGAGAATAAAGTAGGCACCAGAATTGTACCATTCAGATCGAGGGTGGATGTTTGTTACATAGGGAAATGCAGTATATTTGGAAAGCTTCAGGGAGCTTCTTGACCTGAATTGATTGTTAGTGGCCAGGAAGAATGGCCCTGTCAGAGATGTGTCTTTGCACTCCTCGATAAAAAGTAGTTTCTCTTTAGCCCTAGTACATACTTCTTTTTTTATCTCCATTTTCCCTGAGGACCTGAGTGAAAGCCAAGCCTAGCAGGCCTGGTGTGTTTTCAGGGACCAGCTGCCCCTACAGGTGGGAGTGGCTAGAAGCATAGGCATGCTGCAGTCTTAGAGATGTTTGGGTTAGGCCTATGTGTCAGAAAAATGGAAGCTTGGGGTGGTGTGGAGAAGGAGAGAAGAGGAATTCTGAGGTTTCATAATTGGTCTCTGGTGCTACAGATTATGGGAGAAGGAAAAAAGGGACTAGGGGAAGAAAAAGAAACTGGGAGCTAGATTTAGATTCTTGAGGTATTACATCATATGAGGGGGGTTTGTGCCTGAGAATGTTATTTAGGTAAGAAAAGCTTGTCTGTAAAGTGTGATAGAAGAAAAAGTCAATGTGGATATTTACCTTTTGGCCTTGATAATGGAAATGAGGCAGCATCGACAGTGCCCAGTTTGTGTGCAGTACTGCACTTGAGAGAAAAATATCAAAAAATAAGAGTTTTGACTCCAAGGAAGTTGATCTAGTTGAATATAATACTATCTTGTATTTGTGATGACTATAGTTTTAGAAAGACCTTTGCCACAGGTTGCATTATTTAATTCTACAGCAGCCTTAAGAAATACATTCATCCCAATTACAGTTGAGCAATTGAACTTAATAGCTTCAGATGTGTGCTTGTCCTTGAGGAAATGTGAGGAAATGGCAGAGCTAAGAACCAGCTGTTCTTCTAGGAGCAGAATTCTGGACAGGGCTTATAAAGGCCCCTTGTTCTTATTTTGGGACAAGGTCTTGGTACGTAACCCAGACTAGCCTTGAACTCACTCCTGTATCAGCCTCCCAAGTGCTGGATGGTATATGAGCACTGCTGTGCCCCAGCAAGCCACTGATTTTGAAATTGCAAGATGAGATCATAGTTAGGCACCTTATGGAGGCCAGATACTCTTGAGTCTTTGAGTTTCCTTCTTCCCTTTGGCTAGAGGGGCTGGAGCTTCAGGCTAAGGCCCCAGTGCTGAGAAACATTGTTTTCTTTTTGTGCAGTGTTTACAGTGCTTAAACTTAAGACTGCCACATACTCACTGTGCTGACTGCATTATATTGGTAACTTTTATCTAACTCTAAACTTATTCCAAAGTAAAGATAATTGAAGGACAAAATGGGAGAAGCACTCAGGGAGGGAAGATCGAGGCTATGGTGTAGGAAGGCAGGTCCTTGAAGCTGGGAGGTGGGCAGTGTTTTTCCTTAGGAGAGCAGTCTAATGGTCAGGCTTCTGGACTCCGACCTAGCTTTGTTCCAACTGCTGTGGGCAGGTTGCTTTGTGTCTTGGTGTTTCTGTTGGCAATGTTCTGCTTACTAGGACACAAGAAAGGCAGAGTGTGGTGAGGAAACAACCTGGGACATGTAAACGCCACTATGATAGGCACAGAGATGCTTTCACTGGGAGTCTGAGTTGGCCTGGTTATGAGAAAAGTGTTCAGGATATTTTGGGTGAGGGGGCTCCAGAGGATACTGGTGACTGAGGAAAAAAATACTGGGTGTTCAGGGCCTGGTGGGAGCTCTCGGTCATACTTGCCAATAGGCTGGGGTTTTTGCCTCCTCTTCCCTGAGTTCTCCTTTCTTTTCCTTACTGAGCCATCTGTTATCCCTGTGTCCTTGTCTTCCACTTCTCTTTCAGAAGCCACTGGTGAAGGACCGGGACATTGACCTTCTGTACTTTGCGGATGTCTGCGCAGGCCCAGGTGGCTTCTCAGAGTACGTGCTGTGGAGGAAGAAGTGGCATGCAAAAGGCTTTGGGATGACTCTGAAGGGCCCTAATGACTTCAAACTAGAGGACTTCTACTCAGCCTCCAGTGAGCTCTTCGAGCCGTACTATGGTAGGGACATTGACCAGGACAGGGACTTGGAGAGTGGCTGCTGTGTGGGGACTTGAGGCCAAAGCTGTTGCTACCTGTGTTCTTCCTAGTCTATTAGCTGGGGTTCACTGTCGCTGGCATGAAGGTCTTGGAGCCCTTTGAAGTGTCTTTTTTAAAAAAACAAACAAAACACAGGCCTGTATTCCTCTAGGCAAACTCCCATCAAAGCCATATTAATTCCTCCTTGCAGAATTGTGGTTTTTGTATGGTGATGGGGCATAATGAAACTGCCTGATTCCTAGATGAAAAGTAGCAAGGTTATTAACAAACATACATCAGCCCCTGTGGGTTGTATGAACTACACTTGCTAGCAGACAGCTCAGTAGCTGCAGCAGTCTCCCTGCCCTGACAAATAGACTAGGATCTGTCAGCAAATCTAAACTCTTTCCTGACAGTCCTTACTGGAGGTTGATGTTGAGTGTTTTTGTCTTGATTTTGTTTTCTGTTTTTGTTTGTGGTGTTGTTGTTGTTTGTTTTGGAGTCAGGGTCTTCCTATTATAGCCCTGGCTGGCCTGGAACTCACTATGTAGATCAGGCTAGCGTCAACTCATAGAGATCTGCGTGCTTCAGCTTCCCAAGTGCTAGGATTAAAGGTGTAAACCACCATGCTCAGCTTGGATTTTTTGATGTTTAGAGAAGGGGTCTTACTTTGTGTTCCAGGCCAACCTAAAACTTCCTGTGTATCCCAGATTAGCTTTAAATTTATGGATCGTCCTGCTTCAGCCTCCTGAATACCTGTAGGCATGAGCCTTTATGCCTGGTTAATACTGTTTTTTAGCATAAATGCTTTGAAAAGGAAGATCCTCTGCTTCAATTGATGTCTCTTGGCTGGTTAGTTCCCTTTGAACCCTGGCTTTTGAGAGCAGGGCTTCATTTTTGCCAGTCTGTGTCCATAGGCAGGATGGGTCCTGGGTCTTGGAGCTTACTTAGTATCTGGGCTCACTCTCTCTGAGGGCTCCTGGCTCAGCTCCCAGCAGCAGGCAAACTCACAGGGTTCCTGTGTCCTGTTAGGTGAGGGCGGGGTTCTCCGAGAGCTCCAGACAGCAGGCAAACTGACAGGGTTCTTGTGTCCCATCAGGTGAGGGCGGGGTCGATGGGGATGGAGATATTACCCGTCCGGAAAACATCAATGCATTTCGGAATTTTGTCCTGGACAACACAGATCGCAAGGGTGTCCACTTTCTCATGGCAGATGGGGTAGGTGACTGTCCCTGTAAAGATGCTTTAAGGCTGTGTTGTGAATTTAGAGGTTTGTTTCCTGGTCTTGGGCATACTAAGTAAGTGCGCTGCTTCTGAGCCCCACCCCCCCTTGAGAAATACTTTGGTTTTGTTCTTTAGCTGCCACCATAAATGGTAACTCACTGTTCATATAGTAGAGATGCACATTTTTACTTACTTTATACATTTCCCTACAATTTTTGTAAAGACTGTACTATCATACGTTTGCTTGAGTTTACTTTGCTGACAAAAAAGCCTTAGTTGCTAAGGAGCCGATGAGGCATGGACTCCAGTTGAAATCAGCTAGGCAAGAACTGAGTGGGAGGCACACTGCCATTACTGTCATCGTGGTGGTTGTTGTTGAGGTCGTCTACAGGTGGTCTCCTCTGAGCCTCTCATGCACTGACAGATAGGTACTTAAACAGTAGCAACAGCAGCACAGAATCCTTGGAGGCCCTTGACTGGCTGAAGTGAATTTTCAAGAGCCCACCTAAGCAGCGCAGAGAGAACCGACCACCACACTGTTCAGCAGAGGCTCTCACCCAGTATCTCGTGCCACAGGTGACTCCCCTGATGTGAGCCACCACTTGTTTAGGAGGAAGGACAGACAGTATGCCATGTGCTACAGGATCACATAGCTGGGGTTCAGAAGAGCCTTGTGAGTTGTGTGTGGAAGGAAGGGAGAATGTCAGAGGAGCCTGAGGATGCCTATACAGTAAGACAGCAGATGAATAGGGTTGAGGCTGGCTAAGAGGAAGGGGCTGCTCCTATCGAGCAGATGTATAGAGTCTGCCAGTTCTGCCTTTTCTTCCTTTAATGTAGTGGACAGCAAGCAGGGCTATAAAGCTCACAGATTTTCTGCTTTGGCAGTAGGAGGGATGGCCTGGCCTTTGATTTATTTCTATTACTTACTAATTTTAAATTTTTGTTGTATATGGTAATGTGTTACACAAGGATTTTTTCATACAAGTATATATTGTACATTGAACATTCCCACCCCTATCTCTTTATCTTTTTCCCTTCTGTTATTTTTCAGTTTTCTTTTTTTAGTCAGTATCAAATAGCTCAGGCTGGCCTCAGACTTATTAGATGAAGCTGGCCTTGACTTCTGATCCTCTAGCCTCTACCTCCCAAGAGCTGGAATTATAGGCATGTGCCACCATCCCTGACTTTGTTACAGAGCTAGTTAAGAATTCAAAAGCAAATATGTATTTTGAGAGTCATCTTTAAGTCTGGGAGACAATGGCAAACATTACTTACTTTTATAGGCCTGCATCAGTGAGATCTGGCCTATGGGAGTAGCTTACTAGAAGCTAGTGCTCTCGCTGGCTCTCCTGTATAATTATAGCATGCAACACAGTTTGTCCTGAGTGTACGGTTTAGAAGTGTTTGTCTAGTCACTCTGCTGTGCAGCTGGTTTCCAGAACTTTTTCATTTTTTAAAACTGAAAATACCCATTAAAGCACAGCCCCTTCCCCCATTGCCTGCCTCCTTTATATGTGAGTGCAAGCATGGATTGTGACTGGCACCTCCTTGCTGATGGGAGATGCTCTAGGAATCACAGCATTCTTGGAGCAAACCTTGGCCTGTGAGTGTGCCAGCTGGAGGGAACGGGCTCCACAGCTAAGGACAGAGTAGTGGGTATTGTAAGTAAATCCTTACTCTGTAATTCTCTTTGTCAGACCTGGGGCCTTCAGAGGTCAGTGTAGTGGCACAGCCCCATCAGAATATTCTCCTGACATTTACTCCCTGTCTTCTTAGGACTTAAATATTTGTTTTCTGTCTCGTAGTTGACCAGTGATAAGCCAGTACTTTTCTTCTCTTCTGCCTTACTTATCTCTGGGTTCCCATGTGAATTTCAAGGTTTTTTGGACCATTTCTTTAGAAAAGTAGACTTGGTCCTGTGGTTTAGGAGTGATAAAGTGGGAAGGTAGCTCAGGTTCAGCAGTTAGGCCAGGGTCCTTTGTCTGTAACTGACCACATTACTTAGACAAAGAAATTGAAATGCTGATCAGATTGTGGCTGTCTGATGCCACCACGAGCTCCTGATGAGATGAGGTAGGGGTGTGATTCTCAGTCCTTCCCATTTCTCTCTCCATCTGTGTGCTCTCCTTCCAGGGTTTCTCTGTGGAGGGTCAGGAGAACCTGCAGGAGATCCTCAGCAAGCAGCTGCTGCTGTGTCAGTTCCTCATGGCGCTGTCTGTTGTCCGGACAGGTGACACCTCCTCAGTTCTCCCTCACTAAGGACTTACTGGGGCCCTTTTGACAAGAGCATGTATGGGGGTTGGTTAAGACATTTTTAAAAAATGGACAAAGAAAGAAAAAAGAGAAAGAAACCCTTGTATTGGGTGGCTGGTGGCTAGGTGAAGGATACAGGGAAGAAAAGGCAAGAGAGTCTCCAAAGTCCTCCCTAAAGCTGATTATCTTATAAATTGCCTTGGATTTCTAATGGATCAGTCCCAGTCATCTTTACTGGCTAAGGTGACCTCCCTCACATCCTGGAGTAGCCACTGATCGCCTGGGCATTTTCTTCTCACTCCAGGGGGGCACTTCATCTGCAAAACCTTTGACCTCTTCACACCCTTCAGTGTGGGGCTCATCTACCTGCTATACTGCTGCTTTGAACGTGTGTGTCTCTTCAAGCCCATCACCAGCCGGCCTGCCAACTCAGAGCGGTAAGGTCTTCCTCTCTGTTAGCCAGCTAGTTGGTCAGAAGTCAGTAGTGAACCCTGTGCATCTATCTAGCATGCACTCTCAAACTGTTAGAAACCTTGACTTTGGAGATGTGATTCTCCAATCAGAGCCAGGGTCCTTGGTTTGAGTTTGTTCAGACTGCCACTTCTACAGCTTTGTTTACAATACTTCTTTCTGGAATTCTCAGCTTGGCCCAGGAAGAGTATGGTCACTAATAGAGACATTCAGAAGGGATATAAGCTAGGAACAGGCAAGGGGGCTGCTATACAGAGGCACCACAGGTTTCCAAGTGCCCATATGTAAGGTAAGAGAAAACAAGCGGATCAGAATTGTCAGGTAGCTGTTATAGTACAGATTTCTTTTCTTGTTTGTTTGTTTTTGTTTTTATTTTTGTTGTTTTTTTTTCCCCCCGAGACAGGGTTTCTCTGTAGCTTTGGAGCCTGTCCTGGAACTAGCTCTTATAGACCAGGCTGACCTCAAACTCACAGATATCCTCCTGCCTTTGCCTCCTGAGTACTGGGATTAAAGGCCAGCAGTACAGATTTCTGTGGAGAGTTTGATTCTTTACATCTGTAATTAAAAGCCTTCCCAAATTACATCTTTTGGTGCAGGGCAGTTGGGAATAGCCCCATAGAGATAGAAATAGTCTCATGTATAAGAGAAGGATTTTATATATTTTATTTCAACACAGTTTTACAGTATAGCCCTGGCTAGCCCAGAAATTACTACACAGAACAGGCTGGACTTGAACTTGAGAGCTGACTGCCTATGCCTCCCAAGTAGGACTGAAGGTGAATGCCACCAATTCCTATTAAAGAGAAGGACTTGAGGTGCTTTTTTTTTTTTTTTTTTTTTTCGAGACAGGGTTTCTCTGTGGCTTTGGAGCCTGTCCTGGAATTACCTCTTGTAGACCAGGCTGACCTCGAACTCACAAGATCCTCTTGCCTCTGCCTCCCGAGTGCTGGGATTAAAGGCGTGCACCACCACCGCCCGGCTTGAGGTGCATTTTTAAAAGCATGGTATGTGTTCCCCGTTGAGCTCAGGCTTAAGGCTGAACAAAAAAGCTGTTTAGCTTTGTGACTCTGCTGGGTTGGAGTGGAGGAGTGTGTCTGGAGAAGGCTCTGAGCTCCTTAGAGTGACAGGATGTCTCCTGCAGGTACGTGGTGTGCAAAGGTCTGAAGGTGGGCATAGACGATGTGCGGGAGTACCTCTTCTCTGTGAATATTAAACTCAACCAGCTGCGGAACACTGAGTCTGATGTCAACCTGGTAGTTCCCTTGATGGTGATCAAAGGAGACCATGAATTCAATGACTACATGATACGGTCTAATGAGAGGTAAGCCTGCTGCTGGCTGTGTCTGCTGGAACTGTTGGGGCAGTAAGGAAGCCTAGAGTCATCTTTGCTTGCTCTGCTGGTTCCAGGACATTCTAAGACTTTGAGCTACTTTTTGGTTACTGTTACTCAGGACATTAGCACGTCCAGTCCCAAGGCTGGCAGGTGAGTTCCTGGCTCTGATGGTGAGAAGAAAGCCTATGGTCTGTAGACAGGTAATCCCTCAGTCACTATAGTCTGGAAAAGTTTGTGCTTGCTGTCTTATGAAGACCCTTGACTGGACGCAGAGATGAATGGGACGCAAGTGAAGAGCATGTTTGGTAAGAGCCCAAACCTTGTCAGTTCAGGGTTCTTCAGGTGGGAGACAGAAAGCTATTTCCCCCTTTTTAATTGCCTCCCCCTCAAGCTGGAGTTACAAGCAGTTCTGAGCTAGTCCACATGGGTACTGGGAATTCAACCTGGGTCCTCTGTAAGAGCTCTTTGCTTCTCTCCCCCTACACCAAAGACAGGGTTTCTCTATGTAGCCCTGGCCTGGCTGTCCTAGAATTTACTCTGTAGACCAGGCTGGCCTCTAACTCAGAGATCGGCCTGCCTCTGCCTCCCCAGTGCTGTGATGTACTCCACTACACCCAGCTACTGCACTGCACATTCTTAATTGCTGAGCCATTTCAGAGCTCTAGTTACCGCTCCTTTTCAGACATTTTTTTCTTTCTTTCTTTTTTTTTTTTATTGAGCTCTAAATTTTTCTCTGCTCCCTTTTCTGCCTCTCCCCTCCCCCCTTCAAAACTCCCCCCAGGTCCCCATGCTCCCAATTTACTCAGGAGATCTTGTCTTTTTCTACTTCCCATGTAGATTAGATCTATGTAAATCTCTCTTAGTGTTCTCATGTTGTCTAAGTTCTCTGGGATTGTGGTTTGTAGGCTGGTTTTCTTTGCTTTATGTTTTAAAAACCACCTATGAGTGAGTACATGTGATAATTGTCTTTCTGTGTTCAGACATTCTTTAAGCATTAGTTTAATATTGAATTAAAGAGCTATCTGTGTATTTTGGACATAAATCCCTTGCTAGGCTTGGATATGAAATATTGTCTCCTGCCCTGTGTTTTTTTTTACTGTATTATGTCCTTTGCACAAAAGTTTTTAACATCAGTATGACTGGCCTCAACAAAAATACTTCTTAGCAGGGTAGGGGCATAGAAATTTTAGAAATATAAGTAAAGAATATGAAGACACATTAAAAAATAACAGGATGACATAAACCACAGAAAGTGTTGGGAGGGCATTCCAGTGACTGAAATTCACACACACACACACACCCCTGGACTTATTTTTTCCACAGCTTTTATACCCAAGATAAATGGGGTGGGAGAGAAGGTAACAAAAAATGATACAAAGGAAACTCACAGTCAATTGCTTTATCACTCTGAGACATCAAATCATTAGCATTCTGTTGTCTAGGTAGCTAAAGTGCTCTAGATCAGGTATGCTGAAGACCACCCTTCCCCAGGTGACCTCATAGTTACAAAAGAAGGAGCACAAGCACATTTGCATATCCTGACAACCTGTCAGGATGGCGTGGCCTATCCTAATTTCAAGAGAACCAAGCAATCACATCCTCAGTTGGGCCTGCAGTTCTTAGCCTCCACACTGACTTACTCATTTCTTCTATTATTACACTCTGTTGTAGGGCTTCTCCCTGTTCATGTGTAAGATTTGCAAGTTTAGCCTCTGTGCTGAGGCATTTTATTTTAAATTATTTTTGGATATGACATTATGGATATGGTCTCACTTCATTTTTTTCAGATTTTCCAGACTGTCCTTTCTCTATTAAATGGTCTTGGCACACTTTCCAAAATCTTTTGCTATTTCATTAGCAATGCTAATAAGTAGTAGTAAATGAGCATATACTTCTAGGCTTTCTGTCTTGTTCTAGTGACACGTCATCTGTGAAGTAAACTAATTTTATTTCCTTTTCATGTTTGACATCTCAAATTTTAAAATTTTGAAAATGAAATCCATTTAGGCCTTTTCTTTCTTCTTCTGGTGAATGATTTGTTTTCTTTCCAGAAAGTCTTAGTTTGAATGTTCTGTGTAGCCTTGGCTGGTTGGAACTTGCTATCCTCCTGCCTCAGTGATCCTTTGAGTGTTAGGATCAATGTTCTTGTCTTGTATTTCCTGACACACTTCTGCGTCCTTCCTGGAGAGCCCAGGTTTCTGTCTGCAGTCATTCCACTTCAGTCATTTTGTATACCCGAGACAATCCCTTCAGTTTTTGTCTATTTAAAAATGCATTTATTAGTTGCACATGGTGGTGCATGCCTTAATCCCACCATTCAGGAGGCAGAGGCAAGGGATCACTGATTTCCAGGACAGGCAGAGCTACATAGTGAGGCTCTCTTTCAACAGAACAACCTATAACATGAACATCCAGAAAAAAAAAGCATGTCTTTTTTTTTATTTGTTTGAAGAACATTTTAATTGAGAATGAAATTTTTTTTCTTTTACTACCTTAAAGGTATTATACATTTCTCACATCCCTTTCCTCTGATGGGAAGCTATTAAAAAATATTTTCTTTCCCACTTTGTGTCTGTGCATGTGACTGATGTTGCCTGCAGAGGCATTGGACCTCCTGAGGCTGAAGTTCCAGGTGGCTGTGTGCCATTTGATGTGAGTGCTTCTAACCACTTGGCCACCTCCAGCTCCCACTATTAGCTTTGTCATTATTATCATGTGCCTTTTCCTCTGGTGGTTTTCAAGAGGCTAGAGGCTGATGTCAGGTGTCTTCCTCAGTTGCTCTCTACCTTATATATTGAGGTAGCGTCTCTCACTTGAATCTAGAGCTCACCAACTCATAGAGTCTAGCTAGCCAGTTTGCTCCAAGGATCCTGTCTCTACTTCCCCATTGCTGGGATTACAGGTGAGCTGCCAGCACTTGCCCAGCATTTATTCAGGTACTGGGGATCTGAACTCTGCTGAGTCATCTCCCCAGCCCCTTTGAAAGTTTTTGTTTGTTTCCTCTGGAAGTATAGCCAGTGAGTGAGTGCTCTTAACCTTTGAGTCATCTCTCCAGCCCCAAAAGTTTTGTTTTTTTTTGTTGTTGTTGTTGTTATTGTTTTTTGTTTTTCGAGACAGGGTTTCTCTATAGCTTTGGAACTTGTCCTGGAACTCACTCTGTAGACCATGTTGGCCTCAAACTCAGAGATCCGCCTACTTCTGCCTCCCGAGTGCTGGAATTAAAGGCGTGCGCCACCACCGCCCGGCTCCGGCTAGTTTTTTTTATTAAATGCCAGACACTGTGTGTACAAAGCTAAAGGACAGACAGTTGTCACTGTAGCAGGTTTGTCAGTGCTGTCTGCAGTTGAACTGGGTATAGGCTTTGCTGTTGCTTAGAGTCGGTTCACCACTGTGTTTGAATTCTTTATGGCTGGGATAAAAACCTTTTCAGCAGACTTGTGATGAGGGCTCAGGTCTGCTCTGCTGTCCTTGGGCCCCATGTAACTCACCAGTACCTTCCTCACATGGCCACTGCTCTGACCACACTTCTATGCTGATCCTGTTGTGTCTGTTTTCTCTTAGCCACTGCAGCCTGCAGATCAAAGCTCTGGCCAAAATCCATGCCTTTGTACAAGACACGTGAGTGCCACCCATCTCTCACCAGCCTCAGAGGGGCCCTCGCTTTGTTTTTCCCACCAACCCTATTTCTTTAGCAGTGTTAAAGCTACTCTTTGGGTTCGTTTTGCCTTGTGGGATATCAGCATAGTGATATCTTTGAGAACAGAAGAGAAATCACAGTGTGCTTGGTGCTGGAGGGAAGGGGTGTATAGGGAATGACAGCATCCAGGTGGTGGGAGGGGAAGTGACTTCAGTCCATAAATTCTGAGCTGTCTTTGGAGGTCAGCCCTGTATGTGCACTCAGATGTTCACTGTTGCAGTGTACCTCTAAGCAGCCGAGAAGGTCATTTAGGGCTCCTTAGAGGTCTTAATCTTGTTCTGGTTTTGTTTCCCTAGCACCCTGAGTGAGCCTAGGCAGGCAGAGATCCGGAAAGAATGCCTCCGACTGTGGGAGGTAAGCAGCCCATTATCACCCCAGGCCAGGAAGTTGTAGGTGAGAACAGGATTGTCACCTTAACCCCCCACCTGAAAGGGAGCCCAGCTCCTTGGCACGTTACAAGTTACCTTCTTGACCCCCTGACAGCTTGGCCTGCAGCTGGGTCAAAAGAACACAGGTTTGGGGCAGCCTGCATTTTGCCCTGATGGCCCCATCCATATCTAACAGGTGTAGAGAAAAGGACTTTGGGTTGTGTTGACACAGGATCTTGATAGTGAATGAACTTTGTACTTCCAGCTCCCTTGCCAGGCCTTTTTGCTTGTATGCCATTTCCTCTTCCTCAGCCCGAACCCATCTCTTCATACAGTGTGGCAATGGGGTACTTACAAACCAAAGCCAGTGCTAGAGATGGTTCAGAGATAAGAGCTCTCCCAGAGGACCCAAGTTAGATTTGCAATACCTACATGGTAGCTCATAACTGCCTTTAACTCCAGTTCCAGGAGAGCTGATGCCATCTTTTGGTTTCTGCAGGCACACATGTGGTAGACAGACATACAGGCAACACACCCACACACATAAAATTAAAAAAAAAAATTATAAGCCCTTTGATCTCTCTCTTTTCAGATCCCAGACCGGGCTCGAGTTGCTCCTTCTTCTTCAGACCCAAAATTCAAGTTTTTTGAGCTAATCAAGGTAAATCTGGCTTCTGTGGCGTCATATTAGGGGCCTTTTTCTAGGGGCGGAAGGTGTCACTGAGGCAGCCCTGGCTTCCATTAAAGATTGAGAAGGCATCAACCTGGGAACTAAAGGAGTGGACTAAGGTCTCCACTTAGAACCTTGCTATATTATATAGGGTTTCCCAAGAACACTTCTGGCCAGTGGAGTCTTGTCTTTGTTTTTTGTTTTTGTTTTGTTTAGTCTTTTGCTTTTTCAAGACAGGAGGGTTTCTCTGTAGCTTTCGAAGCCTGTCCTGGAACTAGCTTTTGTAGACCAGGCTAGCCTCGAACTCACAGAGATCCACCTGCCTCTGCCTCCCAAGTGCTGGGATTAAAGTCATGCGCCACCACCGCCCAGCTGAGACTTGTCTTAAGGTGGGCTTGGGCCAGCATTCTGCCACCCAAAGGGTATGCTGGCCAAAAGGTTCTGAAAATTCAGGATCATAAGGGTTTGTCTTCATGGAAGAGGTGTAATGATGGATGATCTTCTGCAGGGGAACTGCAGAGGAGCCACAGTAGGTCTGGTCCAGCTTCTCCATCCTGTTTTTAGTGAGCTAGTCTTAAGAATTCTGCCATCGACCTCCAGCTTTTCCCAGGGCATCACTTCAGTTGTGGTCATTGTGCTGGTTTTGTGAGGGTCACAGACTAAAGAATGAGGTTCAAGATGTTTACATTTTTCTGAATGGCATAGAGAGATCATTTATCTGCTCTCAGGCCAACTGTTGGGGAATCCTTGCTTTCAGTGTCACTGAATGCATGGCTGCTCTATTCTGGTGATATTCCCCATAGCCCTGGTAAATCCATCTGTACTTGGGACTCAGTGTTTTTTCCTTTCCTAGTTTCTCCTAGGAAAACTGCAGGCAGATGGAAATAGATCCTATTTAATGATTGGTTAGGTGGAGAGGAAGCCTGCTCCTGAGAGCAGATGCTTCCTGTCCCCTCGCCTCTGTCAGCCTGCTCCAGCATAGCAGTGTTTTCTCTGATTTGTGCCACCACAGGACACTGACATCAACATCTTCAGCTACAAGCCTACACTGCTCACTGCCAAAACCCTAGAGAAGATCCGTCCTGTGTTGGACTATCGTTGTATGGTGTCTGGAAGCGAGCAGAAATTCCTCCTGGGCTTGGGGGTAAGTCAGCTTCTGGCCTCCCATTGGCGTGGGGTGGTGGCAGTGTCCTCTATCTGGAGATGTGGACAGCTTCTGGCCACACTCTTGTGTGTTCATTCTGCTGGCATCACAGAGGTCTTCTGTCGCTTTTCTTGAGATGCAGAGCCAGTACCTCATCAGGCTGATCCTGGGTGGCCAACTTTCTCCAATCCTACCCCCTGTCCTTTCCTGTCTGGAAGACACCCTTCTCCTTGCTCAAGGCCATTGGTAGCTAACAGAGGGAGGGAGGGCCTGTTAGCTTTACATTTTGCATCCTCCCATGCAATTGACTCTTCTCCAGTCACTTCTTTTGTGTCCTTACTTTGTATTTTTCTCCTTTTGCCTCCGTCTCTTCCTGTAATCCTAACCTCTACATATACATCACACTGGATGAAGGTCTTTTGTACAGTTTCCTACCAGCGAGATGAGCCCATGTCTACTCTCCTGTGGAGGCTGAGGAGGAAGTGTCACAAACTCCATCCCTCCTAGACATTTTCTGTCACTGGCCAGCCCTTGTCTGCTTGAGTGCCAAGTTAATGCTCTTTTGAGACTAGAACCTCCCATTTCTTAAGTCTCCATGCCTTCTCTTCTCCCTGCCTACAGAAGTCCCAGATCTACACATGGGATGGCCGCCAGTCAGACCGATGGGTGAAGCTGGACCTGAAGACAGAGCTGCCCCGAGATACACTGCTCTGTGTGGAAATTGTGCATGAGCTGAAAGGGGAGGTCAGAAGGGTTTTTGTTAGTAGATGGCCCTAAGGCAGGGGAGTTGGGGGACTGTGGAGCCTGGCCTTCCACCTCCGTGTGGTTTCTTGGTGTGATGAAGTAATTTCCTCTAAAACAGTTGCCATGTACTGTGGGAGATACTGGGAAGGGACAGACAGAAAGTCTTTATCCACAGTTCTGACATCCTGCCAGGTGTTTTTAGTAGCCAATTTAGTTCATAACTAGCAATCCCTTAGAAAGGAAGAGACCTGGCATTTTCTGTGAGCTCTGCATTATTACAGTATAGGGATGACATTTAGAGCACTCCATATGAACAGGCAACATAGTGGAAAGCCAGCTGATTAGAGTAAGCATGGCCACAGTCTTACTGGGGCATGCCACAGTGGGCCAGAGGCTAGTACCTGCACAGTGGAGAGCATGCTTGTCCCTTGTAGGGGAAGGCCCAACGGAAGATCAGTGCAATCCACATCCTCGATGTCCTGGTGCTGAATGGCAGCGACGTCAGAGAGCAGCACTTCAACCAGCGGTGTGCCTGGGCCCTAGGGGAGGGAGGGAGGAACTTCCCATGTCCACCAAAGGCAGGAGGAAAGATGGGTCTACAATGCAGTTTGCTGAGGTGTGGGCTTTGGTTGCCCAATTCCAACACATTTTATCATGCTACAGTTGCTCAGATGGGTCATTTTTTTGTGTAAAGACTGAATAAAGGTGGCTTTGTTTGAAGAGGGAGGGTTTCTTCTAAAAATCATGGCCAGAACATGGGCAGTCTCAATTTGGTGCATCTGAGCTAGGGTGAAAGAGCAGACATGTACAATAACAGTTCTTGATGTCCTAGTGGAGATGACTGGACACAGCAAAAGGCACACCTTAGGAAAAGCAGCTCACAGAGGTCAGAATCCAGGGGACATGAATGCTGCCACTTGGAAGTTTTATATAGGTCCAGGCTCCCACTGATGCTGTGAAAATGCCTTGGGGCACAGGTGCTGTTGAGGTTCCCTGGCTTTCCTCTAAGGATTCTGTTTGGATTGTAGAATTCAGCTTGCTGAGAAATTTGTGAAAGCAGTCTCCAAGCCCAGTCGACCTGACATGAATCCTATCAGGTGAGCATGTCCCCACTCCTCCTAGACCCCCTCGGGATGGTGGCTTTGTTACTTATTTCTCCTATCCTCAGTGGGACGGGAGGGTTGTAGTTTGGGGATGCAGCTCCTTGTCCTGCCTGGCAGGATGGGTTAAGGTTTCCTAATTTGAGATGCACATGTGCCCTTTCATGCTTGAGTATCCTTTACTAACTGCATGGCTTCTGGGTAAGGAAATAAGGGAATGGTGATTTGATTATGAAAGGATGGTTAGGGGAGTGAAACTCAGTGCTTGAGGAGAAAGTGGGGCTTTGTCAGCTGTAGGTAAAGTACCAGGCTCAGGGCAAGAAGAGGGAGGGGATAGAGAGTAGACTACCTTCTCCAGGTCAGAGGCTATTACAGCACTGAAGGGCGAGGTGCTTATTGGTAATGTTCATCTAAGTAAACTTAGAAATAACTCCAGCACTGAGGATGCAAGACAGCCTCAGCATGAGTTCTGCTTGTGCTGATGTGACGTCCTGCCCGCTAGTTAAATCAGGCAGCTTATCCAGGTGCCATTCCCAAGGCAGGTTTGGGGTCCCTATATGTGGAGGGCTGGGCCTCAAACTAGAGTCTACACCCTCAAAATGACAGAAGTACCAAGACTATTTAGAATAACTCAGCTATAGGAAGATCTAAAGTCTATGTAGACAGACCCAGACCAGACCTTTGCATTTCTGACCTGTAGTGTAAGTGAAGGTTACTTGAGGATAAGGGTAGTGTTAGAAAAATTTGCCTGCCATATCTTCCTTTGCCCTCGCCTGTCTTCAGGACTCACTGCTGAATCCCAGGGGCTGTGTGGCAGCTCGGAAGCTTAGGCAATCAGTAGGGTAGCAGTGCCACAGGCCCGGCAACCCCATTTGTGGGCTGCTGGTCTCAGAGAACCTGAGGATGAGGGCAGGTCTAGGGCCTCTGTCATGCTCTTCACAAACATCCCAGGAAACTGTCCTCACCTGCTCTACTCACAGGGTGAAGGAGGTGTACAGGCTGGAAGAGATGGAGAAGATTTTTGTCAGGTGAGTAACTCACCCAGTGTGGTTTAGGTTGGTGGTGGTGCATAGCTGAGCGGAGGAGATTCATTCTGTTTTCAGGGGTGACTTACATAGCTGGGTCCTGGCACTGCCTCACTCCCAACTTTCCCTGCCTTGCTGCAGTTGAGTCCCAGCTGTGAGCTAGTTCAGCACCTGTCAGGAGGGGTACAGGGTGCTTTATGTCAGGCAGCAATACAGGCTCATTGATGCTGGAATAGGTTAGGATTGTCCTTTCAAGAGGCAGAGAAGCAAGCTGTTTCAAACACTAAACCCCAGCTCACTGTGCTGAGAGTGAGCAGAGGACATAGATGTATCTTACATACTTTCAGTGTGCCTTGCTCACCAGATGACTTCACTGTGAGCAAGCTCTGTGGTCATCTGAAGACCCATTAGCATCCCTGGTTTCTGATTCCCCTTGTTGTTGTCACTGTGAGGCCTCACAAAGAGCGGCACCCTGGACCTGCTGCCTGACTGGGAGTGCAGAGCTGTGCTGTGAACTCTTCCCTAGGTGGTTTGGAGCAGTATGCTTAAGGATCTGTGCTTTGGTTTCTTCTGCCAAACCAGGATAAGATACTGGAACTGGTGTCATTGTGAATTACCTAGAGACTAACGTTAGCATGCCCCACTCTGTTCACCATGCATGTGCTTCCTGAATGTCCACCTATTTGGGGAAACCAGGTTAGAAATGAAGCTTATCAAGGGCTCCGGTGGCACGCCAAAGCTCAGCTACACAGGACGGGACGACCGACATTTTGTACCCACAGGCCTCTACATTGTCAGGACCATGAACGGTAGGTTCCCCTTCCCTAGCAAGGGTGACTGGCCCAGACTTCCTTGTTGAGGTGGACAGTTGACAACTTCTGAGGTACCTGTTGGGAACACTACACCACCAGATTCTGGTCTTTGGGTGGGGACTGGGAAAGAAGAAATCATAGATGCCCACTTGGTTTTCTCAGCAGGTAAGCATGGCCTCTCCGCAGGCCTTAGAGAAGTAATAACCTGCCATCCTCTTGAGCCATTTGGGCTTGGCCATGGAGGCTGGAAGGGACAAGGGACAAGCAGGAGAATGGAAGACATCCTTATTGGCCAGACTCATCCCCATGGGTACTGTCCTGAGTGCCTGCCCTCTTCTCCCCTCAGAGCCATGGACCATGGCATTCAGTAAGAGCTTCAAGAGGAAGTTCTTCTACAACAAGAAAACCCAGAGGTCTACCTTTCACCTCCCTGCAGATTCCATTGCCCCATTTCAGTAAGTAGTCCTCCACTGACCTGAAGGAAACCCCTCACTGCCATGCAGAAGCTGCCCCAAGTATAGGCCTGGGGGAGCCTGGGTAGAGAGCTCATTGGCTAGGTGGCTAGGGGACCTGCAAGAGGGTTTGAGGAACATGTTGCAGGCTCCCAGCCTTGCCCCTTATCACTCAAGGTCCCAGGTGTTTCTCCTCAGGACATAAGCTTTGGCTGTGGCCTGTGGGGCCTGAAATTAGCTACCAACACTTGTTTTGTAGCCAGCTAATACTGGTCTCTTAGTGAAGCAGGTGAGCTAGAACACCAGTAAAGAGTCCAATTGGGCTGGGCAGTGGTGGGGCACACCTTTAATCCCAGCACTCGGGAGGCAGAGGCAGGCAGATTTCTGTGAGTTCGAGGCCAGCCTGGTCTATAGAGCTAGTTCCAGG
Source organism: Ondatra zibethicus (assembly GCA_004026605.1). Classification (NCBI taxonomy): domain Eukaryota; kingdom Metazoa; phylum Chordata; class Mammalia; order Rodentia; family Cricetidae; genus Ondatra; species Ondatra zibethicus. The sequence goes on from PVIU01000152.1 coordinate 33,936, forward strand.
ACAGGCTCCAAAGCTACAGAGAAACCCTGTCTCAAAAAACAAAAAAAAACAAAACAACAACAAAAAAAATGGATGCAGGGTATAGTAGTTCTTGGAGGCATGGGATACCTTTTAGATGCCAGAGGGGGAACACTCAACTTGAGTCAGTGACAGAGCCTCATTTAAAAGCGTCCATCCTTGAAGTCATAGTTGCCAGGGGTGGGTTAGTCTGTTGGTCTTGTGCCACCAAGGTACAGCACTCTGACTGCCTCCTCCCCTTCCCAGTACCTGCTACTACAGCCGGCTCTTCTGGGAGTGGGGAGATGGCTTCCATATGCGTGACTCCCAAAAGCCCCAGGATCCAGACAAGTTGTCCAAGGAGGACGTCCTTTCTTTCATCCAGAGTCACAATCCTGGAGGATCTTAGGACTGCCACCTGATGAATGTGCTGTCATCCCCAAGGCGGGGCCCTGTGTCTGGCTCCTGCCTTGTGGAAAGGAACTGGGAATGTTCTCCCTGGTCATGAGGGAGATGGGCTCATCTCCATTCCCATAGCTCAGTCAGGGTCTTCAGAGGACACAGCTTATGGACTGTGCTGCCTGAGAGCTGACTCCACTAGGAGTCACCTGAGAACAGCTGCTTGGGGCAGGTTTTGCTTAGGCCGGCCATTCCCTCTGGAATTTGTAGACTCTGTTTTCTGAGTTCCATTTACCCTCCTCCCCCCACTTTTTACCAGGCCAGACAAGCAAGGAGGCCCACCAGCATGTGCTGGCCAGGAGCAGCTATTGTATAAATCAAGAGTTTTATTTCTTGTCTTTTTTCCCACTCCCATCCTGGAGTTCATCCTGGCAGGCCAGGAAGGCGTGAGGGCCCAGCATTCCTGACACACCAGAGCCTTGGGTGTGACTGTGACTGCTGTAGGTATTGTAAACACTGGGCAGCATGGAAGATCTGCCCTTGTTGCTCCCCTCCAGGGAGCCCTCAGGCAGTTCAGGCCACCTGAAGCTCTTAACAGAGCTTTGAGCTAGTGGCAGCTCTGGTGCCCCCTCCTCTCTGCTAGGAAGCACATACAGTGTGGTCACTCCATTTCTTCTGTCTCTTTAAGGAGGAAGGGCAGCAGGTTTGGGTTGGGGAGGGCACCTGTGGTTGTTTTTAATAGGAAGTACCTCTCAAGAGATGTTCATACAGGTCCCTAGGGCCCCATGCTCTAGCACCAGGCTGGTTTCCATGGAGATAGGGCACTGAGGCACCTGTGAGGTTGGAATTGACTCCACTGTGCAGTCAATTCCCTTCCACCAGCCCCTACCCCTAAGCCAGCAGCAACAGTGCTAGAATGCCATATTTCCACCCAGTTCTGGGCCTATCATTGTCTTGCAGAATCTTGGATCATTAAACTTATTTTTACTGCTTGTTTGGCTCTGGGCTATGTGGTTGGGGTTTGACATTAAGAGGAAGGGAGGAGGGTTGTGGAACCCAAGCTTCCTGGGCTGCTGCCTGGTAGACAGCTCAGCAGAGACATCCAGGTGTAGTTCTGTTTGAAGCTGGGATTGGGGAATGAATGAATCCACAGCCCCAGGAAGGTGGGGAAGCACCTTTCCTCTCTTACTTAAATCACACAGCTCACTCCATGGTGGCACTGTGATAATCCAGGATCAGTCTGTGTGACTAAAATAACAGAGGTGTCAGACCAATTAGTGTCACTTAGACAAGGGACAGGAGAGAGAAAGGAAGGGTGTTTGGCTGACCCTGACCAGTCTCCCTCCACAAGAGGCCCAGTGTTCTGTCCTGAGCCTCTGTCAACTCCAGGCGAGACCTCCTTCACCTGACCATCAGGCTTGAGTGGGCTGCCTGCATCTTCACAGCATTTGCTTTATTCCTGTAGTACCCACCTTTCCTCTCCATGGGACCTTTTACTGTGAGTAGAGCTGGGGTGACTTGTGTTAGCTGCACTCCTGGAGGCCTCCTTGACCCTGCCTGTCTCTAGAAGATGAGTTCATTTAGCATGCCCCTGGGACCTCCACTTCAAGTCCAAGTCTCTTTTTCCCATGCATGCTGCATTTTCTTCAGAGGTGGTCACAGGCCAGGGCACAGAGTTTAGAGAAGCAGGTGGCACAATGCTGCCTTCCCAGCTGCTCTTCTGCCCTCCCTCTGCACAAGAACTTGGGAACATCCCTTCATCTTTGAGACAGAAGTGCCTCCCTTGCTGTTCCTCAGCTAGTCAGCCAGAGATATTTACTCACCAGACAGCAAAGCTTGGGGCTCTTTATTGCCCCTCTACTGAGCAGGAGGAGGCGGCAATGCCCTTCTGCTATAGCTGCTGGGCAACCAGAGGGGGAAAGGCCCCCCGCCTCTGTCTTGTGCTTGAAAGGTTGCTTGGTCCCTGGTAGGGAGTGGAAGGGAAACTGCATGGCTGAGGATGGCTGACTCACATAGTCCAGTGGGCATAGAGTAGGGCGAGGAGGATGAAGATGGCCACCGAGAGTAACATGTTCTTCCGATTCTCTTGGCGAAGCAGCTTTAGCTCCTTCTCTGGGAGGAAAAAGATGGGAACAAGAAAGAACACTGAGGCCCACCTAATTGCTTCTCCCACCCAGAATGGACACTCTGCTAAAGACAGAAATGTCTCCTTCCAGCTACTCATACCCCAAAATCTGGCCATGTCCTTGACGTGCCCACACCCTACATCGAGACCTAAGAGTAGGCCTGACTCGCTCAACCTTTTCTGAGTGCAGTAGGGTGATTTGCAAGGACATCAAAGGAGCTCATCCTTCAGGAGTCTCTGAGGCCAGCCGCAGCCTCCTTGGGCTCACACAGTTCCTGAATTCCTGCTGTCCGAAGGTACACTAGAAAGAGCCCCAGTACTCTTGAGCTACATCATACCCAGTCATCACTTGTGCAAAGGCGAAATTGATGTCCTGGCCACCCACCCCACCTATTCAATGGACTGGGAGAACAAACTGCCAGCCAGCTCTGGGCAGCCAGATTGATCCTCTGAGTAGAGAAGGAATGGGACACATCTGAAGGGTCTGCAGACCAGTCCTAGCCTCAGGGATCTAATGCTCTCCTCCCAGCACCAGAAGGTGGCAGCATTGCTCTACTCACAGAAGCCCTTTCCTGCCCAAGTAGGGACTCCCAGTATAGACGGTTCTGGTTGAGTCCAGTGTCTGTGGATGAGAACCTTTCCTCTGGACATGCACAGACACACCCCAGGGAATAGAGATCCCTTGCTACTGCTTCCTCCTTTGGACGAAAAAAGAAAAAGAAAAAAAGACCCTTTTTCTCCTAGGTGCCAGGGATCAGGCTGGCTATAGGAGGGAACTTTCTTACCATACTTGGAGGCTTTGCTCATGAGGGTGGTTTTCTCCTTCTCCAGAGACCTCCTGTAGGGAAGGAGTTTACAGGTCAGACCCTTTCCTGTCTTAACCAGAGGGGCAATAGTTCTTGTCTGTTTGAATAAAGGGACCGAAAACTAGGACCTTAGAGGACAGGAGTTAAAGCTCAAAAAGTTGGGGACCCTTTTGCCTTGGCTTAGTTTATTTAGGGAACCAGGCCAGAGGGGCGTAACTGGACAGAGGCATTACCTGTCCTCAGGACTCAGTTCTGCCCTGTAGAGCTGGGAGGTCACAGCCTCCAGGTCCTTCCGACACTGAGACAGCTTCTCCTCTAGGCCATCAATCTGAAAGAGACGGAGGTTCAGAGTTCTAAGCTCTCCCAGGACTGGTGCCCTAGAGGGGCTCACCTCTAGGCCCACCCTACCTTCCCACCCCATGTTTGTACTGGGCAGGACCCAGCTTTGCTGTTGACAGAGAGCTTCAAACTTTGAACTGCCTGACTGAGTCCCAAGAAACAAGAAGTGGGTGAGCCAGGCACAGGTTGGCCATGAAGCGGCAGATCCCCACCAGATCCCTGGCACCCAGCAGAACCTGCCCCATGGTTGATTCAAGATGGAAATGAGCACTGCAGAGACAGCACAAGGTTCCAAGTCTCCATGTGGGAGGAGAGGGGGTTAAATGTCAGGGGGTTAAAAAGTAGGGGCATTTTCCTCATGACCATGATTCATCCTAATAGTGCAGTCTGTGTTGTCACTACAGGCGTTTTTCTGAGAATCAATAAAAATTGGCAAAACAATGCAACTTAAAACCACTCCTGTTTCTTTCTGATGTGGCTCTTACGCAGAGACGCCTATCACCAAGGTCAGCGTAACTCAATGGCAAAGTAGCTAAGCTCTTAAAAAGAGGGCTGCCAGCCATATCTTCTTCCATTTGCTCTGTCATTTCAGATATGTGATCTTAAAGAAAATACTGAGTTGTGGGGAAAATGGTCTGTAAAATGCCAGGCCAGGCTATCCAGACCTGGGTGTCAAGTGTTATGCATTTGGCACTGAACACCATAATTCTGCCTTGACTTGGTCTCCAGGTATCTAAGCAGCTATTTCTCTGGGTCTAGACTGGCTGGCTAGTGCCTCACTTTTGGTCACTGGGTGTGTTGAGGGCTCCTTGGAACCTTTAACAGTCCTTCTCCAGCTCTGACTTCACCTACCCTTACCACGTCCCTAAGAGAGACAGCAAACATGGCCAAATCAAAGGATAGCATCCCCTAGGTGGAATGGTTTTCCTGAGGCATTACAGGAACACCCTTCTGTCGTCTCAGCTCCATTCCTTATTGGAGCTACCCAAAAGAAACTTGCCTTCTAAGCAGGCTGGTCAGAGTCTGGGTGTCCCAGGCCATGAGCCTGGGGTCAGGAATCAGCAAAATTGCACTCGAAGTCCCTACCATCTCCCTGGACAACAGTCATCTCAGACATTCCTGGATCAGCCACTTTGGTGGGTTCAGGTGAAAGGTAACCCCTTTCCTGCAGCCCAGGAAGGAGGGCTCCACGTGAAGGAGTAACCTGCAAAGCTGCAAGGTAACTGCACGGTTAACTGTGCAGTTCTCTGCTGACGGGCACCAGCCTCTCAGCCAGCAGACTAAGCAGTCCCCACAGAAGCCCTCCTGGAATTGTACTGTAGGGAGGGAAACACTGGAGAGCAGACTTGGGGACAGCAGTCTGATATGGGTACTCCTGGCCACCATGCAGTGTGCCCAACACAGGTTAGCCCCTGAGACTGCCCTCATGTGGCACAGCAGTGATCAGTCAGAGGCTATGTTGAGACCTAAATCCCCCCCCCCTTTTTTTTTTTAGGTTTTTCGAGACAGGGTTTCTCTGTAGTTTTGGAACCTCTCCTGGAACTAGCTCTTACAGACCAGGTTGGCCTCGAACTCGCAGAGATCCGCCTACCTCTGCCTCCACGAGTGCTGGGATTAAAGGCATGTGCCACCACCGCACGGCCAAGACCTAAATCTTACTTATGTAGCTGGACCTCCCGCCCTGGCTGGAAGATACCTCTCTTTCACCTGACAAAGTCAGTCTTTTCTATACTGCCCCTGTTAGTTCAAGCTTTCATCTTCCCAGGCTGGAACCCCACACACTGGCCAATTCTACTTGTGGCTATGACCTGCCTGACCTCTAAGAATGTTCAAGTCTGCAGCTCCTTAGGCAAGCTGCCACCTTCTTTGCCCACAAGGCCTGGTCTCCTGCAGTCTTCCTATTTGTGACTAGAGTGAGCAGCAGCTCGAGTATGGGTAGACTGAGGGGCTGGGAACAAATAGTTCAGGGATTATACAACTGGTTTCTGAAACCCCTGGGTTCACTAAAACAAGAAAACAGCTGTGCTTGCTCATAGCTGACACAGCTTGCCCCAGATGTCCAGTCCAGGTTCAGTTCTTTCTGCTTTCTGGGCAGGACCCTGGTTTGCAGGCCGTTCTGGGGAACGATCAGGTTAAGGATTTCCATCCCTGAATGCCTCTGGAAGGTGACCAGGTGCCCAAACAAGTCGTAACTGCCCTAGAGCCAGGCCAGGCGCTCTTGCTGAGCAATGCCTTACAACTGAAGCTGTGGCCAAGTCACTCTGCCCTCATGCTCTGGACAGGGCCTGAGGGGCTGGCAGTCGGGGGCCTTTATCTGAACAAGCCCAATTTATTTGCAGTTACACTGAATATCCCCACTTTCATTTGCCACTTTTTAATGAGGCTTAAATGGGCGAACACAAATCAAGGTTTTAGGGACTCAGCTCTAACCTCCCTCTATGAATATTTATGTCCTGCTGACAATTCTGATTCCCTTCTAAACAGCAAGTTCTCTTTACAACTGCCTGGTGTGGACTGGGGTGGGGGAGGCTCAGCAAGTCAGACTCACCCTTGGGAAGGGACTAGACACTAGCAGCACTTGGAAGCAGAAACCACTATCAGAAACCGGAATAATGGGGCAGAAACCCCAGGAATTTCTGTGGAGGAGGTAGGGCAGGATGGTCATAATGCTTTTAGATGTGACGTGGGGCTGCAGAACAGAGCTGTCCCAACAAGATAGGTCAAAAGAAAAGACTTGAAAATGGGCCTATAAGAAAGCCACCAGTTGGGAGTTTCCAGTCAGCTCTCATGCACATGGGTTATGAACACTACAGGCTACAGGTTCAAATCCAAGTCCTCCATTCATTTTCTCCCTGCCTTCCAGCCAAAGACAACAGAGGGCAGAAAGCCAGGCCCCGGAAGCTAGAAGCTTAGGGTCAGAATAAAGAATAAAATAGCTCGCTGGGTCAGGTGCCACTTGTGAATCAACAGCAGGCTCCTTAGACCTGCCTGAGCCTCAGGTGACATCTCAGAGTTGTGACGGTAATGATGTGCTCAGAGCAGCGCTTCACACAGCTGGAGCTTAGGAACGGCTGCTGTGGCTAGAGTAAGCATGAACAGTGGGGTCAAGAGGGGCGGGGAAGCCCTAGCCCTGCTATCGGCAGGCAGCAGTGGGAGGGACTACAGGCAGGCGGTGAGCACACAAGGTCCTCCTCCATGGGTCAGCTCACCATTTCGCAACCTTGTGTGGGATGGCGCTATGGTGGGCTCAAAAGGCAGGGCCAGGTATGGGGAAACCCAAGGGTGAAACCGTGAGACCAACAGAGAGAGCCCTGAACAGAAAACTCAGCAGAGGCCCAGGGAAGTAGTGGTCCTCTGAGGACCTCTGAGGTAGGGGAAGCCTGGCAGTCAGATTTGGGTGTTTAAAGCACAGCTCTAGAGGGGCTGGCAGCTAGTAAGGCTGAGTCGGCCTAGTTATCCTGGGGACTGTGGCAGAAAGAGATTCGATCAAAGAGATGGGAACTATTGCAGTGGACAGGAAGGTTGTGGAAGGTCATGGAACTACCAGAGCCCCTGCCTGGCAGGAGACAGGTGACTGGCAATAAGTAACTCAGGTGCTGAGACTGGCCTGACGCTAAAGGGGGCAGCATGGCCCTGGCAGAATGGGTGTGCCCTGGTAGATTGAGAAACATCCATGCACTATGCTTATACCCAGGAACAAGGTGACACCAGAGGAAGAACCAGTGGCAGAGCAGGCTCACTGTCTTCCGAGAGGAGCTGGAGTTTGAGTTAGCAAACTTCTGGCACCTTGCATTGAGAAGCTAGGAGGTACCATTTAAGGCCTCTGTGGAGCAGTTTGGTCTTACAGAGACTAGCCTGGACCCAGCAGTGACTGGGCAGTAGCTAATTTTGTCCGTGGAGGCAGGGGAGAAGAAGTGGATGAGGTGGAGTACAGCAGGCATCCAAGAGTTGGTACTCAGAGAAGCCTGCGTGTGAGGCCTGTATTGCAGTCTGGGTAAGAACTGAGGCCTTGGCTATCTGCATCTGAGTAGGACTCAAGTCAGATGGGTGGCTTAGAGTGTGCTGCTAGGGAGGGCAGGAGAACAGATGGAGGTGGCAGTCAGGGACTCAGTTTCCCTCCCCAGCCCACAGCTCTGAGCACTACTGTCTGCTCCAGGTGAGGGCTGTAGATCTGGAGCCCCAGCCCCAGGCTAGAAAACAGTCCCCTTCCCTGACTTGGATATAGCCTCACTCCCAGAGCTTTAGGCAAATGTCCCTGGGGTCCTATGCACCATAAAACCACTGTGTTAAGACAAACTGTAAAATTCCCCTGAAATCCCCAGGAGGCATCTTTTCAGAGGATGGTGCCTCCAGGAATCAAAGCCCTGAAGAGGCTCCTCAGAGGCAAGGAACTTGTGCCACTTGTGTAGACAGCTGCCCCGCACAGGTCAGGCCAGGCCCACAGGGCGCCAGCTCTAGGGCTGCTAAGGAGCATGGGCGGCTTTCATTCCTCCCACAGGCGCCACAGCTCTGGAGGGAGGGAAGTAACTGAACACAGCACTCAGAGCACTAGGACAGCTGGGAGGCAGCTCCTGGTCCACAGTCTCAGCCACTGCAGCTGCCTTGAGGGCCAGGCTCTCTCCTGGGAAAGGACAGAGATCTCCCTGGGGCTTGGTTTATGGCCCACTCTGTTCTCTAAGTTGGCAAGACATTCCTGTGTTTCTCCCCTGGGAGCTTCTGGCCAGCAAGTGACAGGATGCTGGCCACAAAAGGGCTTGCGGGGGGCGGGGAGGTCAGGCAGTGGTCATGGGGCATGCCCTGGACCTGTCTGGCCAGGAGCTGACTGGATACCAAAGACTTATAACAAAGAAGATGGTATCATATGTCTGGATGAAGGCATGAGTCAGGAGTGGCACTGGGAACCAAAAGCCCACAAAGTAGATGCAACAGCTGGGACACATCTGCAGCAATGCCCAGGTGCCAGGCTCTGTTCTAGACTCCACACAGAGAAGGGCAGACAGCCAGGGTCCACATTTTATAGGCAGACTTACAGGAAGGAAGCAGCTTTCCAGGTGTGTCCTAACCCTGTCACCCCACAGTAAAAAGCCGTCTCTCTTAGCCCAGGAGGCAACTTCCACCCCTGTACGCTAGGATGGGCAGAGTATGCAGCTGCAGGCATCCAATCTGACTTTGCAAAGGGCTGTCACCACTGTGCAGAGAGCTTGTGCATCTCTTGGCAGAGATGGTTAGCAACTTGGCGAGGCTACATGGCTAGAAGGTGGCGGGACTGGGTCCTGGACCATGCGCTTTTCTCCAGCACCCTTCGTGAAAATATCCACAAGCAACAAGACATTCAGAAACAAAGTCAAGCACCACCCAGCTGAGCCTGTGGCAGTCTGTTGGTCTGGCTTCAACAGACCCTCTAATCTGAGTGACCTTGTGCCTGGCTCTGCTTGGTCTCTTCTCACACAACAGATGCGCTGCCTGGAATCTGTGTGCTGGAGACACAGGCGCCAAGAGCCCAGCGTCTGCCTTCATACTAAGCCGACTCCCCCTTCACAAACACCCTCCCCCACATTGCCACACTGTCAAAGTACCTTCCCAAATGCACACAAAACACATCCTGTTTGGAGAAGGAAGTGTGTGGGCTAGCTGTGCCTGGTAAACCCTCTCCCTCCCCCCTCCCTAAAGGGCATCAGCGCTTTCTCCTCTTCTAATTCACAGCCTGGGAAGCTGGTCCAGGAAATCCACTCATTTTCACATATCAGGAGCCCTGGGATGTTTACTGTAATGGGTAAAGGAGCTAGACCGCCTGCCCAGATGGTCCCTGGCAAGAGCACTGGGACTTTCCATCTGGAGCCTCTAGGCCACACGGCCAAGTCATGGAACATCATCTCCCAGGTAACCAGCCTCAAACCTAAATGGGTGACCCCATTACACTATTTAAGTGACATCTTTATGTGGAGGGTCACAGGACTCTGTAGGTGCAGAAAAAAAAAACACCATGGTCCCCAAAACAATAGGCCTGGTGCAAAGTTTCTCTTCCAGGCAGAGCAGGTGAAGACAGCAAGCCTTCCAGTGTCTAGCAACAGCCAAGAGGACCACCCAGCTGAACATCAACCCCACCCCAGCTAGCGAGGAGGAGGCTGCACAAGTCCTGGAGAGCTGCCAAGGTCAGCACAGAGGAACTAGGCAGCTTTGGAAGTCACCTTGCAGGCCAGACCTTGCCCTAAGCCTCCAGCTGCCTCAGGACAAAATGCTGCCTGGGTTTGGTTTCTCTTCTTTCTCTGAGATCTGGTTTTTGATAAACTGGCAAAGCTTCTCCATCGCTGAGAGGCCCAAAGCACTTTTCGAGAGCTGGTGTCCGCCCCGTGCCTTATGAATTCATTAATTAAGACGCTGGCAAACAGCCACTCCACACATGCTGACATCCAGCAGCGTTAGGTAATGAGGTTTTAGTCTCCTGACCCCCGTTAAGTGGAGCAGAGCCAGATGCAGGCTGCCGAAAGACTCACCTGCCTGATGGCGCCCTGTCGCTTCCACCTGTGCAGGTGAGGCTCATTTAATGGTCAGCAGGCCCTGAACAGCCTACATCTGCCAGACTCTCCCAGCAAGGCAGCCCCATGTCAGTGGCCAACCTCAGCCCCAACCACACACCCACCTGGAATCAACAGTGCCTCCTGCCACTGAGGCCAACTGGGTAAGACTTTGCAGCTAAGACACTGCTCTAGCCCTGTTGCAGGAAATGGGGCTTCCCCACACCTTGTGCAGAGCTCACCCGAGGACTTCTAGACTGATTAACAGTGGTCACAGTTCACACTAGCCAAACCATTTCTTTCCCGAAGCCTCCACCTGTCCTGAGTTGCAGTCAGTCTGTCTGCTGAGAACCAGGGGATGGCAACTGCTTCCCAATACTCTCGACCCTTGTGTAAGACGCGATTAGCTGACCAGCCCGGCAGTGACTCTCACCCCTTCCCCTCAGCTTGCCACCAATGCAAAAAAGTTGGCTGACAGCCAGGATCACACACAACGCAGCTTTGGGTAATGAGATGTCCCAGATGTCATCTGGGAGACTTCTGGGAGTTTATGTTGACTAGTAAGAGTCTTGATTTCTGGTTGAATGTGACGACTGGAGCTGTGGCAGCTATCTTGTGACTATGGACCCAGTTAAGGCTATGCAGAAACACTAGCCCTGCTAGTAAGTACTAGCTACTGAACAGAGCTGAGCTTCTGCACCAGCGCAGGAGCCACTTGGCTATCCTCTCCTACGGGGAGAATAGCATTCCCATGCATCTAAGTCACGGAGGCCATTCTGAAACCTGTACACAAAAACTTTCCCAACGGACAAGATTTGTGTACTAGGGACCAAACTTAACCAAGTTACTTCCTTCAGCAGGAGCATGGCTCATCAGCAGAGCACCTTCCAACCAGGTGGCCGTAGTGCCATAAAAGGGTGGGGGCAGCTAAGACTCATGCTTAGAAGGGCCCAAGGCTTGCAGGCCAGCCACCAAAGAAATAAGTCCAGTTACTGTCTCAGTTTAAGCTGCACATGAACTACTATCAGCCCAACCCCCCCCCTTTCCATTTGGGCAGCGATTTCTCATGGGATAGTGCTTTGCTCATTGCTCAGAACAAACTCAGAACCAACATAGTCAGTTGTTTCCAGCTGACTCTCATGGGCCTCTGAAGGGGGCCTGGCTGCCCTAGGTGACCACCTGGCACAGCTGGCCCATGACCATCCTCAGGGCGAGGGCCACCTGCTTGGTAATTGTTTCATTAAACAAGCAAGGGCTGTTTGCAGGTGCTTAGATCTCTCACTTGTGGGCTTTTATTGCACTCGTCAGATTAACAAACATTTTTGATTAAATCACCACTTCACTAGCTCTGAGCGAACAACTTTTAATAAGAGGACAATATCTACCGCCACTGAGCATCAGTGCACATTCAATACTCAGTCCTGCTGGGGGCAACAGAGAAGGAAGCAGAGAAGCAGCCAGATGCCAAGCTGAGGCCCAGGGATACAGGTTTCAAGTCCTTCAATACCCCAACAAAAAGTAACCGTGGGGGCTAAGGCTGCAGATACCTACACGCTCATACAGTTTCATCATTTGTCTATTTGCCAGTATTTTAAATCTCCATACAAGCATCTGTAAAAGTGCAGTTACTTGCCAGGTAGTGGTGGCGCAGGCCTTTAATCCCAGCACTCGGGAGGTGGATCTCTGTGAGTTCGAGGCTAGCCTGGTCTACAAGAGCTAGTTCCAGGACAGGCTCCAAAAGCTACAGAAAAACCCAACCCTGTCTTGAAAAACTTAAAAAAAAAAAAAAAAGGTGCAGTTACTGAAGGGGTGGAAATGGGCTAGGGCTAGGGGCATAGCTTGGGCTTGCCTACTGTGCTGGTCTCTCCTTAAATCACGGCTGCTTCTTCAGTCCCAGCAGACCACAGAAAACAGCACACCACAGTCGGCCCTGTTCGAGTCTTGTCTTCGCTCTGAGCCTGCACAAGCCAGGCCTCCGTCATCTGCACTGCTCTTGATTTTCCAAGCTCCCACAAGAGCTCATTACGCTTGGGTCACTAGTGATATTTCCAGCCCAAGGTTCCAAACACCCCCACAATCCTCCCAGACAACATGCTCAGGACCACAGCAGTACCCCAGGAACCTGACGCCAGGCTCCATTCTAGTTTGCTTTTCTGTTGCTGTGATAAACGACACGACCAAGAGCAACTCGAGAAGGAAAGGGTTAATTTCAACTTCACAGTTTACTGTCCATCACGAAGGGAACTCAAGGCAGGAGCCTGGAAGCAGGAACTAAAGCAGAAGCCATGGAAGAATGCTGCTGAGTGGGTTGCTCCCCATGGTTTGCTCTGTCTGCTTTCTTACACAACCCTGGACCACTGCCCTGGGAGGCACCACTCAGCTGGTTGGACTCTCCCACACCAAGTCATTCATCAGGAAAATGCCCCGCAGACTCGCCCACAGACCACTGTGATGGGGCAATCTCTTGAAGTCCTTTCTTCCTAAATGACCCTAGTTTGTGTCAACTTGACAAGAAACTAACCAGCGCCACACCATGCATAATGCTGCAAAATGGGTAGATCTGTTCCCATATAAAGCACTAAGAATCCATGTCATGTCGAACACTTAAAATTCTGTGCTGGAGGCTGAGGGTGTAGCTCAACAGCAGAGCACTGGGCTCTAGCCCCACCATAGATAGTTGGATGGGTGGGTGGATGATAGACTGATTGACAGATAGATCCATCAATTGATTTGAGTCCACTTGATGAAAGACAGGAGCTACTCTTCTACGTTACTGATGAGGAAACCGAAGTAGGAACTCAGATCTGCAAAAGTTGGTGGTGGTGGGGCGTGGCTGGCTGTCCTTGGCCACCTTATGCCAGGCTTGGTCTGGGCACCTGACAGCAACACTGAGGGGAAGTGTGATCTGAGGGAGGCATGCCAGCCCCTTCCCCCATAGTTATCAGGCTGCAGCTGAGCATGTGGCCTCCTGGCTGATGAGCCCGTTTCCCAGCTGCCCTGGCAGGTAGTGAGGCCATGCACCTTGGTTCTTAAAAATAGAAAGTGGGCAGTCTAAGGCCAGGGTCCTTAATGCAGTGGCTACTTCCTTAACAAAGAACATACCAGTGAGGTGTGCCCCGATCTTGTTGATAAGATGGCAGAACCCCAGTCCACTGGACCAGAGGCTGGCAATCAAAGGCCTGTGGACCAAACATATTCTGCTTGCTCTTCTTAGAAAGAAAGGGCGTTTTGGTTTTTGAGATGTTTCTCACTACTGTGCTCTATGCATAAACTCATAAGCTTCCTATCTCAGCCTCCTAAGCACACCGTTAGCTTTAAATAAGAGCTGCTTTTCTATTAAGACAGACTGATTACAAGGCAGCTACATTTTTTGTGTATCTGAGTCAGGATAACATGTATTGTGGGTTGGGCTATGTAGTAAGGATGGTCTTGAACTCCTGATCTGTCTCTTTCCCAAGTGCTGAGATTATAGGCATACGCCACCATAACTGGCTATGGTAGATACATTTTTCTTTCAAGATTTATTTATATTTTATGAATGTTTGCTTACGTTTGTGTACTACGTGTGTGCCTGGTGTCCAAAGAGGCAAAAAAAGGCATCAGATCCCCCAGAACTGGAGGTAGAGAGATTTTGAGCCGTTGTGTGGATGGTGGGAAGCAACCCTGCTCCTCTGCCAGAACAGCCAGTGCTCTTAAGCACTGAGCCATCTCTCCAGCCCCGGTACTTACAGTCTTTAAAATTGGCCCAACATGCCGGGTGGTGGTGGCGCACGCCTTTAATCCCAGCACTCGGGAGGCAGAGGCAGGCGGATCTCTGAGTTCGAGGCCAGCCTAGTCTACAAGAGCTAATTCCAGTACAGGCACCAAAGCCACAGAGAAACCCCGTCTTGAAAAACCTAAAAAATAAAAATAAAATTGGCCCAATGTCAAGTTAGCAAATACTGAAGTGAGTTGGGCTTTCACAAAGCTCTGGTCAACATCTTCATCAACTAATACATACACAGTGCTCTCTGATATGTTTTGTTAGAGATCTTATTTAATAAATGGACAGTTCATTAGCACTGAACTCACTGCCCAAAGCGTCATGTAGTACCAAGCTGCTTCATGCCTGGAAAACGGTTAATCTAACAAACCGATTGTCCCTATAAGCCACATCACAGCCCTGGAGCACTAGACAGCACTTCAGCGCTGTGCTTAGGGATCCCTTAAAGTAGCGAAATCACCAATAAAGAGCACAAAAATGCAAAAATCGCGGCCTTAGGAAGCCCATAAAAAGGACATTTGTTATGGCACGACAGCTCAAATAGGGAGAGCTGCACTTGCTCAGTCTCAGCTGGAACGGCGGCTCTCAGGTGAATCCCATGCACTGCCACTTTCTTTTGCAAACACGCTGGCGCTGACATGAGGACGACAGACAGACCACAGCCAGGAGGCCGATTTGGAGTCTGTGACTACGACTGATGAGAGCTGCCACCGAGGCATCTGACTCACAAAGTCTAAACCGGAAACGTTTGACCTCTTCTCCAGGCCATTAGCTAACGACAGCTTTTTCTCTCTCAAGGCTTCGGAGTTTTGGGGTTTCTGGTACAGAAACTCACCGTGCTCTTATACAGGCTGTCAAGTGTATCCCTTAGCCGTGGACTGCCAGCGTGTGTCACCGCACATGCTTCAGTCTAAAGGACAGGCACACTGCCAAGCACTTCTTCCCCTACCAAGCAGGCCAACACCCAGTTGGGCTGGTGCTACTACAATCACCTGCTGTTGCTAAAATCCTTTCCCGGGGGAGAGAGAAGCAATGACCAACTCTCCTCCAAAGATCCCAGTGACAAACTGAGGTATCGTTCTGACCAAGTTCACTCTGAGTTTATCGGGCTTCCTTACAGACGAGGTGAAGGGTTGCTTATGGTGGTATGGGTGCTCCTCCCCAACAGCCCACACTTGGCCCTTACCCCACAGGGATGGGAGCTTTCTCACAGCCGCAGAGATGGAGGCCCCTCGCCTACCTTTCCCAGCTCTGAGGCCACGTGCAACTACCACAGGCTGAGTTGCATTCAACAGGTGATTTAGGAGAGGCTGGACACTCGGGTGAGGATTTTGGCCCTCCCCAACCCTTCAAGGAAGGGATCAAGGAATCAGCAAGCACAGCTGGGATGCTCCGTTTGCAAGCAGACACAGCTGAACTTCCCTAGATGGCAGTGGCTTAGCTCCGAGGACAGCCAAACACCTGCATCAGCTTGGATACAGGTGGCTTACTTCAACCACACACTCAGGTCCTACTAAGTTACCTGGGATAAAGAAGCGGTCATGTCTCCACTTCTGTTTAGACTCACCCAGTAGGCAGGAAGCCTCTGGAAGGTTTTGGACAGTGATACCTGACACTGTCATCTACAAACATGTTGAGTTACATTCCTGTATGTGCCGGGGGCCACAGGCTGACATGCCTGCTATGGTAACTGAGATGAAATGAGTCTCCACTTCTGGGAAGCCCACCTGAGCATCATTCTCTGCTCGCCACCTTTACCATTTTCAGCTGGCTTCAGCTTTTTCTTTCCTCTTTTGGGGCGTGGTCTTGTTCTGTATCCCAGGCTGGTTTTGAACTCACAACCTTGCTACCTTAGCTCTCTGTGTCCTGGGACTACAAGCATGCATTTCCATGCCCAACCCCTGGGTTCTACTTCGAGCCTTGGTTCCCTCATCTATACCAACATGACAGGCATGCAAGGATCCGCTGAGAACGCAGGGAAAGTCGCATATGGTACTCAATGTGCCTCAGAAGTCTTTCTCTGCATGTGTGAGAAACTATTTCAAAGGCCTTCCCTAACACCAGCTCTAGAATTCTTCCCAGATTCCCAAAGATCCTCAGAGCTAATTTCCACAGGAAAAACTCCCCCATCTCTGGAGGCGTTTGAGCGACTAGCAGTACCCTGAATAACAGAAGCACACTCATCCCTGGGTCCTAGCTCCACGACAGTCTTCTCGACTCTGGGTCCCTAACATCGACAGTCCCCACTGGTCCTTTCCAGCGACTTCGGAATCACAGGTCTCCCCTCCATGTCCGAGTCCCTCCCCTTAGAATACCGTCTATGCTTTGTCTTCTGTGGGGCTCTGCTTCCGGGGATCCCCGGGCCTGGCTTCCCTCCCCTCAGGGCCCTCACGCCTCGCCGCCTCTCCCAAAGCCACGTCGCCCCGCTTCCTCCTTCTGGCACCCCTCGCAGCCACCGGGCCGACCCACACCCCTGCGGGGGAAACACGGCGAACAACCACGTGGCCCAAACCTGACTTCTCCCCTCACCTCCTGAGCGACGCCCAGATTCTCCCGCTTCTTTTTAGTCATATTGCTCGCGGTGTCCCCCGCACTGGACCAGCCCACTAAGTCGAACCACGCACGCGCAAATTCTCGTGCTTCTCTTTCATTGGCTGTCGCGGCAGAAGGAGGCGGGGCTTCTGTCGTCGCCATCTTGTTGAGGGGCACGGCCCCCTTGCCGCGGCCATATTTGTGAGGGGCGGACGCTAGGCGGAGGTCTCGGGCTGAGATTCGTGGACCAGCGGGGGTGGGGTGGGGTGGGGTGGAGTGGGGTGGGGGTGGGGGTCACGACCGCCTTACCTACTGAGAACGAACCTTCTCTCCCTCCCTCTTTCTTTCCCTCCCTTTTTCCTTCCTTCCTTTTCTTTCTTTCCTTTATTTCTTTCTTCCTCTTTCCTCCTTCTCCCTCCCTCCTCGCTCTCTCCTTTTCTCTTCTTTTTTTAACATCTTCCTCCTTGCATCTATCCGTGGCATTTCTCCCCGCACAGTTTTAGGCTAACCTCTTTCAAATTCAGTCGGCCCTACGAGGCTCAGCCTACAAGCCCTGCTCCTTTAGTCCCAATTTGAGCCATTCTGTCCGTTGGAATCTAATTATGGCCTTGTACTGTTAATCCTTATCGTCTTGTATTCTTCAACAGAACTCTTGTGTTCTGGCGAGACGGGAGCAGCCTGCAAACATCACAGAAGACATGCAGAAGGCAGGCAGCCTGCGATGTTCGGCCTGAGTTTTACTAGCTCCTACTTTTTTCTGCCCATTTCTTTACCGGCTTGCTCATACTTAGTATTTTAAAGTGTTTAGACCTGTGACCTTTGCGATGTTTTAACTATAACCCTACCGTATAGACTGTGACCCACGGAACTGCAACAAAAGTTTTACAACTCAGTATATTTGGCATCTGTGAAGTGCTGTTTTGTTTTGTTGTTTTGTTTTTTAACTATCTGAGTTAAAAAAAAATAGCTGAGCATGATGGGACATTCCTGTGGTCTCAGTTACTTAGAAGAGTGAGTGGGGAGCAGTATTTAGAGCCCACAAATTTGAAATCAGCCCAGACAACAGCGAAACTTCAACAATAAAAAAGTAATTATTTTTTTTAAACGGGGGGGGGGGAACTGACAAGTACATGGACGTGGTTTAAAAGAGTAAGGTGTGGTTCAAAAAACTACCGCAGATCTTTTTTATCTTTTTTACATTTCTTTGAGATGCCGGTTATTGATTATGCCTCCAGGTAATACATCCCCTTCTTGCGCTGGACATTATTTCGTCGGGCGGAACCTCTCTGTGCACGGGAACAAAGCAGCCTCCTCTGCATGCACAGCTCTGTCCTTCTGTGTACCTTTCCAAAGATAAATTTGCCCAAGTGGAATTACTAGGTCAAAGATGATGAGACCAGGATCGAAGCTCCTTGTTTCCCGGTAGTTATCTCTGCACCAGAGCCTGTTTCTCCGTGTGAATAATAGCCCCACCTCAGTGTTCGTTTTCAGATCTGTGTTTTCTTCTTGATAGACTCCTTGAGTGATGGGGCTGGAAGGGACCCGAGATATCATCTCGCCTGGCCGCCTCGCTGCGACCCACAGAGAGAACGTGTAGTAAATTCTACCTGAACAGGACGCAGGCTGTTGAAGTTGTTTAGTGCAGTCCTCAGTTTAACACCCGGTGCAGAAAAATCTTACTCGAGAACATTGTCTATCAACTGTCAATCAATAGCACGGATTGTCGGAACACTCTCCCAGCATTGGTTCCGGTCCCAGAAAAACCAGACTCTGCTTCCCAATTATCACAGGCATTGGCCCAGGGGAGGTGAGAAGAGGAGGAAAAACACTGTGTTCTTTTAGAAGTGGCTCCTTCTGCGTTTCTCTGGCACCAAGAAAAAGGCACAGAGCTCTGGGTGCGCCTCATGCCGGTCTCCTCCCGGTCCCTGGCAAAGACAGAGAAGCTCGTGCTCTCAACTTTCTCCCGGAGCGGCCTCATGTTTCCCCAACCAGGCCGTGTCTCCTGAGCCACGTGATGGAATAAAATGCTCAAGTTGAGGGCCTGGGGAGAGAGCATCACAGTTAAGAGCATTTTAGCTCTTGTACAGGACCGGGTTGCGTTTCTAGCATCCACTTGGCGCTAATAACAGTCTGTAACTCCAATTTCAGAGGACCTGACGCCCTCTTCTGGCCACCTCAGGCGCTGCAAACACATGGTGCACAGATAAAACATACAGTCAAAATGACCAAACACATAAATAAAAACAAATAAATAGTTTAAAATGCCAAGCATGGTGGCACACCTTTAATCCCAGCAGTCTGGGAGACAGAGGCAGGGAGATCTCAGTGAGTTCGAGGCCAGACTGGTCTACAAAGTGAGTTCTAGGACAGTCAGGGATACACAGAGAAACCCTGTCTTAAAGGGGAGGGAGACCAAAATAAACAAACATAAATCTCAAAATGGGTCGGAATCAAAGTCTCTGAGTTGTAGTGAAGGGGGGGAGGCTTTTATCATGCATCTGTCCTGAATTCCAATCTTTCCTCTGTCGTGGAGCAGTTATACAAAGTTGGGACAAATACTCAGTTTTCTAGGCCTCAGTTTCCCTATCTGTTGAGTGCATCATGCCAGGTGTGGAAGGTCCTTATGAGAATTACCAAGACATTGCAGCTGCAGAGTGAGCGACCAGGAAAGGCTTCAAGACTAAGGAGCCCCCAGCTTGTGATTGGGTTTGTGCACCAGTTTCTGCCATTTGCTTTGAGCCTGGTTTCTGTCAGCCTTCATGTTTTTATAGAGCATTTGTGATTTGGAGTTTGAGGCAAATACCTGGAGTGTGGAGTTGGCTGAAGAGGGCAGCCCCAGCAGGCACAGGCAGGCACAGGTGTCTCTCCGTCTCTCCGCTGAGGGACTGCCCTCTCCTCTTGCCACTTGTCAGTCACAGTCTGATGTGTGGTGTGAGGGGAGGCCGCAGACACCCAGGGCATCTGTACAGGTCCTTACACACCCTGACCCACCCAGTAAGTACAGAGACCTGGCCTTGATTCCCACCAGGGCTGTTCACTGAGCTTTTCTCCAGCCTGGCCTGCAATCCTGCCCAGGAGCAGATGGAGTCCTGGGGGATGGCCATCTGCGTGTGTCTCTGTACCCCAGGGAGCGGTGGGCCTGAAATGTCTTTTTGAGGGTTTTGGAGTGGTTAAAGCAAATAGAGCATGTGTATTGGCAGTCGGGAGACCTGGGTCACTTCTGAAAGGTTCTCATGGTACAACCTTGGGCCGGTCAAGCCTCCCCTTTGGCTTTCTTTGTTTCTTTCTCTACAAAATGGACATAGCGGAGAGAACCTGCCAACTTAGACACCCAGCCATTCTGTTTCCATGATCTTGCTGTTTGGAAGGTGCCCAGACGTAAGGCACCGAGGTCAGCAGTGACGTAGACATATACTGTAAGATGAACTCATATTACCCTCAAGATATCTTTAATCTAGTTAGAGACAGACCGACAACACGAAATAGCGAATGCCATGCCAGGCATGGTATAATTAAATGCCAGTGGTGTGGTACTTGCTGTTGCTGCATTAGTGGCTCTGTTAGAAGACCATGCTGTGAGCATCTGGGGTGACTTGGCAGGGGCTCTAGGTCAGAGGGCATGGATGAGGCTGTATTGGCCAGTGATAGGAGAGGGCATCCCAGTTGGCAGGGAATGCCAGGAGGAAGAGCCCTCTCCAACTTTGGGTAACAGCTCTTCAGAGGCTCACTCCAACCCAAGCTCCAGATGGTTCCTTCTGTCCTTCCCCTCTTTCTGGACTAGCCTGAACTGTGGGACCCAGGCTCGGGTCCTCGGCAGTGGCCCCGAGGGAGCCTTTTTCAGAGCAGGGGTGAGGGAGAGCGGCACCGCTCACTGTCAGAAGCACTTCAGGCAGGAAATGAAGAGCCTTGTAGGTGGTTTCAGCTTACAGTGGGAGCTGATTTATGTTGGGATTTTGTTCCAGGGCAGCAGATCATAGTCCAAGTTTCGAGGCAAAGGCAGCGGTGTCTTTATGGCCTGCTTGGATGGGTTTCACATCTTCATGCTTTTTATGTTTCGGCTAAGCCGAGGTGCTAGAGCTTTTTTTTTGCTCACTGTGCTTTGCCAGAGAAGAACCTCGTATATACAATGGCTTAGGTCCAGCTGCATTTTGACTACATTAAAAAAAAATAGATGATTATTATTTGCTCGTTCCTTACTTGGTGTCCAGTTTCTAGTCAACATAAATCAAGTAATAAGTAGATAATTTGAGGGAAAGTGCAAACAGAAGAATGGGGGAGTGTCGGAGGCACAGAAATCCGGATTATTTGATCCCACAGTATCCTTTCCTGTTTTCCTAAGACACAGTCTCACGTAGCAGGAGGGCCTCCAGTTTACTAGGTAGGTGGGGATGAACTTGAACTCCCGACCCTCCTTCCTCCAAGTGCTGAGTCTGCAGTCCTGCACCACCGTGCCTGGTTTTATGCATCAAACCCAGGGCTTCATGCATGCTAGGCAAGCACTCTACCTACTGAGCTAACCAACCCCCGCCCCAGTCTCTCACTGAACTCCTGAGAATGTCATCAAGACATTTGTGACAAGATGAGCCCTGTGAGCTGGGCGGTGGTGGCGCACGCCTTTAATCCCAGCACTCGGGAGGTAGAGGCAGGTGGATCTCTGTGAGTTCGAGGCCAGCCTGGTCTACAAGAGCTAGTTCCAGGACAGGCCCCAAAAGCTACAGAGAAACCCTGTCTCGAAAAACCAAAAAAAGGGGGGGGACTGGAGAGATGGCTCAGAGGTTAAGAGCACTGGTTCCTCTTTCAAGAGGAACTGGGTTCAATTTCCAGCACCCATACGGCAGCTCACAACTGCCTGTAACTCCAGTCCCAGGGAATCTGATACCGTCACACCAATGCACACGAAATAAAGTTAAATACATTATTAAAAAAATAGATGGGCACTGTGGTCTTTTCTTGGGGCTACTGTATCTTTTGTGATTGGCCCTGCTCCCCACTTTCCTCAGACCCAAACTTCCTTGGGCATCTTGAGCATGAGTTTCCATATTGCAGGTTCTCCCTGGGTCTGCCTGCACTTTCCTTGACTCTCTTAGCTCTGTCATGGTCTCTGTTTATTTTAGCTTTAAATGTGTGTTTTTATTTTATGTGTACAGGGTTTTGCCTGCATGTATGGCTGTGTACCCTATATGTGCCTGGTGCCCTGGAAAAGGGCATTGGATCTCTTCGAACTGGAGTTACAGAGGGTTGTGAGCTGCAGTGTAGGTGCTGGGAACTGAACCCCAGTCCTCTGGAAGAGCAGCCAGTGCTCTTAACTGCTGACCCATCTCTCCAGCCCCACAGCATCTATTTTTAGCCCATAGTATGATGAGCATTTCACTAATAAATATATCCTGTGTTTGTAAATATGCAGTTTCTGTGTCCATTAGTTCTGTGTGTAAGGATGGTAGAGCTAGCTTAGTCAGCCCCGGTTTGCAGAAAAAGGAATGAGGTACTTCCGTAAGTAATGTGGCCCACAGAGAAGGGCAGACCCATTCCTCCTGCATAGAGGACCAGATGGAACCTTCTGAAGATAAGAAGATGAACCTGAAAGCCAAGTAGGTGACTTTAAAAACATCTTTTTTAGGTTTTATTTAGTGTGTGCTCATATATGTGTGTGGGCATGCATGTGGAGGTCAGAAGACAACTTGCAGGAGTCAGAACTCTCCTTTGGGGGCTGGAGAGATGGCTCAGAGGTTAGGAGCACTGGCTGCTTTTCCAGAGGTCCTCAGTTCAATTCCCAGCAACCGCATGGTGGCTCACAACCATCCATAATGAGATCAGGTGCCTCCTTCTGGCCTGCAGGCATACATGTAGGCAGAACACTGTATACATAATAAATATATAAATCTTTTTAAAAGATTTCTTCTTTCACCACGTGGGTCCTGGAGGTTAAACCCAGGTCATCAGACTTGGCGGCAGGTGCCTTTACTAGCCTAGCCGCCTCTCCCAGTTGGCAAACTCTTAGCGGATGTGGAGATGGGGGATGGAGGTAGTAACTTTGCTGCCCCCTTTCAGAGCGTATACAAGCTGGGGTGACCTGACTTTAGAGACTCCCCACCTGTATTGACAGCTCCTCCCATGACTTTCTCGGAACAGAGCATTCCCCACTGACACATAGGTGGTGTCTGACCAACCTGTCGATCATAGAACCACATTTTCTTGGTCATGGGATTGGTGCAGAGGGATAGCGTATAACCTTAACCGGGCCAATCAGAGACCTTCCTTGAGGCTTTCCATCCATCTGTAGCTAGGTGAAATTCCTTCCCTGAAATGAGATCCTGAAACCACTCTGACAGCTCTTGTCATTGGAAGGAGACTAGGTTCTGGGAAGGCAGGTGGCATGTTTGGTACAGTAGTGAGGCAGGGGATAGAGAGAGTCCTGGCAATAGTCATAACTCGGGGTCCACTGTCTGTGCCTTGCCCTTGCCTCTTCGAGAACGTGTACCAATAAACCCTCTTATTTTTTGAGATGGGCCTCTCTCCAGGCTGGCCTTGTACTCAGCGATGTAGCTGAAGATAATCTTGAACCTCTGACCCTCGCCCTGTCACTTACAGAGTGTTGGATTACAGGAGTGTGCACCACACCAGGTTATGTGGTGCTGGGTATGGAAGCCAGGATGTAGTGCATACTGGGTATACATTTTCCCAATGAAACTATCTTCCAAAACTAATTCTCTCTCTCTCTCTCTCTCTCTCTCTCTCTCTCTCTCTCTCTCTCTCTCTCTCTCTCAGTCAGAAGACAGCTTGCTGGAGTCAGTCTTTCCTCCCG
Source organism: Ondatra zibethicus (assembly GCA_004026605.1). Lineage (NCBI taxonomy): Eukaryota > Metazoa > Chordata > Mammalia > Rodentia > Cricetidae > Ondatra > Ondatra zibethicus. Next base: position 57,214 of record PVIU01000152.1, read on the forward strand.
TGTGGGTCCGGGAGGCTGACCTCGGGTCATCAGGCTTAGTGGCAAGCACCTTGACTGCTGAGCTCCAGCTCCCTCTGAGGAGCTCAAACTAGTCTGAATCCAGAGATGTCTTTTCTGTCTTTCTTTTTTTACAAAAACTAATTAAAATTTTATCTTAAGATATACTTATTTTTATTTTATATGTGTATTTTGCTTCCATGTACCACAAGTGTGCCTGGTGCCTGAAGGGACCAGAAGAGGGTGTTGGAGCCCCTAGAACCGGAGCTATGGATGGTTGTGAGTCATATAGGTTCTGGGAACGGAACTCGGGTCCTCTGCAAGAGCAGCAAGCGCTCTCAACTGCTGAGCCATCTCGTGTAGTTTTTTGTTTGTTGTTGGTTTGTCTGTTTGTTTTAGACTGAGGCTTTCGTCTTGCTTGTTAGTTCTCCATTCCCCTCCCCCTGCATGAATGATGCCCAAGATCACTTCCTGAGGGTTTGGCCCCATCGCAGCATCCACTGCAGGTAGCTTGCAACTGTCTGTGGTTCAGCTCCGGGGGATCCGATGTCTCTGGACTCCCAGGGCATCTGCACTCATGTGCACACACCCACATGCAGATTTCCACACCTACACATAATCTAAAAATAAATCTTTTCAAGTAGGAATGATGCTTTTCTTGGGGCCCAGCTTTGGTCTTCTCGACCCACAAGTCAGACCTTCTGTGTTCAGTTTTTCCAGTAGCTTGGACTTTGGGAAGTAATAATAACAATGACAGTCACACTTGGGGGTCGAGGGGGTGACATCGAACCATGGTGTTCATCAACTGTGTGATGTCGGGCAAGCCATTTAACCCTTGAACCTGTTCCTTCATTTGTGACATAGGGACATCAATAGGAGCTACTTAATAAGGTGCATTTGTGACACTGGGGATAAAACCCAGAATGTCACACATTAGACAAATGCTTTGACACTGAACTACATCCTATTTGGTACTGTGAGATGGGGGGGTCTCACTCCATAGCTTAGGTTACCCTCAGACTTGCAGTAATCCTTCTGCCTCAGCCTCTCTAGTGCTGGGATTATTGCCTGGCCTTAATAAGGTTCTTATTAGCGTTCAGGAGTGTCCAACCTGTGGCCTGTGGTCCATGAGCACCCTGGACCTGAAATAGCTCAGAATACAAACCAACATGAGATTTCAAAGCATTATGAGATTAAGAAAAAAAAAAAAAAGCCAGGCTGTGAGGGTGCACGCCTTTAATCCCAGCACTCGGGGCAGAGGCAGGTGGATTTATGTGAGTTCGAGGCCAGCCTGGATTACAGAGTGAGTACCAGGTCAGCCAGGGCTACACACCCCCAGCTGCATGGTTGTTGAGGAAGAACTCTGTCAATAGCACTGCATCATGATATCGTGATTGCCGGTAATCACCACATCACAAATACAGCTCGATCATTGTGCGTAGCTTTATTGTTCACTCTCAAACATCCCACGAATGAGACAGAATATATGCGTCCGGGAAAGCAAAGCTGGTGTTCCACAGCAGCGATGGCCCCACCCAGGCGACGCTGCAAACAGCGTGGATTGGGGATGTTGGAATCGAACCCAGGCCTGTCTCCTTTGGACTGCGCTTCCCGAATGACACCGCTGCTGGCTACTGTCAGGAAGCCAGTGCAGCAGCTTATAAAGGGCGCTGTCCCTGGAGGCGCAGAGTCCATTAGAGAAGCTAAATCCTATCTGAAGGCTGCTCGGTGAAGACAGAGATGGGCTCTGGAAAGATGCCCAGAGCAAAGCCTGCTTAAGCTGGCATGCCCGGGCACCTCCAGCCAGTGTCTACCCACCCTCCGCTCTTCCCTCCTGCGGGTTCCCATGAGTTCCTGGAACCCAGACTTCCAGACCCAGGGGAAAACAGAGGTCTCTCTCATCACTCATCCACTGAACACACCCACTGTACGCCGGGCACCCGGGCACAAATCAAATCTCACATTGTACAGATGAGAAAGGTGGCCCCCAGGGTGGACGATGGATGCGTCCCTAGCGACTACGGAGGATTGGTCACTTCCTTAAGGAATCTTCTAGAAAGGTCTCTATGCCTCACACAGCTCTCCAGAGGCTGACATGAGCGCGACTTCCTGGTTACAGTTGATTGGACCAGAAGATAATAGCTGACTGAAGTTGGACCAATCAGATTTTGCCTTTCAGGACTTTGACTCAGGAAGGAGGGAGTGAGGGTCAAATCTCCTGGAGTGGAGCTGGAGTTACAGGAGGGTGTGAGGCACCCGCGTGGGTGCTGTGAACCAAACTCAAGTCCTCTGGAAGAGCAGGGTGTGCTCTTAACTGCTGAGCCATCTCTTCAGCCCCTATTTATTAGTCTTTGGCAGAGTATCTTGATATAGAGGTTATCCTCTGACCCCCACAAACACTAAATAAACGTAACTAAATAAGTAAATAAAAGCACAATTAAAGAAAAAGATTTAGGCCCAACTTGGATTCCCCACAGGATCCCAGGATGAACCCAATGCTCTCCCGTCATGCTAACTAGGAGGGAAGATGGTCGCCACAGTGACCTCTCAAACCCTGGCCCTCGCATATGACTTTTGAGATGCCAAACATATTCCCATGATCCAAAGGGACACTCAGCACAAGGATGGGATCTCTGGGACGTGCCACGTTCCTCGACCTCTGAAGTCACGGCCAGAGGGTGTACGTCATAGACCGCAGGGAGGGGCAGGGTGGAGTGGCCCAAGCGGCAGGCCCTTGCTCCACCTTGACGAAATTGGTCATTCCAGGGCCTCTCCCCAGCTGTGTATCCTGGTGGGGCATCACCATGAGACCCCTCTTCTGTTTCTGGCCCCTGCCTCTGATCGCTGCTGGTTTTTCGCAGCCTCCCCTATGCATAAAGCACTCAGAAAAGCATGAGATGGATGCTTTCTTCTGTGTGGGGTAACGTCTTTTCTTTTTAGTTAGAATTTTCAAGCAGATCTTTGCCAGGGCCTCAGAGGTGAGCTTTCCCTCACATCTCTCTAGCCACTAACATTCCCCTGAGATCTACCTTGGACTGATCACATTTTTTTTTTCACATAAAAACAAGTTGTATTCAAAGCCCATGCATGCCAGCCACATAAAAAGCCGTCTCTGCCTTCGGACAAGCCTTGATGTGTGTGTTGTAGCTTTGATGTGGTGTCATATCTGCTCCCATGCTCCCCCAGGGCAGAGGCTGGCCAGCTGATTGAAGTTCTCATCATCTGCTCCTTCCTAGTTGTCACCCAAGCACCTACTGTGTGCCGAGCTCTGTAGTGGGGCAGGGACAAAGGGACGGTGTGCAGACCGTCAGACAGACACGATCTGGTGTAGGTACTCGAGGATACGCAGCCTGCGCATGCACTGAATCCTGTGACGTGGCTGAGGCAGGCATCAAGGATGGAGGCCCAGAAACAGAAGAAGAAGAGGAAGTTGGACAGGCAATGTAATTTCACACCCATCAGCTCACAGACATCTGACAAATTCAAGTGTTGACAAGGATGTGGGGCCATGAAAACCCTGTGACATGGCTGATGGAGTGCAAATTGGTACAAAACTTTGAAAAACAAATCAACTCTGAAAAGTTGAAGGTCCCAGGGCCTGGGGACTTGGCTCAGTTGGTACAGAGCTGGCTGTGGGAACACAAGGATCTAAGTTTGACTCCCAGCATCTGCATACAAAGCTAGACATGTTGAGGCATACCTGAAATCCTGTACTGGGGAGGCAGAGACAGACAGATCCCTGGGGCTTGCTGGGTAGCCAGTCAAGACTAATTGATGAGTTACACACACACACACACACACACACACACACACACACACATCCATTAACCATCATCCCACAGGCACACACACACAAACACACACACGCAAAACAAACTTGAAGATGCCACTTCGTATGTTATTCATGGTTGACATGTGGAAACATGTTCCCAATTCTTTGTTGCTACAACAAAGTACATTTAAGATCTCCATTATATTAGTCAGTACCCATTGTGATACTGCTGTGTAACAAATAGTCCTGAAGGCCTCAGTGGCTTACAACAAACGTTCGCTTGCCCACTGCATTGCAAGTGAGCTGAGGTGCTTGTGCTCAGGGAAGTAAGAGGGGAAGAGGAGGGCTGCCTAAGGTGCCCTCTGCCCTCTGCAAGTGCTTCTTATGAGCGTCATCTTACTAGATCTCTGGGACCCCTGCTGAGCTGATCTGGTGCAGCAGGGAGAGAAGATGGAAGGCGGTAGGCATGGGTGGGGCTGCTCAGCATGGACACATGTCAGCCAACACCTTCTAGACATGTACCGTGGTGGTCTGAGGACGTCCCTCACAGGCTCTGGCATTCGAACACTTTGGAGGTGCTGTTTGTGGAGGCCTAGGGGATGTAGCTCTGCCTGAGGGAGCACATCATGGAGGGCATGTTTGAGGGCTCAATGTCTCTCTCACCATTCCTGTTCCACGTTCTCTGCTTCGTGCAATTCAAGATGTGAGCCCCCAGCTTCCTGCTCCTGGCACTGTGCCTTTGCCCCACCATCGCGGACTCTTATCCCCCTAGAACCCTGAGTCCAAATGAACTCTTTCTTCTATAAGTTGCCTTGGTCATCACAGCATTGTCTTGTGTTTCATCACGGCCATAGAAAAGTAGCTGAGAGGGCTGGAGAGATGTCTCAGAGGTTAAGAGCACTGTCTGCTCTTCCAGACGTCCTGAGTTCAATTCCCAGCAACCACATGGTGGCTCACAACCATCTGTAATGAGATCTGGTGCCCTCTTCTGGCCTGCAAGCATACAGACAGACAGAACACTGTATACATAATAAACAAATCTTAAGAAAAAAAAAAGAAAAAGAAAAGTAGCTGAGACACGCACTCTGGAGCCAATGTGTTCCACACATTATGCCAAATGTCATAGTTTCATTCTGGATGGACAGATAGAATTCCATGTGGCAGCTCTCTACTGGCCCTCAGGAGAATCTTCCATGCACATTTGGAAAAAAAGAATGCAGCATGTTGGGCACAGTACACCCATCTGTCAGCCCAGAACTGGGGAGACAGAGACGGGAGGATCACCCCAAACTTAATACCAGCCCAGGCTATATATTGAGATCTTACATCAAACAAAAAAGCGAAGCAAAGCAAAAGCAATAATCCAGCTTTGTTTTTTCTGTTAGTGCTGTGGTGGCAGGAGAGATGGCTCAGAAGTTGAGGGTTTTTGCTGTGAAGTCATGGGGACTGGGGTTCAGACCCTAGCACCTGTCTCACAAAGCCAGGCATCTCACACGTATCCGTAAACCCAGCTCCACGGGGGAGTGGAGACAGGAGGATTGCTAGGACTTCTAACCTAGCTCAGAAAATACGAGCCATAGGTTTAGGGAGGGACCCTGCTTCAAAGAAGTAGGAAGAACGTAATGGAGACCACCTGCTGCCCCCTACTGGGATTCACACGCATGCACAGATACACTAGCAGACATAAATACATAAAAAAGCAAACAAAAAAATAAATACACAAGGAACAGAGAGGTGCCCCGGGGGTTAAGAGGGCATGCTGCTCTTTCAGAGGATGCGGATTTGGTTCCTAACACCCAAATCAGGCAGTTCATAAGCCACCTGCGACTCCAGCTCCAAGGATTTGAAGCCTTCCTCTGGTCCCCATGGCCACCTGCACACTCACACACACATGAGCAGGTAAACACAGGCATCTATGCAGAAATGATAAACGGTTGTTAAAATTTAGGTTTATGTTATGCGTGTGTGCCTGCTTGTCTGTCCGCACACCACATGGGAGTGTCAGAGTCCCTAGAACTGGGGCTGTAAACTGTTGAGAGCCACCTGACATGGGTGCTGGGAATGCAACCCAGGTCCTCTGAAAGAGCAGCAACTACTCTTAACCACTGAGCCATCTCCCCAGTGCCCACCCCAATAAAAATTTTTAAAGAAAATAAATACCAAAAATAATGCTGCTTGGGGACATCTTTCCCAAAATACTTTGGGACCCAGCCACATCACTGGGGGAGTTGAACTGACCACAAGATTTTTGTGTCCCTTGTCCTGGGGACCCAGGGAGTTCCGGAGATGCCCTCTGACAAAACATCCCCCCTCACTGCGGTCCCCCACTGGTCTCACAGAAGAAGTGGTGGGCTCGGCTCATTAGTTACTGGGGACTTGGGCCACCAGCTGGGCCAGCATGCAGTACATGGCTCCACTGGCTGCCAGGCCTCATTAGCGGCCACCAGGTGGGGGTGAGCCTGTGGGCAGACAGCCCCGTGTGGATGAACTGCTGTCGCTGCACAAGACAGGTCATATCCCCGCACACTTGTGAGCCTTGTTGGGAGAGCTGTTTTCTTGTCTCTTCACTTGCTGGTATTGAAGTCTGGGCTGCCTGACAGCCCTGGCAGGCAGCCCAGAGGCCAGCGCCCCAGGCAGTTGCTCTCTGCCTTCTCCTTCTGCCTTTGGTGGCCTTGTGCGATTGGGTGGCATTTGAGAGCACAAAAGGGAAGATAGTGCCATTCAGGAAAGGGCGCCTCGGGCCTCCCCGCTGGAAAGCCTCTCCGCTGGTCTATTTTCAGCAATCAGGCATTTCTGTCGTGGTCCTCATTCTGGCCTTTTGAGCTGTGCAGGGTGGAGCTCTGCCTGCTTGGGGACCGAGCTGGCTGCTGAAATGGCGGGAGAGGGTAGGGTAGAGTGAGGGACAGGGACAGGGTCTGCTAGGCCTTCCTGCATGGTACCGGCTGCTGGGTGACATTCACAGAACTCAGCAGGCTACCACTCTGGGCACCTGGTGCCCCCTGGTCTCCCTCCCTGCTTTGGCAGCCACTCTGAGAAGCTGCTGCCCTGCGGCTGGATGCCTGCAACAAAGGCCCAGGTCCCTTGGGACTTCTTTGTCACTAGCCATCCACATCTGTGGGGTGAGGATCAAAGCCCCCCTCCCCACCAGCTGTTGGAGAGCTAGGGTTTCTGCAGGAGGCAGCAGACCAGAGAGAGCTCAGCATGGGGTCCTTTGTCCCTGGTCCCTCCCAGCTTCAGTGTCTGGAGACTTCTACCTCTATCCCTGCCAACCTGGTCTCTGGTCTTAGAAGCCACAGGTTTTGAAAATCCTGCCCAGAAACAGTGTCCTGGCTTCCAGGATGCCTAGTGGTCAGTTGTCGTTGGTTTTAAATCTGTGTGTCTGCATCTGGAGGCTTGGGCCTAGCTCAGCCCCGCAGCAGGAGTCTGCCTATCAATCTGCTTATGGGTTTACTGGCCTACATTTGGGAACGACCTCGGGAGTGAGGCCCTAGCATCCAGCCCTCAGGAACACTCCAGCATGGCCCAAAGATGTCACTGGCTGGATCCGATAGGCCCAGGGCCAGCAACCCGAGGCTCCTGAAAGACAGCACTGGACCTCGTAGCTTTGCGGCACTGAGTTTATAGGCACGGGAAAAGCCTCCTTCAGGAGACACATGAGACACAACTCACCAAGGTTTCTGCTGTTCAAAAGCCCTCCGATTCTATTTGGAGACGGTTTTCCAATGTGCTGGGATTAAGTAAACTGAGAGATACTTCCAGAAGCCGGCTCAGCCCTTACGGAATACTATTACATATTTTAAAACCTCAGAGGAAGGTTGCTCTGTTGCCTTTTGGAGGCATATGTTGGCTACAGATTGTGGTAGCAGGCTGGGACAGAGAAGCAAGGGAGGGAGAGATGGGGGAAGCAGCCACAGCTGAACAGAATTCTGTTATCTTTTTTTTTCTTTTTTTTCTTTTTTTGGTTTTTCAAGACAGGGTTTCTCTGCATTCTCTGAAGCTTTGGAGCTAGTCCTGGAACTAGCTCTTGTAGACCAGGCTGTTCTTGAACTCACAGAGATCTGCCTGCCTCTGCCTCCCATGCACCAAGTGCTAGGATTAAAGGTGTATGCCACTACTCCAGGCCTAAACCTCAGTGTCTTTGTACCCTCTGACCCTAGCAAGGAGTGCTTCCTCCTAACTTGGGTCCTGTAAAGTCTTTCCTGTCACTCAGGGCCTTGCTTCTCCTCTGCAGAACCTTTGGCCTCTCTCTCTCTCTCTCTCTCTCTCTCTCTCTCTCTCTCTCTCTCTCTCTCTCTGGAGCACCTTGACACCCAGCACCTGTCTGTTCTATTACCCTCCCAATCTTGAAATCCCTCAGGGGAAGTCAATGCAAACAACATTCTTTCTAGAAGGCCTGGAAGCTCCCTCCCAGGCAGGCTGTGGGTGCCCCTCCCGACTTCTTCCTCCCATGGTACCCTGTGCGACCACCCTGTGTGCCTCCTGCCTCTTGTGTTTTCTTGGCTGCCTCCCCAGTGTTGTGTTGGTGTCTTCTGGGGTTCACATGAGCCACCCTGATAAGTAGCAGCCCCTCAAATGTTGGCTTACACAGTTTAGAAGCTTTCTTTCCTACAAGTCTACAGTCCAGGGCTGACATGGCAGCTCTGCTCTGCGCAGTCCTCTGAGAACTAGTCTCCTGTGTAATGAGTGCCCTTCTAAGACAAGGTCCCCTCATAGACCAACATGGCGGCTCTGAGACCAACCTCATAACCATCTGGGAGAAAAATCCCAGAGGTTTTTATCTGGCATTTTCCTTAAACCTCGCTGCTCAGAATTTAATAATACAGATGTTTAGCTGCAAGGGAAGCCAGGAAATATCATTTTGAGTCTGTGTGGCCACATCCTATATGTGTCTAGAGAGGACAGTGGGAAGAGGCCAATCAGCTGTGATGACCTAAGGCCTCTGTAACCCCATCAGATGTGACTGGCCGCCCAGCAAATGCCAGTGCTTGAGTGTCTGCCTTCCTGACCAGAGTGGGCGAGACCATATCTGTTCCTTCTGTCTCTTTTACCATTAGATGTCTGTGCTTCCTACTACTGCTGCTGTTCTTCATACAGGACACAGTGGTCCTTGCAGAGAGGGGAGCCTGGACCTTGGGGGCACTCCCCATGGGCTTCCATGATAGTCAGATGCTGTGCACTCATCTTCTCTGGCTACCCACCTGCTTGAGCTGATCCAAACTCCCAGAACCTCCAGCTCTGTTTTGGCAAATGAGGATGGGCCTGGGGCCTGGGTCACACAGCTTCTGAGTGACAGCTCTGAGACTAAAACCTAGGCAGGATGGCTCCAGAGCCGGTACACACCACCAGCACATGGGTACACAGCACCATGTGCCGCCGGGGTTCTTACCAGGACATGGCTAGTAAGAGCCACCTCCCAATTTCCTGACTGCCCCTAGGCTTCACCAGCATGCTTGTAATCACCACCTGCTGTGCTTGTGATGGGGGAGTGGGCAGGACACTGATAGAGACAGGTGGGGTCAGGGAGGACCTGTGGGGTGGCTGTGGGCATAATCGTGGGGCAGGCCTTGCTGGTTTGGGTTTTCTCTGCCCTCCAGTTTCCCAGCTGGGCTGTCTTCTGGGCCCTGTCTCCTTGATCATGCCCAGATCAGCCATTGGGTCTTCTTACCTCTTTTAGGCAAATCCTAGGATTTTAGACCCCTGGAACCAGTGTAGTCTAAAGATTCCTGTGGACTCTGTGGCACTCTCCGTCCTTCTGATCCTCCTTAACTCAGAAAGGGAGGAGGAGAGACATAAGTCCCACAGGGGAGGCTTTGGGCCACACCTCTGTCCCCCTCCCTTGCTGCACAGAGAGTTCCACAGGCTTTCACCCCACAGATGTGCAGTGGGGATGGGACCTAGCTCTCTTCTTTCTAGATAGAGGGCGGCCGGGATCACACCTCTCAGGTGAGACAGAATATCCCACAGGCCCCTCTGCAGGAGGGAGAGGAGGCAAGCCAAGTTGGTCCTGACAATCCCCAAGCCAGCTCTAATTCAGCAAATGTATTCTAATTTATTACATATTTAAATTATTTACCCAGTGTGTGTGCACACACCGTGACATTTGAGTCGTGGCCAGGGGACAACTTCAGGAGCCACTTCTTTTCTTCCAACACGTGGGAACAGATCAGGCTTGGCCGCAAGCGCCCTTACCCACTGAGTTCAAATTCAGTGGCCCCAATTCAGCAGATTTAAACACACCTTTCAAATAGAGGTTTTCAGGGTGGGAGGGACCTGGTGAAAGGGACCCTCTATTGCTCTTTGTGTGTTTGTCTGTGTGTGTGTGTGCGTGTCTGTGTGTGTGTGTGTGTGTGTGTGTGTGTGTGTGTGTGTTATAACTGACTGGGAGGGTGGCGGGTCAGACCAGAACTGTCCTGCCACCTGGGAGCGGTAGAGGATGCTGTGTGGCCTTGTGTGCCAGCCGTGGGTCTTGCTGGCTGGTGGTGGGGAGGAGCTGCAGTCAGGAGCCTTCCCCCCCCACTCCACCCCTTCCCTGCTGTGACTTTGTCCCCAGCCCGGGAGGCTTGTTGCTGGCCCAGCTCCCTGGCGAGTGCTGGCTTCGTGAGCAACTGAGAGATATGTTTATTTCCTTTTAATATTGTTCAGGGTTCAATTCACCCAGTGGCACGCTAGTAAATAAATAAGAAAACCAAACCTTTGACAGGTGGAAATATGGAGTTTTCCCTCCTCTATTCCCGTGTAATATCACAAAGCTTTTGTGGCTCACGAGGGTCTGCAGTGTTTGCGGACAGAAAGAAAAGAAAGGGAAAAGGAAAGAAAACCAGCTCGCGTCATAAATATTTACAGTGAGTGAAGAAGCTTTCATGGAATGCCTCCTCCCACCCCCAGACACCTGCTTGCCAGGGTCTATGGCTGTGTCTGGACCCATGGAAGTGTAACCTGCATAATCACGTCCCAACCAAGGGCCCGTGTCCCACTGCCCAGAACCCATTACCCAGCAAATCTCCTGACACTAATCCCCCAGCCGTGATCTGGGTTGATGGGGGTGGGCGGTAATTGTACAAAGCTTGTTCCAATGCTCCTGCTCAGAACGCAGCAGCCCTTAAGAAAGGGAACTGAGGGGGAGGCTGTAGTCAGCTAATGAAGCAGGGGCTGGCGAGGCTGAGGAGGTGAGGTGACGCCTGTGCACACTGTCACCCATGAGCCTAGGTGACTCTGCAGAGACCCTGCTCTATGCCTGGTGAGGAAGTCACAGTAATGTCTGAGTTATCAGTAAGCCCAGCAACTGTGGATCAGACTGGACAGGACCAGGTTGATTTCACTGAGTACCTGACCCGAGCTGGGTGCTGGGCCAAGTGGAGTACTCTGTTCACAGCAGCTGGGGTGCTCATCTGATGGAAGAGGGGGTTCAGGTTCATGGGGAGTCTGGTCTGTAGGGACAGTTGGGAAGACCAGAGAATTTATTTGTTCATTCTTCATTTTGTTGCCATTTATTTATTTACGTTTGCATTTTTTGAGACAGTCCTGGCTGGCCTGGAAGTTGACTCAAAGAGATCTACCTGCCTCAACCTCCTGAGCCCTGTGACTACAGGCGGGTGCCACCACGGCTTATTTATTGTTTTGAGACAGGGTCTCAAGTAGTGCAGGCTGGCCTTGAACTTCCTACAGACCAGAGGATGACCTTGAACTCCTGATCCTCCCCTCTACCTTCCAAGTGCTGAGATTCCAGGCGGGCGCGCCACCACATCTAGCTCCTCCTTGTGAACCTTTAAACATGGATCCTGAAGTTCTGACTGATGCTGGAGATCACAGACTTTGCCTCCATGCCTGTAGGGAAGAGAGCAGCCCAGCCAGGGTCCTCACTCTGCGGCCCTTCCTCAGAGAGACCGGCCATCAATGTTACTAAGAAACTTAATAATTTAGGTTTTCAAGGGGAAGATCACCAAACTTAGTCTACCTGGGATGGGTGAAAGTGTGTGTGTGGGGGGAATGGGGAATATGATAGAGGGAAGAGGACTCTTAGGGCTCATTATGACAGGGGGAGGGTGCATGCAGGCAGAGAAGTCGGGGTCAGGGTGGGGAGACATCTGGCCATTTGATCATGATTGCATTGGACTTGTGGCATGTAGATCAGGCCTAGAGACCCCATGTCCCTCCCTCCAGGCTGTGGCACAATTCTGGCGAAGGGATAGGTGGGTGGGAGTCATAGAAGACTCTGCATTCTGACAATTAACACTAGGGGCAGCTGGGGTGGGCGGCGCTCACTCAGGGTCCTCAGTGTACAGGCTGCCTCTGAGCACCTATCTGAACGCCACTGCCATTTCCCACTAGCCCCATGTTGGAAGTAGGGGTTCAAGGGCATGTGGGGGAGTGCTCTCCATAATTCAAAGACTCAGGAGGCAGAGGCCAGACTCCATCAAGTCTATCTCCAAACCCAGAGGGGTGCATGTGGGGCTTAGCTGTAACAGTAGATACCCTGCCCTGGTATCTAGAATGGTTTGTTTTATAAATGTTTATTAATGTGTATGCATACACATGCCACAGTGTGTGTGTGGGGGTCAGAGGACAATTTGTGGGGGTCAGTTGTCTTCTGCCATGTGAGTCCCCGAGCTCAGATTCTATCATCACGCTTGGCAGAAAGAGCCTGAACCTGTTGAGACATTTGCCAGCCCTTAACAATTCCAGTTACATTTATCTATGTGCGTGTGGTGGGTGTGGAGGCAGCTAAGCCACAGAGAAGTACAATATCTCTCCCAGGTCCCCAGCAAGCACGAAGCCAGGATGGAAACCCAGGGAATCTGGTTTGCTTCTCGGGTATTATCCTCTACTGTCCTTCCTTCCTGTGGGGTGTGTCCCACTTCCTAAGCCGCTGTCCAGATTCTACGGGGCTCTGGGTACCCGTGGAATGGCCAGGCAAGTCTTCATGTCTGTTTTGTGGGGGAGGGTGTTAGAGTCCACCAGTGAGGTGCAGCACCTGTGGCTCTGTCAATCAAAAGAAGCAGAAAAGTCAGGCTCAGAGTAATCCTGTCACCAAATGCGACAAAGCTGACCTTGAGGGGCCAGCAAGATGGTTTAGTGGGTAAACGCTTGCTGCCCAGCTTACCAAACCTGAATCCAATATCTGGGCCCCACATGGTGGAAGGAAAGAATGGACTTTCTCAATTTGTTCATTCACCTCACTCACACACACACACACACACACACACACACACACACACACACACACACACACACACTCATGCATGCACACATGCACACGCACACACACAAACTAAACGTTAAAAATAAAATGGCCTTCAGGGTCTCTGTCCTCCAGCCAGAGCCATCAAGGCCCGGTGCAGGCACACAGAGGGTACTTGGGAAATGACAGTGAGAAGCCAGAGGCAGTGAGTGTCTCTGGGCCCTTTCCCAGCCCTCCCAGCCCACTTTCCCAGCCGTGATATATATATACTTCCAGCCAAGAGCTGAAGCGAGTTTGTCTGTAGCGTTTTCTGCAGATCCATCACACAGCAGAGCTTGGTGCAGATTTGCAAACAGCTTGAGATTACTGAATTAATTAGAATAAAATTAATCAAAACACCCACCACAAAGGAACCCGAGCATGTGGAGTGTGACTTGGGTGAGGGGCGGAGGCACAGAAGAGAGAGGGCCTTGCAGGCTGTAGCTGGCTTCCTGCCCAGAGTCCACTCAGCTGGGATAGGCCAGGAGCTGAGGGGTGAAGTCTACAGTCAGCCTGCACTTCTACATGTCTCCAGGACAGGACACTGTCCCTCCGTCCAGCTGGTACATTCCGTGTGGGCTGAAGCAGGTGGTGGTGGTTCTGGGGTGAGCTGTCTGGGGATGAGTGGGAGGTGAGTAGGCCGGGCTAAAGCAAGACTGGTGGTCAGGGGACAGGAGCTCCAGCCTCTTTACCGTTTCCCAGTATGAATGGCTTGGACTTTATCTTCAGCTTGAGTCTTTAGGTCATACACAATGAACACAATGGATCCAGAGTTAGACTATCTAGGTTCAAGGCCTGGTTCTGCCATTTAGCAGCTGTGGGATGTGGAGAACTAACAACGTAAGGTGTCTCTCTGAGCCTTGGTTTCCCTGTCTGTAAATGGGCTCAATAGTAGCACTTCCTTATGGAGTCACATACAGTGAGCTAAGCAGGCCTGTCCTCTGTCCCTCAGCTTGCTCTCACTTTCCTTTCCCTCCTACTGCCACTGCTCAGGCAGGCCTTAGTCACTCTATCACTCTATCTCTCCACCCTCCCACTCCATCCTTCCATCTGCCTACCCATCCCATGCACCCACCCAACCACCCACACACCAATTTATCCCATCCCATCCATGCATCTACCTACCCATTCATGTTCCATCTGCCTTATCCCTCTCTCCATCCACCCCATCCACCTCCCTCCATTCATCCCATCCCCTTCCCACCTATCCTCCTACCCATCCATTCATTCGCCTAACCATCTATCCATCCTTCATCCCATCCATTCACCTACCTATTTATCATCTATCTATCTATCTATCTATCTATCTATCTATCTATCTATCTATCTATCTATCTATCCATTATTTCATTCTGTTATCCATCTGTGGTAGTTTGAATATAATTGGCCCATAAGCTCATAGGGAGTGGCATTATTTGGAGGTGTGGCTTTGATGGAGTGGGTGTGCCCTTGTTGGAGGAAGTGTGTCACTCTGGGGGCAGGCTTTGAGGTCTCCTTTGCTAAAGCTTCACTCATTGTGGCACTCGGACTACTTCCTGTTGCCTGTGGGTCAAAAAGTTGGACTCTCAGCTCCTTCTCCTGCCCCATGTCAGCCTGCATGCCACCACCATGTTGCACCATGATGATAATGGACTAAACCTTTGAAAATGTAGTCCAGCCTCAATTGTGTGTTTTTCTTTATAAGAGTTGCCATGGTCACGGTGTCTCTCCATAGCGATAGAAACCCTAAGGCACCATCCATCCATCCAAATGTCTGACACTGGAGCAGTAGAACTTTGGGGATGCAAAGATATGACCTAGCTCCTGCTCTAAGGGTATCATCCCAAGCGGGGGGGGGGGGGGGGGGAGCCTCACAGGGAGCTGGGAGTAGAGTACTTGGGGTTTCCAAGATCCTAGAAAGGCACTGTGGGTAGGAAACAGTCGGGTAAAGTATTGTGAACAGAACCAGCTTCCTAAACACAGGTGATCAGTCAGGCAAACCACCTGGCAGCTCCCTGGAGTGGAGTCACTGCTGCACTGGACAGAAAGCCCTCTGCTGGGCGTCAGTTCTCCCTGATCCGCCCCACTTAACCCCTTGCTCTCCAACTTGCGCTCCCTGTCTCCTCTAAGGCAGAATTACATTATCACGGATCCCAAAAGATCATGGGAATACAGCAGGCGCTTCACAAACAGCCCTGTCTCTTCCACAAATGGTGGTCTGTTCCCTCTGTCTCACACATGTGTGAGAGGCAGCGGCAGGCAGAGTTCAGCCTCTGGCCCAGTCAGTGCCTTCAGGCCATGTTACTTCTGCCTTGGCCCAGAATCACCCTCCTTCCTTCTGCAGGGCTCTTCCTGCTGGGTACTAATATCAGGGAGATGGTTCCAGAGTTGCTCCATAGGGGGCACTGTGGGCCTTTGGGGAAGAATAATTCTTTGTTGTACGAGATCTTCCCATGAGAGGTAATACCCACCTCCTTCCCTCAAGCAAGCACAGGGCAGCCAGAACCACTGCCCTCATCGCCTTCCCACCTCCTCTTTGTATGCCCCAGGGTAGAACATTTCTCCTTTAAAAAGGTGTGTGTGTGTGTGTGTGTGTGTGTGTGTGTGTGTGTGTGTGTGTGTGTGTTTCAGAGAGAGATGCACGCTGTGGCACACGGCTTCTTTCAGGAGTCAGTTCTTCCCTTCCACCATGTGGGTCCCAGGGATTGAACTCAGATCGACAGGCTTAGCTGCAAGTGCTGCTACCCCCCTGAGCCATTTTACCAGCTTCAGACAATACCTCTGAAAACCCTTTCGTGGTCCTCTCCGATTCTGACTTTCCACTGATCTCTAACCGCTCAGTGGTGGGCCTAATACACACAGAGGACTTGGTTTCTTCCCCCGAGGAGTCTCGTGCGCACACGGAAGCAGGAGTAACCTGGGTTCTACAGCCACCCCGAGGAATGCACACTTGTTGGCTGTGTGAGGCTAGGAAAGCTGCATGGCCTCTCGGGACTCCACACCAGGCTCAGCTGGGAAGTGAAGCTGTGTCAGCAGATACGGCAGGGCCATCGCAGTATGGAGGGTGAATCTGTATGAATGCAGGGCATGTAGCCACCAGCCTGACTCGGGGTGAGGTGTTCATTGGGAGGGCTAGCTGGGCAAAAGTGAATCTCATGTCCTCATTGGTTAAAAACAATAATTCTACCCTTCTTTGAGGAGGGGTTGTGAGACTGAAGTCAGCCGCATTCCTTCCTACACGAAACTGGGTTGGCCCCCAGAGTGATATACACCTCGAGTGAATATAATTGATCTGTGTCTTTCAGAGTCACGACTGTGAATATTCTTTGTCTCAGCAGTTCTAACTATAGACATATAGTCTAGGGAATTTTTCTTCTTATAGATACATTTCCAAGGGTGCAGATTCTGTAGATGCTTAAATTCTCTGCCCATCATGGATATTTGCATCACACACGGGACCGAGACATGGTGGAATACTATACAGCTATGAAGAGGAACGAGGGAGTTCCCATATGAATTCTCATAGAAAGATAGATTATCCCAGAAAGCACAAGAAAAGGGAGTCTGCATGGCGGCATCTGTGTGCTCACGGGTGCGCAGAATATCTCTGAAGGATCCACAGCGGGCAGCACTCTACCCCTGAGCGGTACCCCGTGCAGTAGGATTCATTCAACCGGCACCAATGGCAGATGTCTTAAGAGAGTGTGGAAAGCTTGTGTAAGTTTGGAACTGTGCACATATAAAAGCCATCGGTAAGCATCAAGCCACCAGGGACTGTACTCAGCCTCAGTCTGAAGCAAGGTCTTGGTGCTGGGGGGATGACAGCAAGCGTGGCTCCCCCAGGCTTAGGCAGATGGTCCATCACGCTAGCCATCAGCACACACTTCCAGGAGCCAAGGGGAGGCTCAGCTGGGGCCCAGGAAGGTGCTGTACCCTTTAAGGGGTCAGGCAGAGGCTCAGTTCATCCCTGGCACCTTGGGAGGCCTCTTTTCCCCAGTGGTCTCCACATATTGGCGCTTAAACTGAGTTACACTGTTAAATGTCTAATTGCTCTGACCAGGGGTGTACCCCAAAAGAGTTCAGGAAGGTTCCAAGTGACTGGAGAAGAGACTATTTCCCATATGGCCCAGCTCCATGTTCCTTGTCCCTGCCTGGAGTTAAGTAGCTGCTCCAGAGAGCAGGAAGGCACCCAGCGTAGCAGCCTCCCCCAGGCGAGGAGGCGGCAGCGGCAGAGGGAGACAAGACTTGCTGTCTGGGTCACCCCAGAGCTCCGTGGTACTTAGCCTCCATAGTCCTGAGACTTGGGGATAAGCCGTGGACTTGGAAGCTTGTTATAATAGTGAAGACGGTGTTTGTGAGCACCCTGTGGCAAGGGCCAAGGGGTGGGGCACAGTGGCAGGGTGTGTGACTTGTAAGAAGTTGGCCCTGGGTTTGACCCTGATGCTGTGAAATACCAGCTATGGCAGGGGCTTGGGGGAAAGTGTTTGGAGGGGGATCTTGAGGTGCAGGGACGGGGTGGGGAGGGAGGCTATGGAGGGTATACTGACAATCAATTACCTTCCTGGGTCTCAGACTCAATTCTGCTACATCTCACCCATCCAGCAACCATGCAGAACAAGTCTCAAAGTCATCCGATGAAGGGACATTTTGGGCATTATATGCCACCTCACTACAGTAACAAGCATCGTTTGCCTTCCTTCCCCACTCTGTTCCCAGCCTGGGTGATGCTGGAGTGAGGGAGCCTGGGGTGACTGGGAACCAGAGAACCCCAGGAGACAGTCAATTGACCGTGGGTATCTCCCTAGTGAGCATCTCCTGCCTCCACCTCCCAAGTGCTGGGATTACTGCCATGTGCCACCATGCCTAGGAGACTCTGTCACTTTATGGTTGGGTAAACCCATGATGAGAGAGGGAAAGAAAGCGGCTTCAAGCCACATAGCTCTAGGACTAGGAAATGACCTGAACAATGCTGGCCCTTCCCCACCCGAGGCCCAGTGTGTCTCCCAGTCTCCCAGTGGTGGCCAGTCTCAGATGGGACTGGATGCAGAAGGTGGCTGGCTGCAGAGTACTGGGTGCTGCAGTGCGGAAGTCAGGGGGCCGGAGTGGGGGCACTCATCGGCATGGAAGACGGCACGGAGCACCCTGATTATCATCTTTAAGACGCATGTTCTGAATCTCAACATCGGTGAAGGAATCAGGACCCGGAGGAGGCAAGCGGTGCCCGTCCCTGCTTTTTAACCCCAGGCTGGCATCAAAGAGAATGACGAGCTGGGTTCAGTAGGGTGTGAAATTTCCTTTTTGTCTCCTGGGGTGGGGAGGGAGAGATGAGAGATTGCCATGCACCCTGTGTGTAATTAAAGGCTTTGGAATTTCTTAAGGATTATGTCGCCTGAAAGAGACAGTGGGCTCTGGATGGGAAAGATGGGCCCCGGCCAATGTGCCTCTCAGTGGACTGAGAAATGCTGGAGGCCGTGTGCGTGCGTGTGTGCATGCGTGTGTGTGTGTACAGAGGGGAGAAAGCAAGCAACAGACAAGCCATGAATTAACAAATTAGCCTGTGCTGTCTCATCCTCCTCAGAAGAGCAGAGTAGAGATGGCTGGCTTCACTAAGAGTCTACCTTCTAGAAGCTTCAACCTTTAGTTACTGGGAGCTGTCTTTGCCAAGCCTTTCAGTGTGTTCTGGCAAGACAAAGCAAGACCCCCACCTGTCTCTGCTTGCCTCCCATTGCCCAGTTTTAGCATTAGATCCCCCATCCTGGGAACCCTCTCACTCCTGGACAAATCAAGATGGCTAGTCTCCTCAGCATGGCCTTCAGTTGCCCACTGGGCAAGCTCAACCTGGGAGAAGTCAGTTGTTCAGGGCCCGCTGAGATCAAGGCTATAGGTAAGTTCAGGCCACTCAGCTGGGCTTCTAAAACTGTCACCCACTCTTTTTTTTTTTAAATAACTTTTACTTTTTGACAGTTTCATTCATGACTACAATGTATCTTGATCATGCCAACCCCAGCTGCCCCTCCCTCTTCCCCTTTCCCCTCAACACATCCTGTCCCCACCTCCATGCTTGTAATCCACTGATTTTGACTAATCTTATTGGCTCGGTGTTGTGCAGTGCAGGTGACCAGATGCTGTGAGTCCGTGAGTGTGTTCGATGGCCACCTCAGGCCCAGAGGACACCATTTCACGGCTCTCTGCCCCATCCTTTCCGTACCCTCTTCCTCCTTGTTCCCTGAGCCTTGTGGGTGTTGCCATAGCTGTCCCTTTTATGACTGTGGCCTCTCATTCTTGTCTTTGGACCCCTGTTTTTATCTGACTGCTCCCCACAAGCCAGGTCGCACCCCTGTGAGGGGTCTTGTTGGTCAGGCTGACAGGGCCGTGTGCCTGGTAGGAGAGACCAAGACAGGGGCTCAGGACTCCTCTGAGCGCTATGTAACCTGGGAAAAGCTCTCTCCCTCTTTGGACCTTCAATGCGTATGAAGGGACTGGGCCATATTTCTTTTTTGTTTCAATTGAAAGATATTTATATTTACATTATGGAACTAATGTGATTATTTGTCAGAAAAAAATTAACAGTTAAAAAAAAATCAGGCACGAGAGGTTAAAATCCTCTCCTTCTCCCTAGGGACAGTGTTGTCGACAGTCTCTGCTTTTCCCTCCAGACACTGGCTATGCACAGGCAAGCGTGTGAATATGTACAGCCTTTATTTAAAACATAACACAAATGAGATTGTACTCCACACGCTATTCCGCAACTTGCCTTTTCTGCTTAACAATATATCCTGGACATCTCCCGTGTCCACACACATGTAAATCTCTCTTATTCCTTCACCGTGGAATGTTCTATCATAAGGATGCCCTGAGACTTGTTTAATCAGGGCTTCATCTAAGGTTGCTGCTGGCACACAAACCCACACCCAGGCCACATCAGAACAGCCAGGGGGGCGGGGAGTGGGGAGTGCAGGGCTCGGGGAGGGTGCATCGCAGCAGATTGCCAACCCAGGCGAGCTTAGAACCTGGGTATCTCTTTATTGCAAAACATAAAATGATTTAGAGACAGGTGAGGAGGGAATAGGCGCCTCTGGGCCCTCATAATGAATGGATGAGGGCACCTCTAAGGCTTCACAACCCCCCTCCGCCCCCCAGCACCAAGGTGGGGTGGCAGAGGCGAGGATGGCCGCTAATGCAACCTGACAGGACTGTGGAGTCTGATAAGTTTTTCTATTTCTTTGTCTTTCCTCGAGAGAAACTCATGAATATCACCCTCTAGGTCACCAGGAGTGGAGCAGGGGGACAAGGCTTCCAGCTGGCTCCCATCAAGAAGGTCCCCGGGAGCCTGCAAACACACTGCCCTTCATCAGCTCTGCACCACTGAATGCCGCCATCCCCTGGAGGGGCTGGGGCAGGGGTGCTCTGCAGAGGTCCCTGGGGAGGGCCTGGGCAAGAATAGGAAATGTCCCCATGTCCTAGTGCAGGTGGGAAGCGGGCTGGCCACCAAGGACCTGGGATCCCTACAGAGACCACCTGAGCTCTAATGAAAATATCATTAGACGGCAGGGCACCTGGGTCACATCTATGGGGCTTCTCAGATGCCTGGAAGAGGTGGCTTTGGCTCCGCATCTCTCTCCCTGCTGGCCGCTGACCGAGAGCATCCATCCTGTCTGGGTCTAGATGGATAGGACAATTTCTCTACCCACACCCCATTTGCTGGGAGACAGCCTGGGTTTCTAAATTTTTTATGGCCTCACTTAGCTTGGAAGAAATCCAGAGGTCAAAGCTGGTGCAGGCGCTCCAGTCACCTTGGCCCACCCGGGTGTGCAGCTTTTCCGAAACGGCCTCACCCACGGGGCCCTAAATTATGGCGATTACACTGCAATCCGTCTCACGGTATTACTTTGATACGCTACCTGCGGCAACCGGGCCTGGGAGGCGTGCATTATTTACCAGCGATGCTCTGTGGGGTCCCTCCTGTCCCCGCAGCAGCCCCTCCTCTGCCCGCCTTGCGGGGTCTCCAGGAAGGAGGATCAGGCAGCAGCCTCTCTCTCTTGGAGTGACCCTTTCCTGACCGCCGTCCAGACTCTGAGAGGAACCAGTGACCACCGTGACAACTGGTCAAGGGGGTGGATATGGGTGGGTGGGAGGAGGCCTGGCCCCATTCTTCTCCCTCACTTTAAGGACACCTGCCACTCTTTAAGTCAGGTCTCTGGCAGCCTCGCTAGTGTGGGCCACTGGTCACATCTGGTTAACCAACCTTCCCTCACAAGTTGGGGATTGGGTCGGTGGCAGAGCTGGGTGGTGACAGGAGGGAAAGTAGGCCAGCTCCTAGCTGCCCGTGGTACCTGGAGGCTGTGCCCTCTCTGTCCCAGCCCTTCTCAGCTCCCCCATAAAGCTCAGCATCAGCATCTAGATTGCAGGTTACTTCCGCTTTTATCTGAAGCTGTCCTTAAGGGAGATGGATTTCTGATTGAAATCTAGTCAATTGCCTCTGAGGCTTCGGCGCCCAGCGTGAACACA
This sequence comes from Ondatra zibethicus, assembly GCA_004026605.1. NCBI lineage: Eukaryota > Metazoa > Chordata > Mammalia > Rodentia > Cricetidae > Ondatra > Ondatra zibethicus. The sequence goes on from PVIU01000152.1 coordinate 78,687, forward strand.
CAACACACTTCAGGGGAAATTGCCCTGGGTCTAGGAGGAGGGGCAGCTGGGGAGAAGCCCCAAAAGGTGGGGGGAGGGACCAGTGACTGAGTCTCCTTAGCAGGCTCCCATTGTGTCTCTCTCAGAGTCAGTCCTTCAGGGGGAATCCTCTCCCTGTTCTTCCCAACCCCCAGCTCCTTGGGATCAAGAGAGCCACAAAAGAAGGCAGGAGACCTCCAGGGCCTCTGACTCCAAACTGTGGGGTCAGTCAGGCCAGAGGAAGGGGCTCTAGTGGTGTGGTGGGCCGTTTGTCTTGGTAGGTGGAGGGTGTGGTGGTCTCAGGTGGCCTGATTAAAACGAACTTGGTTTTACAAGTTTCCATCCTCCAGGGTCTTCTGACAAGGTCCCTCCAGGGGCCCCGCTGGCAGAGGGCGGTAATGCATGGTTTGCTTAGTCCCCATCCCACCCCACCCCCAGCCTTCTTTACTAAGGAGCAGTCTCCTCCAGGGTCCCACCGTTCCCAAAGACCTCCGTGTGGGGGACCTGGACTTCCTATGAAGCCTTCTTTCTAGCAGAGGTTCACCCCAAAGTCGAACTCTCCTGGAACAGCACCAAGTCGGCTGGCTTCGGGAGCAGCTGGAGGGGCTAGGGCCTGGGTTCAAGGTGCCTAGAGGCCCTAGCAGGAAACCACAGGCACAGAGGAGATTGCTTGGGAGGTAACCCAGACACCAGAAGGGGCCTGTCCCTACCATCCCAGAGGTTGCCAGGGGCTCACTCTCCGGTAGGGAGTGCCACAAAGCACACGTACATCGTCCCTCTGCCCACGCTGGGCCTCACCTGAGACAAATATTTTTTAAAAGAAACCCCAGTTGCTGCAGGAGCAGATGGTACTGCGAGGGGGGGGGCGCAGCCAAGGGCAGAGAGAAAGGGCAGTGGCTTGCCAGTTGGTGACGGTGGACACATCCCTCCCTCTGTTCTGCTGTGCTCCAGTCTTGAAGGATGTGCTCCCTCGTGAAGGATGAATAAGTCTCCATCCTGCCCAGGGTAGTGAGTCCAGCTTCCCCTCACCTGAGGTCAGACATTACCCAGAGCAGTAAGGAAGAGTTTCTCTCCAGTTTGTCCCCCTTCCTGGAGGAGATTGCGGGGTGGGGGGTGGGGTGGGGGGTTGGGGGAGTGGGCTTGTCTCCTGCCTGAGGCAGTACACTTGATTGATCTGTGCTGAGGCTCCGTGGCTGATCCCTTCCTGTGGTTGTTAGGTGTGGGGGTGGATACACTGGAGCATCAATCCATCATTGGCTGACAGGAGCTTAGTGACCACCTGGTCCTTTGTCACCAGGCCCATCCTTGTCCTTGGAAGCTCCACTCCTTGGTAGGAGGCACACTACCTCCTACTGGAAGCTAGCCCAGCTCTCAAAACAAAGCCAAGTTCTCTATGTCACTTCTAGTTCATCCCAGGTCTTCTTGGGAGTGGTACACAGGAGTGGGTCTCTCAGAGGACAGCTCCCCTGAATTTCAGGGCATCCACTTTGCCCATACCCCAGTGTCCTAACCCTGCCAAATGCTCTCATATTGCTGTGACAGCAGCCATCTTGTCCCTATCCTACCATCTTGGGCTAAGCCTTATAGTGTCCTCACCCCACCCCTCATGACAGTGGTCATCTCAGCTGTATCCCGCCATCTTGTCTGTCCTGCAGCATCCTGGGAACCAATCTTGTCCAATGTCCCCACACTGCAGCCTCCCTGTCTCTCGGTGACTATCCCTTTGGTAGGAACTGATTGAGTTTCCAGTCTGACAGCAGAGCCCCTGGTCCTCCGGAAGCTCGGAGTCTGGGAGGAATAACAGAACCTCAAGTGTATTGAGACTGCTGACTTCCACCTGGCATGGCTGCTGTGGTCTTCCTGCGAAGTGAATGGGTTTGGTAGAATCTTCCAGAGGGACTGGGAACCTCTAGTTATTTCAGAAAAACAGCACCCTGCCCTTTCTCCGGAAGTGGGGATCCAGGGTGTGCTGAAGCCTGGCCAAGGGCCTCTTTGTCCCCTGAGAGGGAGGCAGAGAGGTATAAGAATGGCCCCATCTCCTCCCTTCCTGGGGGAGGGCTCCTACAGGCACCCTTCAGAACTGTCGCGGTGTGCCCTCCTTCTCTAGACGTCTACTTCTCCTCCTGACACCCAGAAGTGACTTCCAGAGGGGTCCCACCCACTATGATGGGTCCACCCACCTCGTCCTCCCCCCTGCCCCAGCTAATTTATTATTAACTCTGGAACTGACTCTGAAATTATAGGAGACTGCGCTGCCTCTTTTTTCTTAGCTGTGTATGGTCCCCACGGGGAGGAGAGCAGAAAGCGCCAGATACACAAATACTTTGCGAAAGCCCTGTGGGTTTTCCAGCTGCAGCAAGGGGAGGGGAATTAGCTGTAATAAGCTGCTGTAGCTCGGTGGAAAGCCTCCAACGCAGATCTAGGAGGAGCTCCGACCTGCAGCGACCCTTCCCCCCAGCCAGTCCTGTGATGCCTTGGGTATGTGTGTGTGTGTAGGGGGGCATCTGTACCCTACACAGTGACATACAAACAAAGAAGCTGCCCCTGCCCCTCTCTGCCTATGCTATTAGCTTAAATGGTGGTAGGAAAGGCAGGTAGGGAGCCATTTTCATTTTCCTAGAGTTTAGGGGAGAGAGTTATTAGGAGTTTCTGAGGGGTGAGAGGATCCACCCACCCCCACACTCCAAACAAAAGGACCGGTGGGTGTTTGGCCTTTCCTTTTTCCTCCCCTGAGGAAAACCAGGAGCTTAAAGCTTTAAGTGAGGGCTCCACAGCGACAATCACATTTAGGTAGAAAATAGCCCCTGGCTGCTAAGGAGGCTGTGGAGGGAGCTGGTTCTAGCCCCTCAGCTGGCTAATGAGTTAGCCTTTGGGCCTTCTTTTTGGCTTCTAGTCTCTTGGTGGACATAATGTCCTGGCAGACATCCTATTGAACAGTCATGGAATTGAGTTTCTTGAGAACGTGTGTGTGACCCTGGGAAGTCACCCAACCTCTCTGGGCTCACACATTGTCTGTGTAAAAGGAGAAAGGAGAAGAGTGCCCGGCGGACTTTAGTGGGGACATCGTGTCTCAGCGCCATGACTTGAACATCCTTCTCTTCATGTCCTCCAGCCACAGGGATAAGCTGTCTCCCGCCAGCTCCATCACTGAGAATTCTGTCAAAAGGCAGGTGTCAGGACACTTGACAGGGCGGTTCTGATCTTTCACTCCTCATAATAGTCCTTGTGACTTAAAAACCTCAACAGTGAAGTGAATTCCAGTCTCAGAGTCTTTTACTTCAAACTACGCCGAGGTGCTCTTTCTCCTGGAGAGACAGCGGAAAGGAGGGGTCTGACCCTTGCATCCTCATCAGGCCTCTGCCACTCAATAGCTGTGCATTGTGGGCCCCTTCCTTCATCTCTCCGTGCCTCAGTTTCCTCGTCCATAAAGTGGGGGTATTAATACCATATCTTGAGTAGATCATAAACCGCAGGGATTAGAGTAGTGCCTGGCACATGCTGTGTGAGTATTTCCGCCATCACCACAGCCGCAGCAGCAATGCTTCCAAACCTGCTCCAGTCACCGGAAAGGCGTGCCGCATTGTGTGCTTGCGGTCCTGTGCTGAGGAGGCAGATCCTTGGCATTCGCTGCCCAGTCAGCCTAGCTTACTTGACAGGTTTCAGGTCTCAAAACTCAAGGTGAATGCCCCCAGGATCAATGTCTGAGACTGACCTCTGGATGTCCCTGTGTGTGCGAGCACGCACACACACACACACACACACACACACACACACACACGCACATACACACATGCGCACAAACTATCCCCACTGCCAGACATAACAGTTGCAGCTAGAGAGCTGTATGGGTTCCATTCTCTCCTGGGTGACCGTGAAGAATCTAATCCTCAGAGTGACCCAGGAGAAGGGCATCGTCACCCTACTTTACAGGCGTAGAGAGGCTAACAAGGAACGACACCAAGGTGGAGGGTTCCCTCTGGTTTCCGTTTGGGACTTAGGGCAAGGGTCTGGCCTGTCATTGGAGTGGTATTCCTCACGTAGCCTGACCCACCTTTCAAAATTCCCTCAGTGATCTGTAGCCTTTACTTATTTTAACGAGGAGAGCTGCCTTGAGGAGCTGAGAAGATGGGGGCTCATGGCTCTTAGGGTGGAAAGGGAAGAAAAGCCATGGAATGACAGAGCTGCAGATGCTGTGAGCTTCACTAGCCTGGGCCACTGACCATGGAGACAGAGAAGGAAGTCCAGAGAGGGGCGAGTGCCTCCTAGGGCCACACAGTCAAACACTCTGTCTCTTCCCCCAGCCTTCTACATAGTTTGAAAAATATGTCAGATTCTTTGTGCGTGTGGGTGTGTTTGTATATGTATGTACATGTGCACACACCTATGTACATGTGTGCCTGTGTCTACATGTGTTTGTGTGTGTACATACATTGTGCTTGTATGTGTGTGTGCATGTATATGAGTGCACATGTGTGTGTACATGTGTGATTGTGTGAGTGTAGGCTGGAGGTCAATGCCATATAATGTCTACTATTGCTCCGCCTTATTTTTTCTGATATAATCACAGCTTACCGATTCACAAGGCTATCTGGTCAGGAAACCCTAGGGACCTACCTGTCTCTGCCCTCCCCAGAACTGGGGTTACAGATGCAAGCCTACACCTGGTTTTTACATAGGTTTTTGGGATCAAAGTCAGGTCCTTGTCCTTGTGTGACAAACCTTTTCCTGACTGAGCCATCTCCTTAGCTGGGGGTGTTAGATTCTATTAGAGGTAACCAAGTGTGGTGTGCGGCCTGTGGTATCTGTCCAGGGATACCACAGCTTGGAGGCAAGAGGCCCTTTGTCTCTGTGTGTAGAGATGGCACACACCAAGCAACCACTTTCTATAAACAGATTAGAAAGTTATAAAGTGGCCCCATCTGCATACTACAGCTACGTGTTCTCGTTTTAATGAAGCTTGTCACAGCAAAGTCATTTTGATGGCTTGTCAAATGCACTTGTCATTTGAAGGCACCGCCTTTCCTTTGTCCGGCCACGGGAAGACAGAGAAGCCAAGGGCCTGGCCTTAGCTCTGGGCCATCTGCCTTGTGTGCCAACAATACAGTTAAATATCAAATCAGACATCACAAGATGACCCGCACAGCCAAATGGACAGTAATAATGGCAGTGTTATTGATTCAGCCTGTACCATATGTCAGGGCACTGGGAATCTTCTGTTTGTTTCATTAAACCCACTCACTCTCTGCCATCCTCTGCATTATGTTGGGCTCTAGGGAGGCTGGCGCCCAGGCTCTGAGGCCTTCTGCAGGTAGCACTGCCCAAAGCCAGGCATCAGTAAGAGGGGAGGAAAGGAGGTAGATGGATTGGGGTGACAGTCTTTGGTGTTCACATCACCTGTCATGGCTCTGTTCCCCTCTGGTTGGGGGTAGAAGCTCAGCAGTATGGCCATCTTCTGTCCTGCCCACAGTCTGCAAACAGCCCTGGGTCAGCTCTCCTTGGTAGATCAATGGACCGCCCACATCTGACAGGGACTGCGAGTGAAAACAGAGCAAGCAAAGTCCCTGCAGCTGAGCCTTCCTTCCTCAGGCAACTGACACAGAGTGGTTTACAGACTAGGAAACTGAGGAACAGCTTTATCAAGGCCCTAGAAGAGGCGGAGTCTGAGCCCAGCTTGCCCTCAGCACCTAATCTAGCTGGGCTCCTTTACCTGCTGGAGAGGAAGAACGGCCCAGCCTGTTGACTCCAGGCACCTTATAGGCACAGGCAAAGGGGGTGGGGGAGGGCAGAGGCCCACATGATACCTGCTGTGAGCCAGGCAGTGGGACTCAGAGAAATAGCTGGTCTTCCCCTCCCTAGCTCCCTGAGGAAGCCACAGTCTGAATGCTCAACTTGGCTACAGATTCAGATTGGCATCCTCGAAGAAACCTGAACCATCAATGCCCTTTTGCTTTGGTCAATTCAACCAGGGTCCTTGGGAAAAACTTTCCCTGAAGCCTCTAAGTCTGTCAAGGATCCAGGCTGGGGTGGAGGCCTTTGCCCGAGGTCAGCGGGGGCCAGAGAAGGTTTAGGGGACTCAACTGCTCTGGGGGATCCAGAAAGAGGGATGCTGCAGGAGGAGGGATCCAGGCTGGGGAATAATTAGCTTGTGTCTGTGAAAATCCCTTTAATGAACTCCAGACTCAGAGCTCTGCCAGTTCCAGCAGCCTCCGTAGCTCTTTTAAGGAAGGCAGGGCCGGGGAAGCGTGTGTGCGCATGTATTGCTGTGTGTGGGGAAGTGTGTCTGCGTGTGTAGTGCTGTGTGAGCCTGTCTCTGTGTGTCTTTGTGTCCCTCCACCTTTCCATGTGGCTGTCTGCATGCATCTATGGTGTCCCCAGTGTCTGTTCCCTTCTCCAGCTCACATCTGTCTCCAGCCAGGGACCCTACTTCCCAGACACCTGCAGGCCTGGTCCTGGCGGCCATACCCTCTGGATCCCAAGGTTACTTTTTGTTCATTGTCCCTGGCCCAAACCTGGAGAAGCATCCACAGAGGCTGGCACAGCGCACAGGCTGAAGCTGTCCTATGATCGGCCCCAGAGGTCACCAGAAGCAGTGCGGACGAGTCAGTCACCTGTGAGGGCTGCCTCCTATCTGGTGCCAGGGAGTGCTACCTTATCGTGAGGACAATAGTAACTATGTCGTGGGCTGTTGGAGGGCCTGAGAGGCCCAGAGCTACGGGCCTATTGTCACTGGTAGACTTGTACCACAGCCTTCCTCAGTGGCACCCTGGGGACAACACACTCTGCCAGCCTTCTGCCTCCCCACACCAACATCACGAGGTGGCTTCTGTTATGAAGCCCATAACACAGACCCAGAAAGTAGGGGGCTGGCTCACCCAAGGTCTCCCTTGGCTTTGACCCTCAGCAGTCAGGGAGACACGGGTGGGAACAGCTTGGCCTGGTCCTGCAAGCATGGGGGACATCACTGTCCTGTGCCACCGAGGTAAGGGAGATGTGTCCTCAGATGGGTGGGGAGCCAAGGTCAGCCGGGTACCATTCCTCTTGCCATCTGAGCCCTGAGACCCTGTGGAGGTGACAGTCTCCTTGCATAGAGGTTAGCTATGGCGTGCGCATCCTTTTTTGTTGAGGATAATTAACTGGCTCCTTGTCCCCTACAAAGAGGTCGTTTTGTTATTCTTGGCTGTTGTCCCTCCAATAAGTTCCATCTTTATGGCCGACAGCAGACACATTGAGCTGGTCAGGGATGCTCCCTTGCCTGGTGTTTGCCCAGCATCTAAGAGGAGGCCTGGGCCCTATTCTCCCTGCTCTGTCACTAGGCTTCATTCTTCCTTAATAGTTCCACTACGGGAGCCGGGTCCCCTAATCTCTTTCCCAATCTTTGCTTACAGCATGTTATTAATTCTACAGCCATATGGTATGTAAAAGTCTCCTGGTGCCCGGGAGTGCTGCTGGCTGCTGCACAATCCTAGAAGGGACGTATTCTATTTGGGGTGGTGTTTGGGTGAGGATTCTGGAATGTGCCACTGGCTATGTCTCATTCTCGGTTGGGCCACAGACAAAGCAAAGTTCAAGAAGGTGGGGGACCTTGGCAAGTCAGGCCACCCCTGAGGGCCTTGGCTATCTTAAGTGGAGGTACAGCAAAAGCCTTCTAAACATGCAACAGCCAAAGAGACATTCATAATCAAACATGCCATAAATCTGGGATGTTTCCAGGCACTGCATATCCATGTTGCAGTGTGTGATTTCATTAGAGCCTTGGGTCTGAACTCACAACCCATGCATTTCTTGCTGCATGTACACTGTACCAAATGTTGCTTGCTATGCCTTGGCTCACATTCCAGGCTCCTGTCCGCTATGAACTGTAGTGGTTTTGTTGTTTTGTTTTTGTTTTTATCATACAGAGTTTTCTGTTTTTATAGGAACACGATGTTTTAATTATGGAAAACAGAGACTTGGTATTTTCTTATTGTCATTCCTCAGCAGGTAAATAGCAAATTAGTTTGTGTTGCGCTAGAATGTTGGTCTTAAACTTTTCTGTTAGAGTTGCTAACTTGAATTCCATTTTTAAAAAAGAATTGCTAAATGGATTTTGTCCTGGGACTAGGACAGAAATTCCAACCATCTCTTCGATGGCTCTGAACATATGCCTGTCATTTTATCCTATGTATTAATACAAAGGAGCATTGACGATCATGAGATCAAGACGCTGAAAAACACTGAAGATGTGTTGTGTCCTGGTTAGTTTTTATTGTCAGTTTCTCGCAACCTAGAGTTATCTAGGAAGAGGGGACCTCAACTGAAGAACTGTCTCTATCAGACTGATACACAGCCATGTCTGGGAGAGATTAGCTAAACTGATGATTGACATGTGAGGACCCAGCCCACTGTGGGTGGCACTATCCCTAGGTAGGAGGTCCTGGGTTGTATACAAAGGCTGGCTGAGCATGAACCTGTGAACAAGCCAGCAAGCAGCATTCTTCCATGGCTTCTGCTTCAAGATCCTGCTTTGAGTTCCTACCCTGACTTCCCTTAATGATGAGCTATGACCTGGAAGTGCAAGCCAAATAAACCCTTTCCTCCCCTAAGCTGCTTTTGGTCACAGTGTTTTTTGTTTTTGTTGGTTTGTTGTTGTTTTGAGACAGGGTTTCTCTGTGTGGCTTTGGAGCCTGTCCTGGAATTTGCTCTGTAGACCAGGTTGCCCTTGAACTCACAGAGATCCACCTGCCTCTGCGTCCCAAGTGCTGGGATTAAAGACGTGCGCCACCACCCCACCCCGGCTCATGGTGGTTTTTTTTTTTATAGTAACAGGAAACTGGGACACTCTGTGTCCTTTAATCTCAAATATTCAGCCAAGAATTAATTCCTCATGTAAAAATAAACAAAAACTTCCATCTCATTAGTGTGCAAATTGGCTTTCATCTTTAATAAATGATAAACTAATGCATATATCAAAGAATTGTTTTCAAGTCATCTTTATGCTTTAGCATCAATAGTGTTTGGTTTTTAGATCTGTTTTATTTACCTGTATTTCTGGGGTTGTGCAAAAATTTCTCTTTTATTAAGGGGGTTGCCAGAGTGGCAATGGCTTTTTTTTTTCCTTTTTCCTGTGTGTGGACAGCTGTGTGCACGTGTGTGACCACATGTGTGTGTGTGAGCACGTGTGTGTGCCCCAGGAGAGGCTTGAGTTGATGTCAGGGATCCTTCTCTGTTGCTTTTCCACGTTACTCGAGGCAGGCTCTCTCAATCGAACCAGAGCTAAATGACCTGGCAATCTCCCTGGCCAGCTTGCTCTGGGGACCTGTCTCTACTTTCTGAAGCTGGGATTACAGGTAGGCTCCATGCCCAGCCAGCATTTATATGGACTTCTGTGGATCCAAACTCTACTCTTCACGGTTGCTTGGCAACCACTTTAACCACCCATCCATCTCTCCCATCCCTGATAGTGGTGATAAGGGGGAAACGCTGGAAGAGGCTCAAGGGGCTGGGGTGACCCAGGTCACAGGGTTGGGGTCTAAATTCAGGGTTCTCTGGCATCCATCTTAAGCCCCTCATGCTTTAGGAGAGGCAAAACCCCACCTGGAGATGGACAGGGACTGTCCCAGGAGCAGCAGGATGGTGTCCCCTGCGAAAGACGTGAGCAGCAACAGCCAATGCTGTTTGGGCATGGTAGCACACACCTGTAATTCCAGCACTCAGTAAGCAGAGGCAGGACATCAGAAATTTACGACACCCTTGGCTACACAGAAACTTTGGGGCCAGCCTGGGCCACATTAGAGCCTGTCTTAAAAACAAAACAATACAAGAGGCAGTGGTGGCGCATGCCTTCAATCCCAGCACTCGGGAGGCAGAGGCAGGCGGATCTCTGTGAGTTCGAGGCCAGCCTGGTCTACAGAGCAAGTGCTAGGACAGGTTCTGAAGCTACACAGAGAAACCAAAACCAAAATAATACAGCAACAGCCCAAGCCTGACCAAGGTCAGGCCATTAAGGGGCCAGACCACCAGCTCCTGTTTTTCATGTCATCGCCTGGGGCCAGCTCTGACTTGGGAGCTCCCCTGGCGGAAAGATGGGCGGGACCATAGACTCTTCTATGCTCTTTCCATCATGTACTGGAATTGGCCCCCCTACCCCCGTCTCGGGGGCATCCCACATCCTGAGGGCCTCAGAGGATCAAAACAGTGAGTTAAAAGCGAAAACCTACAGCATTTTCGGCACAGTTCCCTCTGTCTCTTGAGGAAGGCGTCACTGTGTTCACGGGAGCTTTTAAGTCACTGGGAACAGAGCCCAGCGCTTTCATGGCTTTTCCTCTGTGACCGAGGCCCTCCGTGCAAAGCGCTATTATTAGCCTCGCCTTCGAAGAAGTAATTAAACGCATTATTCCATGCACAACGAGCGCATACATCTGTGTGGCAGCCTGGGACACCATGCTGCCGCGCCTCCAAGTTTCTGTCTTGGGATTGCTCAGCTCGGTCACAGGGAGGCTTTGGAGCTCCAAGAGGCTGGATGAGGTAGTTTGCTTTGGCGGCTTGAGTCTGTGGACAGAGATTTACAGGAGGAGACCGGAGAATAGAGATGCCGGGACCAGGCCAACCACAACAGGGTCCCCCTAGGTGAATGTGGACCATGGGTGGAGTCATGTGTGGATGGGCGGGGCCAGGCTGGGGTTGGGCAGAGTTGGACCGGCTGGGCAAGGTGGGAAGGAATTGGTTCAGACACTTGGTGATCCGGTAGAGGGCAACCACCGAAGGCTAACCCTGGCATCCCCAGGTGATCTGGCCTTGACCTCTGACCCCAACTCTCCAGAGCTAAGTGACTCCTGGTAAAATGAATCATCAACCATGGATGACTCTATTCTACATGAATAGGTTCCGAGGCTTCCTGTCAAAGTTGTACCCTAGCCTTCTTGGTTTGATTTACTCAACAGACCCGAGCCATCTGCTTTCCTCTCTGGCCACCAGGGACTTGGAGCAGGTCCCACTGTGGTGGCTAGACACACAGGACTGAGGAGGGGGTCTGGGTCCCTGCCTCAGACTGCTGTCATTTGCTCTGTGACCTTGGAGAAAGTCAGATTTACAAAGTGCCTATTTGAATTAAAATATGTATGCAATGTGAGATAGATTCACAGTTTAAAATAATTCCTTGCTTACCCAAAATTCTCATTTGACTGCTCATTCTGTTTTATCTGGCAGCTCGGCTTTTTTCCTTAACTTCTCAGCTGCCAAGTAGAGGAGATGGGGCAATACCAGAGCCTCCTTCCAAGGTGGTGACGGACACTGAAGTAGTTAAACATTGGACTCGCAGAACAAACGCGGTGATAATAACCAACCTTCTCGGAGGGCTGGGGAGCACGTCACTGCTGCAGATGCATTGTTAATATGTTATTTTTGGTATCTCTTTAAAACACTTGTATTTATTGTGTGTGTGTGTGTGTGTGTGTGTGTGTGTGTGTGAGAGAGAGAGAGAGAGAGAGAGAGAGAGAGAGAGAGAGAGAGAGAGTTGTGGAGTGGGGAGCGAGTGGAGGCCAGAGGAAGAGCCCCAGTGTGTCTTGTTCTATCGCTCTAATTTACTGTCTTGAGAAAGGTTCTCATTGAACTTGGGTCTCGGCTGGCAGCCAGCATGTCCAGCAATCCTCCTGTCTCTGCCCTCACACTGCTGAAGTTATAGGTATGGATTGGCCATGGTCAGCTTTTTCCATGGGTGCTGGGGATTTTAGTTCAGATCCTCAGGTTTGGGCAGCAAGCACTTTCAGCCACTGAGCCATCTCCCAGACACCATTTTTGTCTGTCTTTCTTTCCCTACCCACCTCATCAGTGACAAGACAACAGCACTCTCTGCAGGGCGACAAGCTAAGGGGAACTCCTAGCAGGAAGAACTGACCATGTCTGGATTTTGCCAGCAGCTCCCCACCTCTCAAGGTGCGGGAGTTGCTGGTGGGTACAAGGATGTTGCGATGCATGGCAAGGCTACAGCACAGCTACAAGCTTTCCAGGACTCTGAGGATAAAGGACCTGCAAGAATACCAAGGATGCCATCCAGAAAAGGAAACATGATGCAGTATTCTATTCACCTGAAGTCTAACAATGGGCAGGATGCATCGTTTGAGGCATGGAGAGAGGAGGGAGGAATGGCCTGGCCTCCAGGCAGTGAGGTGGGTAGGGAAAGGTGCAGACAACCATCTAGTCCCAGTGGAGGTGAAAACTCCCTGTGTTTGCTCTAAAAGAATTTGTTGGGCCACCAAGATGGCTCAGTGGGTCAAGGTGCTTGCCACCAAGCCAAACAATCCAGAGATCCAACCCACACGGTAGGAGGAGAGAATGGATTCCTGAATGTTGTACTCTGATATCCACATATGTGCTGTTGTGCCCACATGCATACACATTTATATGCTAAATAAACAAACATGTAATAAAATGATTTGAGGTTACTACATCCTGAGATTCTAGATGGATATGGCCTAAAAATAAAATGATTTGTATCCTGAATTTTGCTTATTTCATAAAACACTACGATTATAGAGTAGGTGGAGGCAGGGAGCGTGACACCGGGGGGCCCAGATCCATCCTCTTCCTAAAGGAACCTGAAATCTCTCACCTACCACATCGTTCTTAAAAAAATCATTTATTGCTGGGTGGTGGTGGCACATGCCTTTGATCCCAGCACTGGGGAGGCAGAGGCAGAAGAATCTCTGTGAATTCAAGTCCAACCTGGTCTTCAAAGCAAGTTCCAGGACAGTAGGACTACAGAGGAAAACTCTGTCATGAAAAACCAAAAAAAAAAAAAAAGAAAAAAATTATTTTTGTGTTATGTGTTCTGGTATTTTGCTACATGCATGTCAGTGTGCCACATGAATGCAATGCACTCAGAGGCCAGAAGAGGGCATCAGATCCTCTAGAATTGGAGCTACAGACATTTGTAAGCAGCCATATGGGTGCTGGGAACAGAGCCCAGGGCCTCTGTAAGAACAACAAGGTCTCTTAACCACTGAGCCATCTCTCCATCTCCCCCTCCATCCTTTTTGTTTTGTTTGGCTTTTCTTTTTGGTGTGTTCCTGTCTGTCCTGGAACTTTTTAGGCTGCCAAGGTTAACCTTGAACTTGTGATTCTCCTGTCTCTACCGCCTGAGTGCTGGGATTACAAGTGTGCGCCACCATGCCTGCCTTCCCATCTCCACCTGAGATGCTGCCAAGGAAGGTTGAGGAAGCTGAACTCACCTTCCCTAAAACTGGCTTCTAGCTCTGTTGCTGTTGAGTTCTAAGGGCTGTGCAGGATAGGGAAGAAGGCGGGAGTGGGGGGGGGGCGGGTCCCCAGGCAGCAGCAAAGCAGCAAGCCTGTATTCTTTAGCTGCCTTCCCCATAGAAGCAGGCATCATTACTAATAATGGCCACTCTAGGGCCAGGGGGCATTTCCCATTAACCCCAGACCTCACACCCACGGCCCTCCTCCTCCGGAGTCTGGCCCTCACCCCATCCCACCCCATCCCACGGTGTCCACCTCAGACCATACCATGCCAGCCAACGCTGGTCCCCCTGGCTGGCCTTACCTTAATTCTCTGGGTGAGTGACATTTAAGGACCAGCTTTTTATTGGGCCATAACAATTTATAAGTCGAGCAGTGGAGGCTTGTCAAGGGGCCATGGAGGAAGGAAGAAACCCTTTGTGATAGGCAGGGGTGAGGGGGTCAAGTGATGTGTGCCCCCCCATTAAAGCCCTGCCATTGGGAAGTAGAGCTTTTTTTTTTTTTTTTTGGTTTTTCAAGGCAGAATTTCTAGAACATTTTAGCAAGCCCTTTCACTTCACATCTTCCAAGCCCCTCTCTACTGCAGTGGTTCTCAACCTCCCTAACGCTGCAACCCTTTAACACAGTTCCTCATGCTGTGGTGACCCCAACCATAAAATTACCTCGCTACTACTTCCTAACTGTAATTTCGCTACTATTATGAATAGTGATGTAAATATCTTATCTGCGGGATATCTGATATGCAGCTCCTGTGGGGGTCACAACCCGTAGGTTGAGAAGGACTCTGCTCTAGTGGGAAAGCAGCAACTCTGGACCAGAATGCCTGAGAGGCCTTTGCTTTCTGAGCAGCCTCCTCAGAGTCATAGCCAGGCCAGGAAGCCAGAGGGCTTCAGGGGGCTGCCTCAGGTGCCCTGCTGAGCCAGGGGTGGGGAAACTCCACTGCTTACTCCTCTGAGCAGGACTCTAGAACCACCTCTCTCTGGTCCCTTGCCTGGGACGTGCTCTCAACTCAGGGCCTTGGGGGACATTTACAGCTAGATCCTATGCAAGCCTATGATCCCTGCATTTAGAAGCTAAGGCCTGAGGCTTGTGAGCTTGAGGCTAGCCTGGGCATTAAGTAAAGCTATGCTGTTTTAAAACAAACAAGCTAGGTACTGCCCAGAGAGAGCCAGCCCGACTCAGCAAGGGTATGAATGTCAAGAGGTGTGGAACAGGTGTTTGTGCAGGAGGAGGTAGGAGGGTGCAGAGACTGACCTGCTATCTGGACCAGCACATTTCTGGCTCGTTCTACCTCGGGCTACAGGACTTGCTTGCTCCTCCATGGGAGCCTCCCTCTCTTCCTGACTCTTCTCCTCTCACCATGACCCGCTCCCTTTCTGTCTTCACCTCTTCATGGTAGCTAGAGCTAGAGGAGGTGCCGCTTCTCTCGACAACGTGAGCGCCTGGCATTGCAAGTTCATATCCAGACCTTATCACCTCAGTCTGAGCATCTTCATAGAGCCAAGCTTTGATTTCTCACGCGTTAAACAGTCTTATGCCCTGTTCCCACTGTGGCCTGGGCCTTCAGGCCCAGTGTCTGTGGGAGGAATGAGGAGATGAGGGTGGCCAGCAGGCCCAGGGCAGTCTGATCTTCTTTCCAGATGTCAAGAACAGTCCCAACCTCAGGGAGTGGTGAAGAGGTGGTCACGTGGGCCAGAGGCCCAACTCACCCATGGTCCTCTGTGGAACTAAATCATGTTGCACATGGGACTTCAGAAGTCTCACTACCCCCTGCTGTACTCAGGAAGGAAGGCATTGATGTACATGTGAGCTATTAGCTTTGCCTCCAGGCCCTCTGTCACCCAGCTTCCAGAGTTTTAGGGTACCATTTTGTAGTTCTTCTTCTGATGCCTTCCAGTGGGCATGGTACCTACATTCCTGCATTTTATGAGGTTTCCTTTCCCCCAGATCCCTCATCCCTACCTGCTGACTTCTTAGTATTTCCACTCTGTCCCTTACCACCAAGTACCTACACTAACAATGTGTGCCCCTCTCCCCAGATCCTCCCAAGAGGATGCTGGTCCTGTACCTGCAATTTATGCCCCTCTCCCCAGGTCCTCCCAGGAGGATGCTGGCCCTCTACCTGCAATGTGTGCCCTTCTCCCCAAGTCCTCCCAGGAGGATGCTGGCCTTGTACCTGCAATTTGTGCCCCTCTCCCCAGGTCCTCCCAAGAGGATGCTGGCACAGATGCCGTGTCTCCCTCAGAACAGGAGCACAGTAGGTCTGAGAGAAGTCATCACCTGAGGGACAAGTATTCTTGCCTCTGTCTTGGTTGCACATAAAGTCCCTGGAGGGAGACGACGGCAAATTGGATAAAAATCACACCGTGGAGATTCACTTTGCTGGGATTAGGCGACTTTCACGCTGGCCCGCCCCAGACAGTCTCTGCCCTGAGTCATTTCCATCCAGCCCCCTGTCAGCAGTGTGGGCAGCATCCTCCCTCCCCTGACCTTCCTTCCAGTCCTGTCTCAATTACCCAGCATCCCCAGCATGCCCTCTGCTCCTCAGCCTGCCCTATTTTTCCACTTAGAGCCTGTGACCCCAACTACCAAAGCCTGACACGCCGTTTCTGCTGAACTTGGACTAGCAGTCATTGCTTTGAGGGTTTTTTTTTTTTTCTATCTCCCAGACTCTGGTCCCCAGCCACTTCCCTATCAGCTGAGGAAGCAGCTCCAGTCATCGTAGGGATATTGTCAGAGAGGAAAGTGGAACCACCCTGTCCCTCCCATCAGTTTCCCAAAAACAGGCCAATAATTCACCCTCGGGCTGGGGTTTTAAGCCTGTCACACAGCCCCTTCTGTCTATCCAGAAGGCAGACAGTTAAGGATAGTGATGTATTCTCAGGATACATGGTCCTGGGAGGCCTCAAGGGTCTCGGTTTCATTGCAGGGAGGGGAACAAGCTCTGCAAAGAAGTGGAATCACCTAGGATGTCTAAGGCGGGCGGTGGGGAGGGTGTCAAGACAATATGGGCAGGGGCAGCATAGGAAAGCTTCCCATTGCTATAACAAATACCTCAGACAAAGCAGCTTCCAAAGATGAGAGGTTTGTTTTGACTCACGGTTCTAGAAGTTTCCATCCATCGTCACTTGGTCTCCTTGCTTTGGGCCTGTGGCAGCTCAGGATGTCACGGTGGAAGGGTGTGGTAGAGAAGGCCTGCTTGCCTCATGGCAGCTGAGAAACAGAGAGGCAAGAAAAGGAAGAGGGGACCCAACGTTTCCTGGGAGTTTAAAAACCTTCCGGGTGGCCCTCCCTACTTCTAAAAGATCCACCACTTCTCAAGAGGGCCACACCTGTGCTGACCTCTGCCAAACCTTCAAAGAACATCCCAGATACGGAATGTGTGGTGGGGAGGAGCAGCAGGCAGTGAGGGAAGTTTGGCTGCTTCTACCAAAGAGGCCTTATTTTATCCCCAAGAGCATGAGACCTGACAGAGATTAAGCCAGGTGTGACTTCTCCATACACTGACTGCCCCTTCCCCACAAGCCTCGTCTAGCATTTAGCTGGGAGAGCCTAGATTAGGCCCAACACACCAGGGGTACGCCACAGACACAACAGACTCCCTCCCTGAATCCCAGCCAAGCCTTCCATCCTCAAGGGGTGCCCCTTGGGCTACAGCCCCTCAGCGTGGCTCCCACAGGGCGCTCTGGATTTCCCTGGGTCTTGAGTTAGTGCCCAGACATGGGGATGTTGTATGGATTTCTTGAGGGTTTGTCCCCGATCAGGGCCACTTCCCCACCCCCACACAGTGCCACAGCCACTTCTCATTGCCTCAGGACGGTTTGCGGTACCATCTGGAAGAACAGAGTCTAAGGTGGCCCCCGCCTTCCTCTAGCACGTGACGCCCTTCCTTTGTAACACTTGGTCCCATTTGTCATTAATGTTATCGGGAGTTGTTCGCATTCCATCCGCAGCAAGCCTGCGCCTTCTGTGTTCCGTGGGCTCTCTCCAGTGCATGCACTGGGAGTTGAGAAATGACGAAAGGAGCTCTGAACGGGTGGGGGTGGTCGGGTCTTTGTTTAGGGCTCCCCGAAGCCTGGCCTCTGCCTCTTTCAGGTGTTCATTCCTTCACTCCCATACAGAGTGGAGACTTCGTCCTGCCTCTCTCACCTCCCTCTAGGATCGACTAGCCTCTGAGCCAATCAGTTACCATCTTGGGTAGTTCAGCTGTGCCCACTTACAATCTATCATCCCAGCTGGGTGTGCTGTTTGTATCCCCTTGTGGGAGGGCGGGGGGGGGGGAGAGCCTAGCCAGAGCTTCCCAGGGGGAGACCTGTACTCCTCCTGAAGTTCCATTAGCAAAATGAGGCACAATGCCACCAGAGTTCACTCGGGAACCAATGGATTTACCGGGCTTCCCTAGAGAGCACAGGTTAAGGGGTTACTCGCAGGGATGTGAGCCACCCTCCCCCAAGACACCACAGCAAGTTTTCACCCAGAAGGGATGACGACTTCCCCACAGTGTCCCAGATAGATCCAACTCCCCTTCCCTAGTCTCCCCTGACCTCTATCTACTCTAGGCCTGTCCCAAGGCCACATGCAGTTAGGGGGAATTACATACAACAGGTGGTAGGAAGTGGCCGGACACTCAGGCGAGGGTCTCGGGCCCCTCCACACCCTCCCACAAGGGAATACAAACAACACACCCAGCTGGGATGATAGATTGTAAGTGGGCGCAGCTGAACTACCCAAGATGGTAACTGATCAGCTCAGAGGCTAGTCGTACACAAGCAAGCAGCAGTGGTGGGCACGGGCAGCTGGGGTGCCACCCAGTTCAGACCCCACCCCCTCCTGACAGAGTGACCTCCAAGGATCCCCCCACACACACTGGTGCCTCAAGCAGCCCCCGGCCTCAATCCCTGTTGCTTGCTGGGAAAGTTCCACGCCTCTTCCCTGGCTTTAAATCTATCTCAGGGCTGTGAGCTACTTCAGCCCTTCAGGTGTGAGCTGCTAAGCACTAAAACTTGAGTGTGACTTGCAGTGCCCATGAGAACTGACTCCTTCAAGATGTCCTCTGAGCTCCACATGCTGTCTTTCTGCTGCATTATACAGCTTATTTTTCTTGACGCCTGTGTTTGCATGCACGTGTGCAGGGAGGCCAGACACTGGGCAAGTTATCCCATTGCCCTCCACTTTGTTTTGTGAGATGAACCCTCTTGCTGTATCTGCAGTTCACCAATTTGGCCAGACTGGCTGGCCAGCAAGCCCCAGGGAGCCTCATGTCTCTGCCCCTACCCAGAGCTGGGGATTATAGGTGCCTACCGCTAAACCAGATTGTCACATGGATGCCGGAGTGTCCAGACTCAGGCCTTCACACTAGTGTGGCAAGCACTTCACCCCCTGAGCCATCTCCCCTGCCTCAGAATGGGACATCCCTTATTCTGACTGTTCCTTCTGTGTCCTGGGCTCTCTTGGTTCCTGCCTGCCTGCTTTCCGTTTGCCCCAAGGTCTTCTGGGCCTCACCCCCCTGCCCTCCTAGTTCTGCCAGCTTCTCTGCTTGTCACTAGCTCAGGCTTAGTGAGCTCACAAGGCAAGTGGAGAGAAAAAGGGAGGGTCTCCAACACACCAGCCCGAAACTTGAAGCAAGTGTCAGCAGTGGTGACGTGTTGCTGAATAAACACACAGCTGTCTCTTTTATCTCTTCCTGGCAGGAGGAAAGACCTACCAGGGAGGGAAAGCCTGGAAGAATGGGTAGAAAGCAGAGATGGATGATGGGGCCCAGAATCAGACAGGGAGGGCTGGGGGCAGCAGTCAGGGCTTGAAACAAAAGGGGATGCAGGCTTCCATGACCACAGGCTCCTAGCTGGGAACTTTTGACCTTGAAGGCTGGATACAAGGAGTTGACAGGAGTCCAGAACTTAAAGGCTAAATAAGGAAACAGTGAGAAGTGTGCTGTATGTGAGTCTGTGTGTGTGCACATGCACACGCATGAGTGTGTACACACACCTATTCCATGTAGGAATGGCAGTCATTAAAGCAATTTGCTGAGTGCTGCTAGGTCTCCCGGATTCTAGGTAACACTTCTGACTATCCCTGTGATTGGAAGAGTCATGTGACCAGTTCTGGTCAAAGAGCACTTCTGGTCAATAGAGTTTAATTGTGCGTCTCAGATGCATGCCCGCCCCCTGGACTAGCAGGTGTAATCTGACATATTTCCATCAGCCTGGGTTCTGGGGGACTGTGATGGGCCATGCCTGTGCGGGACCAGAAAGTGAGCACGGACTGAACTTTGCAGTTTGAACTGTGGAGTGTTTGGGCTTCTTACTGCAGCATGACTTTCCTGCCTGATATCAGAGCTATACGTACGGCTCTAGTGTCTGTGAGGGTAAGGTGGCAAACATTTAAGTATGCGTATGTGCCTGCATGTGTATGAGCATGTGTGTTTGCATGTGTGAGAGTAAATCTCTGGGTTCTTTAAATTATATTTTAAATTGTGTGTGTGTGCTCACGTGTGCATGAGTGTACGACAGAAGACAACTTGCAGGAGTCAGTCCTCTCCATCCACGTGTAGGTATAGGTCGTGGGGATTGAACTCGGGTCATCGGCATCAGGGCTTGGTGGCTTGTGCCTTTGTCTGATGAGCCATCTTGCCCACCACTCTATTGCGTTTCTCTCTCTCTCTCACACACGAGCATTGAGCAAACCAAAGACATTTCCTCCTGCCATCCTCTCACCTCCCTTTTCATGGTGAAACACGGGACTCGGTTGTGTTGCCAGCTTGCCTCCTAACCCCAGGGGCCTTGTCTCTGCAGCCGCTCTTGCCCTCACTTCCCTGAGGGATTCTGAGGCGCGGGCTACCTGGTTCCATTTCTGACCCCCATGTTGCAGGCAGAGTGATTGGCCCTGGGGTGGGGATGGTGACCTGAACTGGGCCACTCAGAACCTTGCTGTTGGGACCGTCAGGGAAACATGCCTCTTCCTTCTGGGATGAGAGACAGAGGGTCAGGTCTTGCCAAGGAGGGGTGAGCAGTCAGGCAGAAGGACGCTGAGGGAGAGGGAGAGACAGCAGGGCCCTGGGGGTGGTGCGGCTTGATCTAATGACACAGCCTGTGGTCAGTGTGGGCACCAGGCTACCAGCCTGGGCTAGGACTGTGCTGTTAATTGGTTGGAACAGGGTATATGTCCCAGGCTGGCCTAGAACTCACTTTGTGACTGAGGATCACCTTGAATTTCTGATCCTCTTGCCTCCACTTCCTAAATGCTGGGATTCCAGACATAATCTGACCACAGTAATTTACGCAGTACTGGGGATTGAAGCCAAGCCTTGTGTAATCTCCACAAACTCATCCTCGGCCTCCCTTGCTTTGAGAATTAAGTGGGTGGGTTCGCAGTACTCAGAAGAGAATGCTGGGCTGAGAATGGCTGACATCCACCAGGACCACTTCTTGAACCAAGGAGAGTTGCATTTTTGTTACTGCCCCTGATTGTTGATGTAATTCCCTCTTCCCTGGCTGACACAGCCTAAGAGGGGGGGCTTTCCCTCCTCCCATTTTTCCTGAATTAGAAAAACCAGAAGTCCCTTTCAGGGGCCAGAAAGATAGCTTTATGGGTAAAGGCACCTGCCACTAGGCCTGCCAACCTAAGTTCCATCACCAGAACTCCATGATGGAAGGAAAGAGCCGACTCCTAAAACATGTCTTTGTGCCTCGAAAGTCATGACTTGGCATGTGTACACAGACATACAGAGACACACACCACACACAAATAAATGTAATAAACACGTTTTTAGATCCCTTCAGATTCCTCCCATGTCTTTCCTGTTTGTTTTGTTTTATTTTATTTTTGTTTTTCAAGACAGGATTTCTCTGTAGCTTTGAAACCTGTCCTGGAACTAGCTCTTGTAGACCAGGCTGACCTTGAACTCACAGAGATCCGCCTGCCTCTGCCTCCTGACTGCTGGGATTAAAGGTGTGCGCCACCACCGCCCGGCCGTCTTTCCTGATTTTAAGGGGTGCTGGCTACTACAACAGACAGCATGGTGGACACCCCTTCTTCAGATTTAAAGCTCCCCAGTTAGTATCGCTGGCTGACTCCTCTCCCCCCAGCCCACACCCTCATCAGGTTGTCCTTGAATGACTCCGATGGAATGGACCCCGCTTCCTGCCAAACTGGATTACTAATAAGACATCAGTGCCAAGTTCACAGGTACCTTCTGCACTTGAGCTCTCCACACTGATGCTCCTGGCTGCTTCAGCTCCCCTCTTCTGCTCCCTCTGCCCCTCCCTTTCTGTGCCCTCACAATTCTGACTCCCACTGTGGTAGGTGGCACGGCCTCCCAATCAGCTTCTTCCCGCCCATCCTGGCTCAGGCTCAGTTCTTGCTCCTGGGTAGTCAGCTCTGTTCCCCACAGGGTCTTCACTTCCCCACAGAGTCCAGCCTTGGCCCACAGACTCTGGTCAACATTTCCAGCTTCTCCTGGAAGCGAGGTTGGGCGTTCTTGGACGCCTCCGACGAAACAATTTCCAAGTTGGCCTGCCTTCCCTAAGTCCGCTCTCCCTCTGTGTGACCTTTCGGAATGTGGCATTGCCATTCGCCTCCGCACAGGACAGTCTGGGCTTCCAGTTTGCCATTCCAGTTTCCTTCCTCTTGGGTCCTGTCCTTTGGATCTCCAAAATGTTGCATGAATCTCCCTTGAAGAAGTCCTCGCCACACTGGCATGGCTCGCTGCCAACCCCTTCACTTTACTGAAAGTTCCTTAAGTAGCCTCGCAGGCTCCCACACCCCTGAAATCAAGTTACAGAACTGAGCCTGCGTCTCCCCTACTCAAACCCTTCCCATGACAAACTGGATCCCCTGTGACCTCACCCCAGTATCCTTCTCCTAGGTGGCTCCTCCAGCGTTTTCACCCTGGGAACATGGAGCCATCTCCAGCACCCCACTGCCCCACCCTGGCCCTTCTGGAGCAGTGTGCTTCCCAGAATGTTCTCTCTCCAACCTTTGGCCCAACCTGGTCAACCTTGATCCATCTCTCCGTCTCTCCTTCCATCTGTGTCTCTCTCCCCTACCCCTGTGGTTTTTTTTGTTTTTTTGTTTTTTTTTTTTTTGAGACAGGTTCTTACTATGTAGAACAGGCTGGCTTCAAAGTCACAAAGATCTGCCTGTCCCTGCCTCCCAAGTGCTGGAATTAAAGATGTGCATCACCATGCCTGGCATCTTGCTTGCTTAAAGCCACGTTCGTGACATTTCCTCCAGGCAGGGGCAGAAGTGCCAAATGAAAAAAAAATAGTGTGTTTTACCCTCCAGAGGAATAAGGGGAGTAAAGGAAAGCAGAGGAAGGGAAGCCAGTTTCTACAGTGCGTTGCCTCTCTCCACGGTTAACCTCCTCTTCTAAGTGCTTCTCCAACACTCTTCCCCTTCCTGCTGTCACTGGTTTTCGTTTTTTGCCCCCGGGCTTGATGATAGCCGCAGGCCTGAGGCTGCCAGGCAGTGGGATGCTGAGCTAGCTGCTGGACCTCTCAGGCTCTCTCTGCAGAAAGTTCTGGAGTTCCCCGCTTCCATGGCCCTGGGAATGCATTTCTCTCATCTCCGCTGCACGACTGCAGGTCCTTACATCCAGCTTCCAGGAGCTACCACGGCACCACAGACTTAGGCTCCAGGTGGTTACAACCCCACTCACAGGATCCTCTGCCGGCACCTTCCCAGGATCCTCTGCTGCCACCTTCCCAGGATCCTCTGCGGTCACCCTCCCAAGTTCCTCTCCTGTCTTTCCCTTTGTACCTCATCTGAATCCCAGGAAAAGTACCCCAGGGATGTCCATCCTGGATGCTGCTCTTCCAATCCGCTGGTGGAGGGGCTGCCCAAGTGTGCACTCCGCTGGAGCAGACTTGTACCCTCATGCTGGGTTCAGCTGGCAGAAGGGCCCATCAACTCCACCCACCCAACTCCAGCGCCACTTTTCCTGGAATTGGCCTGTGCTCTCTCTAGCACGATAACTCAGCTGGCTGTTTGAGGGAGGAACCCGAGTCGGGAAGACCGCGAAGAGTAGGCAGAGGCAGGGTAGAGAGAAGGGAAGGATTTAAAGCATGGCAGGGGGCCGCAGAGGAGTGATGGGGGAACAGCTCAGATGCCCAGGACAAGCAACTTAGCACGAAGGCGCTCTCTTACCCTTCCTTGGGGAGCAGTTTTCAATCAGGAACATTATTTATGAACCAGAGGAGTAGGAGGGAAAGAGAGGAGGATCACGTGGTCCTGCTGTCATGGAAACCATCACGGGAGCGGGCCTGGCCGTAGCCCCCTTCTCCCACCCCTCCTAGAGGGCCTCGACCGTGAGCGCCCCTGTGTGGCTGCCAGCTGAGCAGCACCCACCGCTGGGACACTTGGCCATGGGTGCTAATGGCGCTGAGGGTGGAGGGAGGCAACTTGATCTATCAGCAGGTCCAGCATTCATTATCTCCGGGCACATCCATCCATCATCATCACCATCAATCCATGAGATGGTGCTCTTTCAGATCAGACCCATCTTGCCATCTGCCATGGATGCCTGGACAGCTCCTAGCTGTCACTGAGGGTTCTTTCTGCCGGGCCTGGGTCCAGGAAGTTCCCTTTGAGGGTCTTCCACCTTGTCTCCCTGCCTATCTAGTCTCAAGGTATTTATCATGGTCCGGACTCAGCCCTTCCGCTGTCTCCCCACCCCCCACTCCGTGTACCCACACACCTATTACCTGGCAGCCGCCTATATATCATGCAAGCCCTATTATCCATCATTTATCTACATATGTATCATTCATGCTCCCAGACATCTATTATCCATCAGCTTCTTGAAGCCTCTTTGAAGTCCCGCACTTTGCCACTGGGGTTAACGCTGTCAAGCCTGCTTTCCCCAGCTGGGAGAACAAAGACACCAAAGCGACTTAGAGCGAACAGAGGAGGCCACTGGGGGCTGGAGGGATTAAGACAGCTGGGGGTTCAAGTTTAGAGGAGAGTGGAAAGACTCAGAGATGTGTCTGATCCGTCCCTTCCATCCAGAACTTTAGTCAGTGTCTCCACGACTCTTCTCTCCCACCGGCCCAAAGAGCAAGAGGACCTGTTTGACGCCAGGGAGCCTTAAGCTAGATACCAGCAGGGTGTGTCTGCCAAAGAGGGCAATGTCTCCGAAGGAGAGGCTGTGAGGCTACACCACATGCTTTGAGAGTTGTGGAGCCAGGAGACAGGGATGGAGCTGTGACTAAAGCCAAGAGCCCCTCCAAAACATGCATCATGAAAAATCCAGATATTTAGAGCCAGAGAGGCATTCTTTAGCTGACAAATTCTTGCTCAGCCATCGCAAGTCACCTCTGGACCTTGCGCTGGTTTTACAAGTTCTGCTCCTCACCGTGCTGACACAGTGGCCAGCTTGCCAGCATCCCTCCAGCACGGTTTCCTGGAGGGACTCATGGGCTATGGCTCTTTACACTTTGGGGTCTTTCTCTTCTACAGTGGCAGCTCCTGTTGACTGTCCTTGTCTCCCTGTCCCCCTCACACAGACACAGCAGAACGAGAAACAGGAAGGGCCCTGGCACCCAGGGTGGAGCTCTGCACCCATTTCAGAATCCCACATCTGGAGCATAATCAAACAGTAGTGAAGTCTGCTATCTGGCCAATTAAGAGGAAATGCCCTGCGGTTAGTTCTTCCTGCCCTGAAGAGACAGCAGCAGACAGGAGGCACAGAGCTCCGGTAGCGTGCCTCACTCTCAGAACACAGCTGTGGGCCCGACTCCTAAGCTGTGCCCATGAATGAAAAGGTCATTTCTGAGAGCCCCTGTGGGTTTCTAGTAGGAGGCAGACCTGCTAAGGAGCTAGGTTCCCAGAAAGGTCAGAGAGGGGCCCAGGTGCTAAGGGCTGAGTGAATGCAGTGGCTCTTTCTTCAACATACTTCCTTGGGTAATTTGCGAAAAGTCTGGGGTGAGGGTTCGAGGGGACCCTGAGATGGACTGTTGGGGGTAAGGGATTTATTAGATGAATCACTAACACGATGGACATACAGGCAGATGGAGAGCAGCATGTTGGGGGTGTCGAAGAGAGGAGATTTGGGCCCATATGACAGAAGTGGGGTCTCTCATAGTTTTCTGAGGATGGAGGAGGGTTCACAGCACAGTTGCAGCCAGACTTTCTGAATCCCAGGTGTCGGGGGGGGGAACGACAGACATGTGGGCCACCAGTACCCACTTTGGTGTCAACTCCCTTCCCCAGGTAAGAAACCCTGACACTTGGAAGTCTGTTACCCAGGGACTCACAGACAATGTCAGTATCTGTGAGAGGGGAGACTGCCAGGGTTGTAAACTGAGTCCCCCTGGGTTCTGTTTTTTTTAAAAAAAAACTGTTTTTTTTGTTTGTTTTTTGTTTTGTTTTGTTTTGTTTTTTCGAGACAGGGTTTCTCTGTAGCTTTGGAGCCTGTCCTGGACCAGACTGGCCTCAAACTCACAGAGATCTGCCTGCCTCTGCCTCCCGAGTGCTGGGATTAAAGGCGTGCGCCACCACCACCCGGCAAAAAACCCTGCTTTTATCTATCTATCTATCTATCTATCTATCTATCTATCTATCTATCTATCTATCTATCTATCTATCTATCTGGTGTGTGTGTGTAGGTACCTGCAGAGACCAGAAGAAGGCATCAGATCCCTTGTAGCTGGAGGCAGAGGCAGTTGTGGGCATCTGACATGGCTACGGGGAACTGAACGCTGGCCCCCTGCAAGAGCAGAGGGTGGCCTGTCCACCCAGCGGCTGGATGCCAACATTGCATTCTCTCACTTTGGTTCTGGGCTTGTGATCCCAAGCTTGCAAATGAGTTTAGGACCTGGGGTGGGAGAGGCAGGGGTGTCTGCAGCTCCAAGGGTTAAAAAGCACTTAGCAGAAGCATATAATAAAGGAAAAATGTAAGAGAAAGAATATCCTAAGAACTTAATAAGCCACACACAAAATTATCACGATTCTTTTCCTAGCCAGTTGAGTTTTCAGTGATTAAGAAAATGCAATTTCCTGTAATTAAATCTTAACAAGGAATGTTATTAAAAACACTCTGTCCCAGCTCCTGTAATAATTGTGTGCTACCCCAGAACAGTAAACAGAATTAGACTTTGCCTCGCACATGCTAATCCATGCGTCATTTCGATCAAATTTGTCCTAATAGCCTGTCTTTTTCTGAGACAGGGAAGGCAGGCAAGAGGCAGTCATGCCCGAAGGCCAGGCAGGACCCTGTTCTGGGAATGCTGGCTTTGTCCCAGCTATGGGAGGGTTAGCTTTGCTGAGCACGTCATGCACGCCAGACCCTGGACTCAGCAGGTCACAAGCGTGACATGAGATTTGACTTGTTTTTCTCACAACCTGAACTTGTCACACGGGTGGAGGTTCAGAGGTTTCTTTTCTTTCTTTTGTGTTCTTTTGAGAGAGTATCTACAAGGCCCTGGCTGTCCTGAATATGTAGACCAGGCTGGCCTCGAACTCACAAATGTCCGCCTGCCCCTTCCCCTGCCTCCTGAGTGCTGGGATTAAAGGTGTGCACCACCATACTCAGCCCTCAGAGAGGCTTTTAACTCCCTCAAGATCACTCTGATCTTGTTGTGTTAGTTGACCCTGATATGTGGTTGCAGGGCTCTCTCAGGACACTCATGTCCTCTGAGAGTAGCCCTGGCTAATACTGTGGAGGACACATGGTCACTGGAGGAAGCATTTCCCTCCCCAGGTCACTCTGGCCACCATAGCAGGAGTACTAGGACCTCTGCTTTGAGGAGTCTCTTTTCCCTTTGAAAAAGCCAAAGGGTTGGAGGGGACACCGCTAGAAGACCAGTAGGAGGTGCAGCAATGGTATGGAGTTGGGTGGGGGCTCTGGGGATGGCCCTGGAATTTAGCCGAAAAGAAGATTCTAGCACAGTTCAGATGGGTTGAATGTGAAAGTCAATGCTGCTTTTCCTGACCCAGACTGGTGATGCACACCTATGGATCCCAGGACTTGGGAGCAGACTGGTGATGCACACCTACTGATCCCAGGACTTGGGAGCAGACTGGTGATGCACACCTACTGATCCCAGGACTTGGGAGCAGAGGTGAGAAGGATCAGGAGCTTAAGGGCATCCTTGGTTATACAGCACATTCAAGGCCATCTTGGGCTGTGAGATCTTGTCTTAAGATGAAAGCAAGAAAAAGCAATGAAACAAAACCCCACAAAGTGCAAAGCCCCGCACCCAAGTGTGTGTATGTGTGTGTGTGTACATGTGTGCTTAAGCACACACATGTAGACAAGAAAATATGGGTATGTCTATGAATTACTGTGAGAGTGTGTGAATGCAGGTAGGTGTGTGTGTGTGAGTGTGTGTGTGTGTGTGTGTGTGAGAGAGAGAGAGAGAGAGAGAGAAGGTGTGGCTGTGAGTATAATATATATGTATATGCTGAAGTGAGCAGGTAAGTGTGTGTGAATTGAGTAAGTATATCTAGTATGAATGTGTGCAAATAGAATGGTGATATGGCCGTAGGCAAGTGTGTGATTGTGTATGTGTGTGAGGGTCGGCATGTGTGTGAATGCGTCTGAGTGTGTGTGAGTGGAGTGTGCTCCTGGGTCCTTCCCCTCTCTGGCCTCCTGCCCATCCCTGGTGCATGGGGATGGGGATGGGGACAGCACCAGCAGAACCTAGTTCCTGCACTGTCCCTCAAAGTACAGCCAAGTCTCCCTTGGCGGCTCTCCCTGTGCACCACTATCCTCAGCTTGCAAGCACACAGGCGCCTGCATCTCCATCTCTCACACCCAGCGACTAATTAGTGCATCTAATTAAATCCCCGCTGGAAAGAGGGGAGGGCTCGTTCTTCTGATGCTCTGGAGACCAGGTAGTGCAGTCTTGGAAGGCGCCTCCCCTTCTCTATACAGTTAGTGCTCCTGCTCGAAGTCTGGAAGGAAAGAGGGAAGGGGTGCTGAGGACTCCCATGGGCAGGACTCCTGCTCCCCGAATGCAACACACCTACTGTGTGTGGCATAAGGTGCAGGATTTTCCTGGGGGAGGTGGGATGAGAAGTGAGCAGGATAAACAGGCTTCCCAGTCCCATGGTCACTCTGCCTCCAAACCTCCACTCCAGCCTTCTCGCTGTCCTTCCTGGCTTCAGCTCATCTCTGGCTGCTTTGTCCCCTCCTCCTGATGGCACACAGAGTCCTTCTATTTGTCAGGCTGCCTCCTCAGATAGACAGGCACGAGAAGACTAGGAAGACAGCTCAGTGGTTAAGAGCACCCAAGGACCAGAGCTCGGCTTCAAGCACCCACATTGGGTGGCTCCAGGGGCTACCTTGGGCACCTGTGGGCACATGCACATACACACTGACACATCACTCACACACACACACACACACACACAATTAAATCTTTAAAAAGGGGGACATCATTTTATGCCAAATACTTTGCTTCATGTCTATACTGAGCCCAGCATGGCATGTGGTGTGCTCAGTATGGGGAGCCACAGGAAGGTGATAGAGTCACCAATGGGAGCCCCAGGGAGGTAGAAGGAACATCCACGTCCTGCCTCAGGCTCTCAGCATGTACAATCCCTAGGTGCTATCTTGACACATTTTCCCTGACAGCAGAGTCAACATGGGAGTAACTGTGATTGACTTTGGATGGAAACAAAGAGGAGACAGGGCAGTTTCCAAGAAGGCTAGGCATGGCTAAGACTTGACCACAGGAGACAGGACAGTCTCAGGAAGGCTAGGCATGGCTAAGACTTGACCACAGGAGACAGGGCAGTGTCAGGAAGGCTAGGCATGGCTAAGACTTGACCACAGGAGACAGGACAGTCTCAGGAAGGCTAGGCATGGCTAAGACTTGACCACAGGAGACAGGGCAGTCTCAGGAAGGCTAGGCATGGCTAAGACTTGACCACAGGAGACAGGACAGTCTCAGGAAGGCTAGGCATGGCTAAGACTTGACCACAGGAGACAGGGCATAGAAGCATGATTGGCGAAAGGCATGGGCCCTTGGAGGCCAGGGGACAAGGTGGCTGAGTTCTCTAGAGCAGAGGCAGCTCAGGGTCCTTGTCATACTAGGTAGGACTTCCGAATCTGCCTAAGAAATGAGGAAAGGCGATGCCAGAGCTGCGAGAGGATTCATCTCAGTTCTGCATTGAACGCAGATTATTCTTATTTGGTGTCTTAGTCTTCCGGGGTCCTAGAACAAAAACCCTGCCAACACACAGATACACAAGAGAAACATGTCACCCGCTGAAGCAGGGAAGCAAGAGCAAGCCACCAGCAAATCTAGTGTCTGGTGAGGATAGCTTTAACTCTTCCTCCTTCTGCCTCAGCCTTCCATGGCTGGGATCCCAGGTGTGATCCCATGTCTAGCCAGAGTGCCCTTTATTAAGAACATAGACTCCACTTCTGGGTGGAGCCCTCATGATCCAGTCATGGCCTAAAGGCATCATCTTGTAATTCTGGTCACATTGGGGACCAGGTTTCATCAGAGGTGTCTCCGGGGACTCAGACCCTTAGTCCATAGCAACCTGGTTCAAGGCATGTTTATCCCATCTGGCCACTGCCTGCCTTCCCTCACCCTCCCTGGCATCATCCACTCCCAGCACCCCCCCTACTGGCCTCCGCACTGGAGAAAGAGCTGCCCCCCACCTCAAGACAGCACCCAAGCTGCCAGGGACCTGTGGGAATTCTGAGCTTGAACGAAGGGGCCCAGCAGAGGGCTTGCAGTGCGAGGCCTTTCCCTGAGGCAGCTGTCCGGGCACAAGAGAGAAGCGTGCAGAGGAGGAACCTGGAGGAGGCTGAAGAACAGCCATAGAGGAGAGGCGCGACTGTGCCAGAGGCCCTGAGTCACCTTAGCTGGGTGTCTGGATGCCTGGGGCTTCCTGTTGCAGGCATGGACAGTCATGTACCTGATGGCAGGCCCTCTCTTTCTTGGGCTCTTCTGAGGAAGAGACAGTAGTCAAAGGAAGTGGATGGACTCTCAGGCCCCAGGAAACCAAACATGCCTGGTCTAAGCTAGCCAGGGATATGCTGTCTAGCTTTACTAGAGATCAGTTCATCAGTGGGCATGTGACTCAGTTTAGGCCAAAGAGCTGCAGGGAAAGCCTAGTGATCCCTGGAGAGTACATGCAGCATAGAAGCCTGCTCCTTCTCCTCTCTGCCTGGAGCACAGCGGCATGCGGGTGAATCGCCCAGAGCTGTGGCGTTATCTGGTGACCAGAAAGCAACAACCCTGAAGATTAAAAAGCCCACCACCCTGAGGACAGCCAAGAGCCACCACATGCCACGGGAGCCTCCATTCTTTATAACCTAGTCACTTACAGCAACAGAAAATGAACCAAGACAGTCCCCGCCTACATCTATAGCCAACATGGCTCCTCACAGATGAGCAAGCCTCACAAAAGAAACGGTTTTAGAACGCTGCAGTGGTTGGCCCTCCGGCAAAGCCTGTGGATGGATGGCCACAGGGTTGAGGGGGCACCCTTGCTCTGGAGCCAGGGGGACTTGGAAATTAATCTCATGCCTGCTGGGATTTCTCTGAGACGCTCTGGATTCTACACTTATTATTGTAAAACATGCAGAACACACACTTGCCAGGCGTGGTGGTCGTGTGCCTCTGTACTCCTAATGCTTAGGAGGTGAAGCAGCAGAGGGCATCAGAAGTTCAAGGCCATCCTTAGCTATGTAGTAAGTTCAGGCCAGTCAGAACTCCATGAAGCCCAGTATTAGCCAGGGTTTGCTATAGTAACAAACTTAGAGAATGAATCTCTCTATATATAGATAGGGGATTCATTAGAATGACTTACAGGCTGTAGTCCAGCTCATCCAACAATGGCTGGCTGGGAACAGAAGTCCAAGAATCCAGTAGTTGTTCAGTCCGTGAGGATGGATGTTTCAGCTGGTCTTCCGTATGCATGGGAATTCTGAAGGAGGAGGCTCTAATGCCAGCAATGGAATGGATGTGTTAGCAAAGCAAAAGCAAGCAGGCAAAGAGCTTCCTTCTTCCATATAGGCTTCCAGCAGAAGGTGTGACCCATGTCAGAGGTGGGTTTTCTCAGCTCAAGCGATCTGGATTAAAGGCTTGTCTTCCAACCTCAAAGATCCAGATTAGAAGTGGATCTCCTCACTTCAAATTAAGCAAAAATCCCTCCCGCTGTGTTCCTCAATTGTTTTGGATTTTGGTTAATTCCAGGTGTAGTCAAGCTGACAACCAAGAATTGTCATCACAGATCCCATCTCAAGAAACCAAACCAGGGCCAGCAAGATGATGGCCCAGTGTGGAAAAGCACTTGCCCTGACAGCCAGACGACCAGAGTTTGAGCCTCACCCTCATAAAGGGAAAGAACCAACTCCACAGAGTTTTCCTCCGACCTCCTGTTGAGCGTGACTTATCTTTTGAGCCGAGCAACTGCAATCTTGGGAGGTTCAGCTGTGTCCCCTTGCAAAAAGGATCATCCCAGCTGGGCTTGCTGACCATTTAAACTCCTCATGATGGGGCGGGAGGGTCATGAGACCCTCACCTGAGCTGTTCCCAGCCATCTGTTATGTAACTGCCTTGATTGCACATGGCCTCTGGGAGGGGCTAGAGTGTATAGGCTGGGAAGACTAGGTTCCATCTCTGCAGCTGTTAGGGAGCCTTCATCCCACACCCCTGTAAGTAGCACCTCACCTGTGTTCTGTAAGGGAGCCTAACAAACTCATTGGTTTATAAACTTTGGTGGAATCATGTCGCTTGTCACTGGGACCTTGGGAGGAGGGGTAGACATGGTTTAGGCTCCTCCTGGGAAGGGATTTTAGCAATACATCCACATGTGAGCTGTGTCAAGCACCTGCCCCCCAGCCCCACCGCCACTTCATATACACTAATGATAGATACAATTTGTTCTTTTAAAGAGAAAATAAGTCAAACCAAATAGACACACAAAAAGAAAATTATGTATACATCCAGAATTGGTGTATGGATTAGAGATAGCAGCTTATAATAATGCCTGTCTAGTTAATAAAAGACTTTCCAGTTATCAATATCTATTTCAATGTACCAATGGAAAAGGCTTTAGGATAGTTCTGGTCAGATGGCTTAGTTGATACAGGTGCTTGCTGCATGGGCCTGAAGACCTGAGTTCAATTCCCGGAACCTAGACATATAAAGTGTAAAATGTCTAGCACTCAGTAAAAAAAAAAAAAGATAATAGAAACAGGACCCACAGTGATCTAGGTTTTTAAGGATTTTAATTAGCTATGATTTATATGTTCAAGAAACCAGAAAAAAATGGGTGAAAAGACATGAATGCTGTCTTCCATCAGAGAATTAGACTTTTTAAAAAAAAAATCAAATGGAAATTGTAAAATTGAAAATGAAAGTAATAAAATTAAGAATCTAACAAGCCCTGCACTGGGGAATGTAGCTTGATTGGCAGAGTGCTTGTTTTTCTGCAAAAGGCCCTGGCTTCTGTCCCCAGTACTGCATATAGTGGGCATGGATGCACACACATGTAATCCCACCAGCACTGCACACACTGGATATGGTGGCACACACATGTAATCCCACCATTACTGCATGCACTGGGCATGGGTGCACACACATGTAATCCCACCAGCATTGCATGCACTGGGCATGGTGGCACACACATATAATCCCACCTTTAAAGCATACACTGGGCATGGTGGCACACACATATAATCCCACCTTTAAAGCACACACTGGGCATGGTGGCACACATGTAATCCCAGGTGGAGTAAACAGGATTTGGAGTTCCAGGTAATCTTCAACTACTTAGCAGTTGGAGACTAGTTTAGGTTACATGAAATCCCTGTCTCGCCGGGCGGTGGTGGCGCACACCTTTAATCCCAGCACTAGGGAGGCAGAGGCAGGCGAATCTCTGTGAGTTCGAGGCCAGCCTGGTCTACAAGAGCTAGTTCCAGCAGGAGAGGCTCCAAAGCCACAGAGAAACCCTGTCTCGAAAAACCAAAAAAAAAAAAAAAAAAAAAAAAAAAAAGAAATCCTTGTCTCAAAGGTGTGGGGGAGTGGAGTTCAACAAAGCTAGCCTGAGAGCCTGAGATACTAGTTAACTAACTTACTATATGGGTTGAAGAGAATATCACGCCAACAGAAAAGAGGATCATGCTAAGTACATAGAAAATATCCATCTTGAAGCAAAGACACGGTGTGTTGTATTGTCTTTTCTATAAAAAAGGAAGGGGGACTGGAAGGATGGCTCAGCCATTAAGAGCATGCACCGCCCTTGCAAAGGCCCTGAGTTCAGTTCCTAGCACCCACATCAGGGGATCACAAACGCCTGAAGATCCAGATCCAGGGGAATCTGACTGTTGGGGTCTGCAGACCCCTGCACTCATGTGCACACACCAACACACACACACACACACACTTTAAATAATAGAAATAAATCTTTAAAAGGGGAGAGCATAGAAATGTGTTTGCATTTGCCTATAGAAGCTTTGGAAGTACTTTTAAAAAAAGTGTGGAAATCAGACATGGTGGAGGAGCTTGAACGTGGGGACACAGCCTGACGCCACACACTTTTCTGTATGATTTTTGTATTTAAAGCTGTGGGATGTATCACAGATTCAAAATAAGTAACTAAAACCCATGGTCTTTCATTTGTTTTTCAATAAACATTAGCTGGTGTGATTTCTTCCCCAGGTGGTCTATTTTAACAACAGCCCACTCTGGTTTACTTTCTTAGGTGAAGGCTCAGCCCCGCCCCTCCCTTACACGTGTGGTTCTGGCTTGTCCTGAAGCGCAAAGAACACATCCAGTTAGCCTTCCACGCGACAGCTATAATGGCCTCAGCTACTTGTGTTGTTTTCGTCTGACATAGCTCTCATGCTGTTAACGTTCCTTGCCAATTTCTCCTGAGAGTAGTGTCTTCATGCTGCCGAGAGCAGAACACAGTGAGGGAATTGGTTCTTTACCTATGGGGACTGTCACCTCCTGTGATGCAGTGGTTTTGCTTTTTAGAAAAGTTTTTTTTTTTTAATTATATGTAAAGGTGTATGCCAGTGTGTGGGTTTATGCACAAGAGTGCAGTGTACTTCATGGCCAGCAGAGGGAGTCCAGTTCTCTGGGGTTGGAGTTATAAGTGGTTGTGAGCTACCTGATGTGGGTGCAGGGAACTGAACCTGGGTCTTCTGAAACAGCAGTTCACAGCGGCTGAGCTGTCTCAACGGCCTCCTTCTAAAGTAGATACATGTTGATGACTAAGCCAGGTCTTTCTCCACAAACTTCTTTTCCTCCTCACACCCCCCCCCCATCCCCGCCATCTTCTGAATGTTTGCAGATGGTAAAGACAAGATTTCTTCCAAGTCTTACCCTGGTTCTATACTTTGACCTGACAGGGTCTTTTCCAAACTGATTTCTGTAAACTGAGTCACCAAGATTAGTCACCAAGATTAGACAAGGACTTTCAAACGAGGTGTGGGGTATCTAACTGGCACAATGTATCCATCCTTGCTTTCACATGTGTTAGGTGAGGATTTGGTGTTGGATGATGTGAACTGTCAACTCCACAGACTCTAGCATCCGAGATGGCCTCTGCCTGTGGTGGGGTTGCCTGGATTATGGTAATTGAGGTAGGAGGATTCACCTGTGGTGGGTGGGACAGTTCCCTGGCTGGGATCCTGAACTGTGTAAGTGGAGAAAACCTCCCCTCCCTTCCCCTCTCCTCCTCTGCCCTCCACTCCTCTCCCTTCCCCTCTACCTTCCAAACAGCATGCAATCATTGCTCTTTGCTTCCTGGTTGTGGATGTTCCATGACCAGAAGCCTCAAGCTCCCGCTGTCCTGATGTGATGAACTGACTATACCTTGAATCTCAAGCTAAAATGAAGCCATCCACTTAAGTTGCTCTTGTGAAGGTATTTCATCTCAGTGACAGGAACAGGTACCGAGACAGCGTCACCCTGATCCAGCAGAAACAGAAGGTTGTGACTGACTCCTGTTGTCTCAGATAAGCCCTGCTGCTGTGGCCTCTCAAAGAATGCAGCGGCTTTGGACTTTACAGACCAAAAATGTCACCGTTCTAAAGTGCACTGTTGGTTACTTTTAAAACTATATTTGGAGCAGTGGCAAACTCCACAAGTATTAATTTTTGAACATTTTTATTACTTCCCCAAAGAAATCCTGTACCTATTTGTCTCTATTCCCCAGCGCCCACGCCCACCCACTCCCAGGAGCTCTTAATTGATGTTCTGCCCTACAGACCTGCCCTCTTGCCACACACAGTTGCTAATTTTAGTGGCTAAATTATTGCATCAATGATTGGCTCATGACGCCTGGTGGAAACCTGGGCTGTTCCCACGTTTGGCTGTTGGGAGCAGAGCCTGTATGGGCAATCCTGCTAAGGCTTCTCATGCAGACGCCAATCTTCATTTCTTACTCCTTGGAGGAGAATTCCCCAGTCACCGGAGGGGTAGACATCTCAGCATGCCTGTGGAGAGTTATCTTGGTTAGCTTAATTGAGATGGGAGACCTGCCCATCGTGGGCGGCACCATTCCCTGGGCTGGACTCCTGGACTGTATGAAAGGACAAAGCCAGCTGAGCATTCATCTCTCTGGTTTCTCACTGTGCGGGCGATGTGACCACCAGTCAACCTGACCACCCATCTCAATGTCTGCTGTCATGGCTTCTCCACCATGATACATTGATACATTGTATCCTAAACTGTGAGCCTTCACAAACCCTTTCTCCCTTAAGTTGCTTTTCCCCCAAGTGTTTATCACAGCCACAGGAAAAGTAACTGATACAGATAGGGTCTCATGTAGCCCGGGCTGGCCTTGAACTCTTGATCCTGCCTCCATCTTCTGGGGGCTGAGATGCCAAGTGTGTGCTATGCTGGCTGAAGGTTTGTCGCTCTCCCCATCCTCACCCACCCGTGTTACACTTGTCTCTTTCATCATGGTGTTTCTTGTAGGTAGAAGTCTGGGTCTCTGGGGTGACTAGAGCGCTCTTTAAAGCGGTCTCCCCCCACCTCAGCCCTCTCTGCCACTTTCCCCCTCTCTCTTTATATATCCTTGACTTAGTGGAGGGTGCCCTGAGTTCTCAAACCAGCTCAGGAACATTCCTGTGGAAATTCCAGAAAAATGCAAGCCTATTGGACTTTCACCCCTGCTGAGGGTTAAGGACTCAGTTGGTATCTTGGTTATAATATCTCAGCGTACGTGCACTGCCAGTCCATGGGAAGCCACTGACGGTCCCTTCCTAGTCCCTCAGCTTCCCTTCAGACACACATAGAAGAGAAATAGCTGCAAGGCAGCCCTGTGTGGCTCAGACTCACTAGCTGGAGCCCTTAGGAGGGCCCAAAGAGGCATGTCTCTCCAGCTAATAACCAAGGTCCAGATGGGAGCCTAATAAAGTGGCATTGCATCCTGGGTGTGAATGTACAGGCCTATAAATTACGGCACACAGATCAGGAGTTCAAGGTCAACCTCAGCTACAAGTTACGTGGCGAGTTCAAGGGCATTCTGGGATACGTGGGACCCTGCCTCATAAACAAAACCCAAACAATATAGAGCAGACTAGAGCTGCA
Organism: Ondatra zibethicus; assembly: GCA_004026605.1. NCBI lineage: Eukaryota > Metazoa > Chordata > Mammalia > Rodentia > Cricetidae > Ondatra > Ondatra zibethicus. The sequence goes on from PVIU01000152.1 coordinate 115,442, forward strand.
GTCCGACTTTGTTGTGGCTCTGCCACGAGCCACAGGGGACCCTGAGAAAGTGACAGCCTCTCTGTGCTTCTGCGCTCACACTGATAAAGCGCCGGGAGCGTTGGATGTCACAAGAGACATGGCTTTAGCTTTAAGAGTCCCCGATACCCATTCTCTGAGAGAAATGAAGATAAACCTAATCCTTGCTGCCGGAGTGTGATTCCCCATGAGTCCCTAGGCAGATACAGGGTGGGACAGGGGTGTGGACACAGGTGAGCAAGGGCCGGAGTGAGCTGAGCTTGGGGAGGGAGGGCCTACGGTCCTTACACCTCTCAGCACCTCCCTGTCCCCTCTTGGAGTTATTACGTCATTCAGAGTCTTGTAGGTGAGAAGATGGCCTGGGTTCAGGCCTGCTGGGCCTCCTCTCCTCTCTTGCCCATCTTGTCTGTTTTCTGGGTTCATCTCTGCAACAGGGGAGCACATGCAGGGATTAGGAGAAGAAGGGGTTCCTGCATAAGCTGAGGGGTTCAGTAGGACCAAACCTCTTCCAGGGAGATGCTCAGGTTCCCATGCAGCGAGCTTCTTGATGGCAGCCTGCATTGGCGCATCCATGCCTCAGCTTTTAAACTAGCGCTGTGTATGTGAACCCCGGCTTAGGGGTCAGCTCGTTCCAGTATGGGCTCTGGCCCAACTGCCCTGCGCCTCCGCCTTCCAAGCCTTAGCTTTCTCAGCTTTGAATTTTCCTTCTAATTGGAAACAAAATTGGTTATTCTTTGAGAATATATAGATTGAAAATTAGCCCAGGTCAAAAAAATCTCACCTAGCTATCAATGAATACTAAATTGGAGATTCAGTGGCTGAGCAGGTAAAGGCACTTGCTGCAGAGTCTGAGTAGCTGAGTTCAATCCCTGGTACCCACAGAGTGAAAGAGAACAAACTCCCCAAAACTGTCCTCTGATCTCCAACTATATTCCACAGCATGAGCACGCCCCCAACCCACACAAATAAATAAATGTAACTTTAAAAAATTGAACAGCTTTCACAACTTTTAAATTGGTTAAAAAAAAGGCATAAAAATGAGTTGGGAATGGTGGCCTTTAACTTGGGAGGTGGAGGCAGGAGGATCAGGAATTCAAGGTTATCCTTGCCTACGTAACAAGTTTCAGTCCAGCCTGGGCTACACCAGACTGTTCCAAAACCAAACAAAACCAAGCAGACAAGCAAACAAAAAACATAAGCAAGCAAAATAAATAAAAACAGTTGGGCATGGAGGCTCACTCCTATAATCTGGTCCTTCTGGATTCTGAGGCAGGAGGTCTGTGCAGCTAGCCTGAGGCTGGCCTAAGCTACAAAGTGAGACCTTGTTTCAAAAAGAAAGGGGTGGAGTGGGGTTGGAAAGATGGCTAAGTAGTTAGGAGCACTGGCTGCCCTTGCAGAGGACTTGGGCTCAGTTTCCAGCACCCACATGGATCTATAACTCCAGTTCCAGAGAATCCAACACTCCCTTCTGACCTCAGTGGGCACTGCATGTACATGGTGCACAGACATGCAGGCAAATAAAGTATCTGTGCACATAAATTTACATACATACATATACGTGTGTGTGTGCATGCGTGTATGTGTTGAGACAGGGTTTCTCTGTGTAGCTGTGGAGCCTGTCCTGCAACTTGCTCTTAAACTCTGCTGACTTTGAACTCATAGAGATCCGCCTGCCTCTGCTTCCCGAGTGCTGGGATTAAAGGCGTCGGCTACCCCCGTCTGGCAATAAAAATATTTTTTAAAGAAAGAAATGAAGGGGAAGGAAAAAAAAGGAGAGGGAGGAAGAGAAAGAAGGGAGGCAACACAACCTCGAGAGGAAACAAGACTACAGGCTCAGAAACTCTCCGCTGCCCCAGTGTTCAGGAGACCAGTCCGCAGCTCCTGCCAGAGAGAACGCCTCACACCCTTCAACCTGGCAGGTTGTCACACATTGGGAAATAAATCCCAACGAAATAGCACAAATGGAGAAAAGCAATTCTCACTAATATGGTTACCCGGAATGTGAAATAAATTGGAAAGGGTCCAAACCAGTCATTACAGAACAGAACCTACACGTGAGGAGGCAGCAGAGCCCCGTCAGCCAGCAGCCACCAGCTGCCTCCCTAGGTTTCTCTTTTCCTCCTTGGCAAAGGCACCAGCAGGGCACACGGTTGCCCAGAATATGCATTCTAATTCCCAGCCTTCCTTGCAACTAAGCGTGGCCTTGGGATGAAGTCAGGACAGCTCTAGGGGACAGTCTGGTTCACATGTGACCTGTGTCAGTAGCAGAGATGAAGCATACGGTAACTGCCCATGCCTTCCTCCTCTGAGCTGGCTGGGATGCAGATGTCATGGTCTGGGTCTTGGCAGCCATCTTGAGTCACTGGTAGGAAGTCATCTGTTGAAAATGACAGTCACCCACGAGAAGGTGGCTGAGTTCTGGATCATGGGATCACTACTTTGGCTCCAGACTGCTTACTTCTGGATACTGGAACACAAGAAACTGAAGTTACTCGGCTGCTGAAGTCATTGTGAATTTCGATTATCTGACATTTGCAGCCACACCAAATGCTAACGGGTGCAATCACACAGGGAGACAAAAAATGATACAAGGAAGAGATAACACAAACATGCATATCCCAACTATTTAAGCTATATCCTGGGAAAGGGTTTGTTACTGTCAATAACCGCTGAATCCATCAGGCCAGGTTTTGTTGACAAGGTCCACCCCAATCCCTGGAGACTTCAAATCACCCAAGTGCGTCTCTTTTTATTTCTTTTTAATATTTATTTTTATTTTATGTGTCTGTGTGCGCGCATATGCACCTGCATGCGCGCCCCTGCCGAGACTAGCAGGGGGTGATAGAGCCCCTGGAGCTGGAGTTATAGGCAGTTGTGAGACATCCATATGGGTGCTAGGAACTGAACCAGGGTCCTCTGCAAGAGCAGGGCTTGTTCCTAACTGTCGAGCCATCTCCCCAGCCCCTGTCACGTGAGTTCTTACTCCTACCATTTCTTATGAATAGGAAGGGGGTACCTCAGGACACTGGCTGACACGCAGCCATCTTTTCTCTGTCAGACAGGCTGTGGAAGATCTCACAGCAGGAACAATACTTCTCTTCTGCTTGCAGCTCCAAAGTCAGAACCAGCGCCAAGACCCAGCGATGGAGGAAAGCAGGTGGGTGCCACTGCAGGCCCAGATGGCAAAACATGGCCTTGAATTGTGCTAATGATTGTCACAGATGTGTGGTGTAATTTATTAGCGTAAGCATATATGAAAGAATGTTCAGAAATTTCCTTTCCAGAAAGGAAAAGAACAGTCTGCGTTTCCACAGGCCTTCACCCTCCTGTCACACTGTACACTCTTTGGTAGGGGTGGGATAGGCAGAGGCCCTCATGACTTCAGGAATGTCGGTGAGCTTTCCCTAGGGCTGGTCCCAGGGCTCTGTGGCCATGGGAATGGCATCCAAAGTGTTCACGTGCGTCAGGCTCTGTGCATCCTAACAGAGCCCTCCCAAGCATGCAGGGTCCTCCTGGTAGTTTACTAACTCATTTGATCAGCACAAACAAGCCTTGAGGTCACCGCTCTTCCCAGTTCACAGAGCAAGAGACTGACTTGTGACTTCACACCAGTTTGTGGAGGTAGCAATAGGAGACTTCCCCCACCCCTCCTCATCTCTCTTCTGTGAACCCCAGGTAGCAGAAACTCCCACGACCCCTTGTCTCAGCCACCTCCCCGCCAACTGCCATGTCTACTTAAGAGAGAGCCTGTCAAAGGAAGGACGGAGATGGAGAGAATTGTCCCATCCCGGTTATCCTGGGACCTGCTGAGCCGTGTGGCTCTCAGGGCAGGTATTGTGCCCCAAATGACCCTCATCTACTTTCAGTGCCACCTGGTAGAGCCCTTCTTCTGGGCATGGGTGAAGGGCCACTGAGATCTTGACAGAGTCTGGGGAGATAGTTTAAGGGGCGAAGTGCCTGCTGCACAAACGTAGGGACTTGAATTTGATTCCTAACACCTTCATAAAAGCCTAGCATGGTGGCTCTTCTCTGTCACCCCTGGGGGGGGGGGATGAGGCAGAGGCAGGAGGATTCTGGGAGCTGACTGGCCAGCCAACCTACCTGAAACGGTGAACTTTGGGTTTTGTGAGAGACCTTGTCTCCACAAAATGAGGTGGAAACCGATCAAGGTACACTGAATTCCGACTTCCGGCCTTCATGTGTGCACGGTGTGAGCATGCATACACATTAAAGAATAAAACGATCTCGACACCCTCACTACTCGCCAGATTTGCTTCCCTAGGCTCCCCTCCTGGGCTGACTACTGCCCCCATTACAAGGCACACACAAGGGGATGGAGACAGATGAGTTAACGAGGGTGGGGCAGGAGACAGATTACCAGAGAAGCCAGCCTAGAGAAGTGACAGAGACAGGAGAAAGAGACCAGGGACAGGCAGAGACAAGAATGTCACTGGTCCGAAGTACCTTGTTACAGAGCCCTTCCTGAGGGCCCTTTCTAGAACAGCTTCCCTCCATCCCTCCATGGCACCCTTTCCCCCAAAGCAAGCATCCCTACTTGTGGCTAGACGAGGCACTGTGTGTGGACACTGGAGCACCCCCACTATCATGCCCACAGTCCAGCATCGCCTCTACGCCTGTGGAGCCGATGGTCTGGCTGCAGCAGCGTCTCCACGGTGGTAGAGCTTTTCCTCAGAAGCTCAGAGGCACCCAAGAGCTCCTCCCATGAAGCAGGGGACCCTCTGCCTGGACCCCATACCCAGAACCCTGTCTCTGCGGTTTTTTCTGAGATAGAAACTTCCTGTAGCCTCGTCTGGCCTCAGAATGGAAATCCTCCTGTCTCAGTGAATCTGGCTGGGAGGCAGAGCCACTGCCCATTCTGGAGGCAAAGAGACGCAGAGAGGAGTCCTCTGTCCCTCACTTGGTCACTGATTTGCTGCTACCTGATCCATCTTGGCCACTAGAGGATAGTTTTGGGGAGCTGGGACCTTATATTTTAAATTAACATACAGTAAAATCGATCTCATTTTTGTGTAATTTTATGAATTTTAATAGTCATCGATTCATGTCACCACCATGACAGACAAAAATACATTCGTCACCCAGAAAAGCTGCCTTCACCACCCCTTGGCCCAGGATGGGGACCTGGAGGGAGCCATGTGCAAACAGGACCTTCGCAAAGATGTAGTGTTTGTACAGAAGCGCCTGTGTGTCCTCTTGAGGGGGCAGAGTCCTCTGGCTGGGGAGGAGGACAGACTCCCTGGCCTCCTCCTCAGGCAGTCTTCTTGGACAGGTTCCAAGCCTGCTTTTTCAAACCGACCTCCCCCCCCCCCGCGAAGGGGGGGCGTTCTAAAAGCCTCCCTCTTTCTGTTCCTCGGGGTCAATTTCTTTCTCACCTGAGTTGCATAGAGTTTTGCTTATTTTTTGTGGGTTTTATCATTTACATTCTGAATGCCTGGACCCTGAGGAATTCGGATGGAGTGGTGCGAGAAATGAGGGAACCCCTCCAGATCAGAGATAAATGGGAGCTTTCAAGTATATTTTAGAAAAAAACAAAACGAAAGAAAATAAAAACCCAGCCCCAGGGTCGGTCCCTGGCTGAAGTGGCTCTTGTCAATTGTTTGGGGTGGAAGCTGCAACGGTAACCTGCAGCCTGTCCCCCTTGCTTCTAGCAGCCCCATCCCCTTGGCCTGCTTGGTACGGGTCCCAGGCCAGGCCAAAGCCAAACACATCACCTTTCCCCTTGCTCAGTCTGGGAGCCCCATTGGGGATGCAGGGAGGTTGGGTGGATGGGGGGGGGGATGATTCGCAACTTGGGCCCCCTGCGGGCTAGAGCCAGGCTGCGCAGGCTGCGCAGGCGGAGGGGCGGGGGCGGCTGCCCAACTCCACCTCCGCGAGGTTGGCGGGAAGGTTTCCATGGAAACAGCAGCTCCCAGCATCTCCAGAGATTTGGGGAAAAACTGGCTCTAAAGAAAAAAAAAACCACCATCTTCGTATTGGGGTGGGGAGAGACAGCCCAGCTTGAAGGAGAGGGTGAAGGGACGTGGAGGGGACAGCAGGCTAGAGCTTTGTGGCCCACTCCGGCTATCAGGTTCCCCAAACCCTCAGGCCTGGAGTGAGGGCAGAGCTGAGGACTAAAGTCCTCTTCACCCACTCATAGTCGCGGTCCCCCCGCCCCGTGCTCCTCCCCGCTGCAGCGTCCCTGCCCATCCTCCCGCCGTCAGTGCACTGTCCCCATTTGCTGCCTAGGGGGGGATGAGAGGGAGACACAGGCGTGGGGACTCTTGCTGGGGAGTTAATCAAAGTGTCTGCAACTTCTCCTGCTCCTGTCCCCTCCCTGGGGAGAGTCGGAAGGGGGTTGGGGACCAATCTGCCTGAGACTGATGGAGGGGCACAGCAGACCTGCTAGCCCCGAGGCATGCGCAGACATGAAATCAACAGGAGCTCTCGCTTTTTAAAATGACTTTTCCAGCAGTTTCCTCTTTGGACGGGAGACCCCTGTTTCTACCAAGAATCTCCCTCAAATTCCTGGTCCTGTGTGAGCCCTGTTCAGGGGGAAGGGATCAGCCCTGATCTCGCATTTGGAGGATTGCACATAAACAACTCCTCATTCATTCATTCATTGATTCATTCATTCTCTCGCTCATTCACTGATTTGACAATGATTAACTGCTTTTATTTTGCGCCAGGCACAGGTCTTATTGCTGGTGATATAGAAGGGGATTGGAGGGAGAAGTGGGTAGTAGCGAGACACACAGCAATTCCTAAACCTTGTAGACCCTATACTCTGGCAAGAGACATATAATAACAAGGGAGTAAAATACGGTTTTGAATATGACGTTCTGTCGTGGGGGGTGGGTGGGGAGGGACACTAGAAAGAGAAACTGGTGAAGGTTTACAATTTTAAAAAGACTCTCCGGAGTACCTTCTGGAAAGGCGATGCTGGATCTCTACCTGCAGGGGGCGATGAAGTGAGCCGAGTAGGCCGGAGCAGGTACCACACAGAAAGAGAACCTCTGGCCCAAAAGCCCTGAGGCCAAGGGGTGCCCGCATTGCAAAGGGGTAGCCAGAGAACCAGCGAGGTTAGAATATGCAGAAGAGGGAGCAGATAGGCCTGAGATGAAAGGCAGTGGGGTGGCGGTGGGGCAGATAGCCCGAGACACAGTGCTGCATGCTCAGAGGTGCATACGCTCAGGAGAATTATGAGGACACCTCTAGCCTCACCCATGGTGTCCTATGACCCCATTTATTTCTCCCCTCCCCTTTCCCTATTTGTAAATGGACGCTGAAAACCCCGTATGAGTGTTGTCCATGGAGCACAATCCAGAGGGACCAGAGTCAGGGCCACACAGTCAGGTCACAACCTTGCTCCCTCTTCCCACCCTCAGGGGCACCGGATGTCACCCAGCGTGGTGTGTGCCTACGTGAGTGTGTGTGTATGTGTGTGTGTGTGTGTGTGTGTGTGTGTGGTGTGCGTGCATGCAATTAAGGTGCCAACTTAACAACAGGCGGCTTTTCCTTCTCCTATCACCTTCTGGTGCGAAATAAACCGTTCAATAATTAATTGGCAAAGATGGGGCTAGGGGATGGGGGTGGGGCGGCCACAGCCTCCCGCCGTCCTGGGAGAGGAGGTAAGAGGTGTGGCAGTCAGATGGCAAAGCCCCCTTTCCAGGAGCCCACGGACTCTGGGTGACAACGGCTGAGAGTCATGTGGCTAACTCATCAGTAAATGTTCTGGATTGTTCCAAACTGGGACCAACAAGAGGGAAAATGGACACCCAGGCATCTGCAGGGTGAGGGCCAGGAGAGAGGACATAGTAGCAGGGAGCTCTGGGGACAGAGATGTCCAGGGGAGGCAGACAACATAAGCTAAAGGGTAAAGAGATGTTGGGACGGAAGCCAGTTGCAGAAAGGCTGATACTGGATTTGGGGTCTATGACCTGATCTTCTGTGTGGCTGGAATGGGTCTCTTCCCTTCTCTAGGCTCAGTTTGGGCACCTGTGATGTGGTCTCCAGAATAACTTCAAGATGAAGCCTTAGATTCCAGTATTGGGAGACTGAGGCAAGAGGATCATGATAAGTTCTAGGCCAGCCTAGAACTTCATGGTAAACTTCAGGCCAGCCTGGGCTACATAGCGAGGCCGTGTCTCAATCAAACAAATGAACAAAACTCTGGAATGACTGCTTTGTGTGTGTGTATATGTGTGTGTGTATGTGTGTACTCGTGTGCTTGCATGTGCACATGGGCTCCATTGTCCCGTCTGTTCCAAGCTACACTGTCCCTTGCCTGAATGATGACATCTGTTTCTCCTCTGTCCCCTTTGTGATCCCCTCCCCTGCCCATTCTAGTCTCACAGCCGCCAGAGGGATCCTTGACAGTAAACCAGTTTGTGCCTCGTTCTATGAACTCACTCACGTGGTTCAGTCTAGGAGGCAGAGGCTCCAGGCAGGTCCTGAAGTCCCGCCCCGTGTGTCATCTTGTCCTCTCTGGCTAAATTGGTTCCTTGCTATTGCTGGAGAATGCCTGCCCCTCCTGCCTCAAGACCTTTACACTCATGATTGTCTTGGCATGGGAAGTTCTGTCCCCCACATGCCCATACCCTTCCCTTTGTTCAGGTGCCCCACCCAGACAGGCACTCCTGGATCACATTACTGAAATCATCTGCACTCCTCCCCAGCTACCACAATGCCCATTCACCTGTGGGACAGACTCCTCTGTCTGTGTGTCCGACTATCTGTCCTTTCAGGAACCATCAGCTCCTTTGTTCATGACTGAATCCCCAGCATATGGCTCCCCAAATTTCATTCCAGCCCTAGAGGCTTCAAGAAGGTAAGTTCAGGGTATGATGGAGTAAGTAAGGCCAGGGGATGGGCACAGTGGGAAAAGTGAGGCAGTGGGCAGGGTGCGTAAGGTTGATATGTAAGGTCAGCGGGGGCAGGGTGGGTAAGGTGGGTCATGCTGGGTTAATACTCGGAAAGAAGTCAGAGCTTCTGCCTTGGAGAAGGATTGGAAGAGGTGAGGTGGGAGGAAGAGCATGGGAGCCAGAGCAGGGCAGGGAAAGTCAGCAGGGACAGTCTCCAGAGCACCGCATCCGTGACCCCTCCACAGGATCAACACAGACAGGCATGCTTACCCTTGGCAGAACAGGAGGGTGAGTGGGGACAGAGTGATGTCTACCGAGCCTCAAACCTGTCCATCTCTCTCCCAGCTGTCCAGGTGATCCTGGTGATGGGAAAGCTCTGTTTCTGGGAGGCACCCGCAGAAGCCCAGGCCTGGCGCCTGCTCCTCCCATCATTTAGAGCAACAAGAAGCCTTCCAATTGCTGCGCGATGGGGGCCAGTTAAGTCCAATGGAGTCTGTCAATAGAGTGGAAAACGAGGCAGGCATTTAGCAGGCTGAGATGAGGAGTCTGTCGATACAGGAGAGCTGGGAATGAAATGTGGTTATGAGAGCCAAGGAGACTGCGGTGTCACCTCCCAGACACACGTGGGGTCTCTTTTCCCTCAGGCGTTTGTGGAACCCCTGCTGAGAACATGGCATCCTAAGCTAGAGCCCTGTCAGGCCACAGAGAGCTGGGCCAGGAGATATAGCTGTGCACATTTGCCTGGCACTGTAATGGGGTGTCTTTTTCTAGAGGCTGAGCCTCAGCCCTGCCTCTTTATGATCAGGAGCTGGACCATTCACCGAGGATGCTGCAAGATTCTTCCTCTCTCTTGATGCTGTGGGGATCATCAGAGTCCAAAGCCTGGAGTCGTTCATTCTGTGATACTATTGTTAGTTACTACTAATTATTAGACTATAAGGCTAGTGGTTAAGAACATGGTCTCTGGGAACTGGGATGTGGCTCAGTTGGTAGAGTGCTTGCCTAGTGTGCATGAAGCCCTGGGTTCCATCCCAAGCACCATATAACCTGGGTGTGGTCACATACACCTGTAATTCTAGCACTGGGGAGGGAAGTGGAGGTGGAAGGATCAGAAGAAGTTCAAGGGCATCCTCAGCTATAGAGCAAGTTCAAGGGCAGCACTGACTACATTTGACCTTGTCTCAGAAAAAAAGAAAGGAGTGGGGGAGGGGCCTCTCTAGAGCAGTGACTTTTAACCTGTGTGTCTCCACTCCTTGTAAAGCATAGATATTTACATTACGATTCATAACAGTAACAAAATTACAGTAATGAAGTAGCAACAAAAATAATTTTATGCCTGGAGTCACCACATCATGAGGAACTGTATTTAAGGGTCACAGCATTAGGTAGGTTGAGGACCACTGGGCTAGAGGAAGCTTCTGCCCTTGAACCAGCTCTGGGACTCAGTTTCCCCTAGTGTAAATGTGGTAGCCTGGAGTTTATGGCATCCTTGTGAGGAGTGATGCCCTAGCCTGCACAGGTGGATGGCACAATGCTCACAGACAAAATGCCAGACTGGCTTAACCTCAAACCTCCTTCCAGCTCAGGATGGTTCAGGTGGGTGAGGTGAGGGGGTGGCAGGGCGGGACTTCTGTGGACTGAGACGGGACAGCAGCTGCTGCTTCTCTCCTAGTGTCTGCTTTGCTGCCATCTTGGACATTTGTTTACACACCAACTTCCCTCAAATGTCCTTCTCTTCCCATAGCCATCCTTTTCAAAGGTCCTAGGAGTACTCGCTAAGGGCCCAGGCTACTCTTGGGTGACCTTTTCCTCAGTTGCTGCACATGCAAACTTCTTGCTTCCATGAAGGCCATTTCCTGAGGTGCAAAGAGCTGGGAGGGGTGGTTAGAGAGGCAACAAGGGAATCCAAGGGGACAGAATTCAACTTGTGAGCCTGAGTGTCAGTGGTTGTTACCGAGGCGGGGTGTGGGAGGGTGTGAGAGGGGGTGGGGCACACCTCCGCTGTGAAAAGCTGGAGAGGACACCTAAAGAAGGGGTGCTTTGGTGGAGGATGGAGGGGGAGTGGGGGGCTGTCCGTGCAGGGTACACAGAGCCTCAGAGCCCTGACAGGATCTAGCTACCAGGATTCAGATAAACCAGGCTGTTATTAAAGTTTATTTAGTGCAGTGTAAAAATCCAGCGGACATTTGAGAAGCGTGGCGAGAGCTGGGGCAGTCAGTGCTCACCTATCTGAATTCCCTTCCTGCGGAGCAGAGTCTGGCGGCTTACCGTGACCTTGAGGGCCTCCAGAGTGTCCAGGAGAAAGTCAAAGAGGTCAGAAAGGGTAGTCTGGGGCATGCTTCAGAGATGGGCAACAGGGTGCTGCAAACCCTGTCCACCCTTCACACCCACTCCCCTTCTGCAGGGCCCCTTCTGGGGCCCTTTGCATAGGGCCTGTGTGAAGCTGCTGTGGTTGCTGGGCCAGAGAAGGGAGGTGTCAGCGTGGGTTTGGGGTGAGAGTTGAGGAGAAAGAGGATGCAGAGGCTGGCTCTCCTTCCTGAGTAGCACTGAACTTGACCTCTGGGTTGAGGGACTGGTAAAATTGCCCCTGCCTGCCCCTCCCCTACTCCTGCCTCAATCCTTGACCAGAGAGGATTGTTCATATTCAAGGTGGGGATCAGGAGACCTGGTGGCACCATGTCTCACCAGCTACTGTGCTGACTGATGACAGTGAATGGTCACTTAGTGTCTTGGGTGGTCCACTTACAGAGCCCTATAACTAGGCAGGAGGACTGGGCAAATAGGGAGTCCACACCCTCCCACCTTCAGTGACATCTTTCTCCTCCTTCCCTCTCTGGCTGGATTTTGGAGACTGAATATGCCTTTGAGGGGGTGACAGGGTGGGGCTGAGGCAGAGGGAGGGCCTGAAGCTATGTCTCTCACTTCCGCCCATCTCACTAGGGGCTGACTTCCTTCAGCACCCCGTGTACTTTCCCCTTCCCTGGAAAAAAATCCAGAGCCCACAGGTCTGGGGAGGAGACAAAACTGTGGCCACTTTCAGGTCCCTCCCTTTGTTATAGACTCACACGAAGTGAGCCCCTGGCCTCTGTGCACGCTCCCATCCTAGTCCAAGTCTCCCCTTTGTCTGGTGTAAGACTTCAGGGTGGCCCTGCCCCATCAGACCCTATCGTCCATCTTAGACAGGCAACCCACTACTCACCTGGATACATCCCCCTACTCTGGCAACACAGGAAGACTGTCTATCCTGCCCACCGCATGGTAGAATCAGAAAGGCCTGTGGCCTTCTGCAGAAAGCCCTTTCTCTTCTGGATTAGGTGGGAGAGATCTCTCCAGCACTTATTGCATGCTTACTGTATGCATGCTCTTCTGTGCTTTTCTTTGAAAATGCTGGACATTACCCAAACTTCAGGGCATGGAAACACGTCCTTAGATTCTATGAGGATTTTTCTCTGCAGCTGGCCTTTCCCGTTCTGATCTGGTTGTTGTGTATATTGTGCTGGGCAGATACCCATTGGTTGGGAAAGGATGCCCCACAGCAAAGCCATGGCACTCCTGTGATCCTTCTGTTCCAAGGAGGGAGGTGGCTTTGGCTGGGGCTTAATGCGAGGTCGGTTCCCTGAAGAAGTCTGCAACTGATGCCCCAGTCTACAGGGAGGTTGACAACCCTCACATCCACTCTCTCACCCCCAGGAGAGAGGACCCACACCCAAGGAATTTTACCAGAGCTCTCTCAAAGGAAAAGTTCAAGCAATGCAATATTGATTGCTGGCACCTGGATGCTGTAAGAGTTGATGGCACAGCCATCACGAGGGAATTCTGTACAGCTGGGACTGTACAAAAGCTCATGCGGGGCCATCCTAAGACAAGCCAGGAGGGACAGAGGAAGTGGGAGTGGTCTGAAGAGCAGGTAGCATTTGCATTAAAATGGTCCGGAGGGGTTGGTGCTGTGGCCCAACAGGTAGGGGGGAGCCCTGGGCTTGAGCCCCAGCACTGAGTGAACCAGGAGTCAGGGGCCTGTAACTCCCAAGCGCTGGAGGCAGGAGCATGCAAGCTCATCCTCAGCTACACAGAAAATTTGAGGCTAGCCTGGACTACATGAAACCCTGTGCAAAATTTCAAAAGTGCGGGGTAGAGGTGCTAAGAACATCATGTCTTTTGTGCATGGATTAATTTCTTTTGGTAAGAGTCACAAGTGTTTGGGATCCATGACGGTTTACCCATTGGGAAATGAGTATCTGAGGGTTGGAGGAGACTGTGATACGTCCTCGTGTCTTCCGAATATTGAAACCTGCACTCATGCTACTGAGATGGCTCAGCAGGTAAAGACACTTGTTGACAAGCCTGATGACCTGAGTTCAATCTCCAGGGCCCACATGGTGGAAGGAGAGAACTGACCACCGCAAGGTGTCCTCTGACCTACATATGCAGACTGTGGCACATATGCCCATTCCATCATGCACATGCACACATAATAAATGTAAAAGGAGTTCAAGGCCAGCTTTAGCCATATGGTAGACATGAGGCCAACCTGGGCTACATGAGATTCTATCTCAAAAATATATAGATACATCTATCTATCTATCTATCTATCTATCTATCTATCTATCTATCTATCTATCTATCTTCTGTTGCTTTGTTCATGATTATTTTATGGTCAGCACCTGATAACCCTGAAATTCTTTTTTTAAATACAATTTATTTAACTTTATGTGGATTGGTGTGAAGGTATCAGATCCCCAGAAACTGGAGTTACAGACAGTTGTTAGCTGTCATGTGGGTGCTGGGAATTAAACCCAGGTCCTCTGGAAGAACAGTCAGTGCTTTTAACCGCTGAGCCATCTCTCCAGCCTCCAGTCCCTGGAATTCTTTGGGCATTTGTCTCGGTCATTTACGATCTCTGTTAGCGCTAACCCACTTTGCTCAACTTTCTTAAGTGCATTTTTTCAACTGCAATTATGAGGGTCTTTTTTTAAAGATTTATTTTCATTTTTAAATTCTGTGTATGTGTGAAGGTATGAGTGTGTGTGCACATGGGTACAGCTGCCCAAAGAGGCCAGAAGAAGTTGTTGGGTTCCCCGGAGCTGGAGTTATAGACAATTGTGAGCCACCTAACATGGTTCTGAGACCCAAATTCAGTCCCTCTGCAAGGGCAGGATGTTCTCTTGACCACTGAGCCATCTCTCCAGCCCCGTGATCAGGGTTTGTGTTCGAACTGAGCTGGAGAGGCTCCTCGGAGACAACAGTGGAACATTGTCCTCTAAAGAGGACTTTGTTGGAAGGCAAGGGACACCGGTCATCTGAGTGCTTGCAGGAATCTCAGGTGGGGTTCTGTTTTCCCCACACAATCCCACTGATGTTAATGTGCTCTTTGGGGTGGTCTCAAAGAGTTCCCCACCTGCTCCCAAATCCCAGGCCATTAAGCATGGCTGGTGGAGAATTGGGCTCTTTTGTAGAGAGAAGGCTCTTTGAAGTGACTGGCCCATCAGGTTCCAGCATCAGCTGTGGCTGAGAGCCCCAGGCTCTGCTCCAGGGGGTCAGAGAAGGGCTGCTGGTCACTAGTCCACTTTTGTTTCAGTTGCTGTGTTAAAATGCTCTGACAACATTGGGGAGGAAGGGTACTATTGCAGCTACTACTCCAAGCTACAGTCCTTACGGGGAAGTCAAGGCAGGAGCTTCAAACGGCTAGTCCCATCACACCCACAGTAAAGAGCAGAGAGAAATCAATGAATGCACAACCACTCAGTTGCCTGCTTGTGCTCATTTCTCCATTCTTACACAGTCCAAGGCCTCCCTGCCAGGGAATGGTGCTGCCCACAGTGGGCTGGGCCTTCCCACATCGACTGACATTAGTAATCAAGACAATCTGCACAGATGCACACAGGCCAACCCAATGTAGACAACCCTACAGGAATTTCTCTTCCCAGGTTTTGTTGACAAAGCTAAGCATTACAGTTGAGACCGTGTGCTACATGAGGGGAGACTCCTGGGATTGCTGCAAAATGTCTCTGAATCATCCGCATCTTACCCCGTTCCCCCACACTCCTCACACGTGCCGTATGACCTGATGCTGATGGTCTGAGTTCACGTGAAGAAGCTCTGGGTTGCAGCCATCAAAGCAGCCTTCATGGAGGAAGCTGACGGCGATCAGGGTCTCTCACAAGAGCGTACAGAGGCAGAGACAAGGGTGTGATACAGACAGCCCAGTTGGTACAGAATGCAGAATCCTGCCAGCGAAGTAAGGCACGAGCGTAGGGAGGGTCCAGATGGTGAAAGTCCCAGCCATCTCAATCTTCAGCCACTTAGAGCTCCCCGGGCAGGCACAACCACAAGGGCGGAGAACCGGCTCAGGAAACTGGGTGAGGCAGCGGGAGCTGGATGAGCTGTACTCCTGCCGCTTTTCACTTTCTGCGGGAATAATTAACTCTATCATGCTGCTATTTTAATAGAGTTGTGCGGATTTTTTTTTTGAAAGAGGAACAGGGACTAGCAAGCACTCAGATTTTTGGGCTGTCAACCCTGGGCCCGGGGGAACGACGGAGTGAAAGGCGGACATAGGCTCCACCATCCACCTGCTGAGGTTTCCTGAGTTTTGTGTGTCTGGGCCCAGAGGGTCCCAATGGGTTTTCTAAAGATGAGCCTTCCACTGTTTTTTTTTAAAATATTTTTATGGTTTATTTAACTTTATTTTATGTGCATTGGTGTGAAGGTGTCAGATCCCCTGCAACTGGATCTTCAGACAGTTGTGAGCTGCCATGTGGGTGCTGGGAATTGAACCCGGGTCCTTTGGAAGAGCAGTCAGTGCTCTTAACCGCTGAGCCATCTCTCCAGCCCCGAGCCTTCCACTGTTAAGAGTTGTGCATGTCTTAAAGTTCAAGTTCTTCGTCTAGGAAGATGACTGATTCAGAAAACTGCTTGCTGCCCAAGCAAGAGGACCTGAGATTGATCCCTAACATAGGTGTAGCCATGTATGTGTATCTGTAGACCCAGTACTGATGGGGGTACAGCAGCAGAATTCCTAAAGATCTCATTAGAGATCCACGTCCTCATCCACAGAAGCTGCAGCCTGACCCCCTTGGTCTCTCTCCTCGTTTGCTAAGGGCGTATGAGAATCCCACCCTAGCCACAGGCAAAGAAACACACTTTGTTGTTGTTGCTGTTCTTATAGAGAGAGGGGCAGAGCCAATGGTAGCCCTTTGTTCATCCTAGCTTGGTGCCTGGCTTGGTGGCCAAAGCTGTTTAATGCCTACGGCACATTAAAAAAAAAGTGTGGGACCAGGCTATTGCTATTATCCTTGATTGTCTCCAGAGGTGCAAGGTAAGTCCCTATCTCAAAAGAAACCATGAACTTCCTATACAAGGCCCAGAAGCCCCTGCACAGGACCGACCTGAATGCCTCCTTCCTGAGGACTAGCTTTCACAGTACCAGAAGGTGTCATGCAAGCTCCCAAAGAAGGGAGAAACCCAGGTAGACTGACTGTGAACTGAGCCTCAACAGGGACCGGCGTGGCTTGACAAGCCTATGGGCGCAGCCGTGGCACACAGACTCGACAGTAGCCAGCAGTTTTCTAACTGGACTTGACACAAGCTCAACCAGAGGGAAATTAACACCCGTTTATCCTAGCTTGATGCCTGGCTTACTGGCCATAACTGGAGCATGGGGCTCACTAAAGAAAAAGAGGAATGGATGGGGCCAGGCTATTGTTATTGCCCTGAGTTGGCACCAGCCCTGGAAACCCAACAACCAGCCAGAGCTTGTGAAGTTGTGGCTCTTGGAGGAGAACCCACAGCTACCACTTAATAATACGTATTTAGGGATATATATTTACATACATATTGATGCAACAGTAATTAATGAAAAAAGAGGCCATCAATTTGAAAGAGAGCAAGGAGGGGTAGGTAGGAGGTTTTGGAGAAAGAAAAGGCAAGAAATTATATAATTATATTAAATTTCAAAAATAAAAATTTAAAAAGCCTTTGTTTGTTTTAAAGAATGTATGGGACACACCTACCCCTTTTCTCATTACTTCACAAGGGAAAAACTCACTGGGCCCGAGATAATGCCAGGATGCCCACAGGGACAAAGCTGCCAGTGTTCTGTAGTTTGTGTATATGGGAAAATCCCCACAACTCATGAGGAAGAGATTTTTAAATTTAATTTATTTCATATTTCATTCATCCATTCAGCTATCTATCTAGCTGTCTGTCTGTCTATCTATCTATCCATCTATCTATCTACCTATCTATTGTGTGTGTTCATGTGCACACACACACATGTGTCCCAAAGAGCTGTATGGAATTCAAAGGCCTTAATCCTGCAGTGGCAGTGCTTGTCTATAATCTCAGCACACTGGGGAGGCGGAAGCTGGGAAGTCAGAAGCTCAGAGGTTGTCTTTGGCTATGTAGTGAACTGGAGACTAGCCTGGGCTATACTACATGAGATTTTCACAGTATTTAGTGATCAAATCAGCCATAAAGGTCAGCCCAGGGTAGACAGGGGACACAGAGCCTCCTATCTCCAGTGAGGTCCATGGTTCTGGAATAACTTGTGAGATACTGTCACAATTGTATTTTTTTAAAAAAAATACAATGTACCCAGACCAGAGCATGGAACACCAAGCACTTTTAAGTAGACTGTAAAAATAGGACCAGCTGGTTAATTTTATTTATCAAAGAGGCTTTCAAAAACATTTATTGTCAAACAAAAACAAATTAGGAGTAACTTAGGAAAAGGGAGATAGTTGAGTCTATTTAGAAGAAAGAAACTTCTAGAAGGACTTATTTTTAGACGGCACCAGTTTTCCTCTGTGGTTTTTATCTTGTTCTTGTTATTTTATGTTATTTAACTCTTGAGAAGCAAAGAAATATTTTCATTTAAATAAGATTTACTTCTAGTTTTAATTACATATATATTTGTATGTGTGTGTGCATGTGGGTGTGGGTTTGTGCACATGAGTGTAGTGCTCACGAAGGACAGAAGATGGCGTCTGGTCCCTGGACCTGGAGTTACGGGTAATTGTAAAGTCGCCTGATTCAGGTGCTGGGAATTGAACTCAGGTCCTCTGCAGGAGCAGTGTGTGCTCTTGAGTTGTCTCTCTAGCTGGGATTACTTTTCTAACTTAAAAAACAAAAAAGGCAACTGTTTCTCTACTGAAAAACAAACAACAGCCCAAAGGTGCAATTAAGTGAAGAAAATGGCACAAAACCAGCCCTAAACAGAAGGAAACATTTTTTTTTTCTTTTGAGATAGGGTCTCACTTTGTAGCCAGGCTGACTTGGAATTCACTATGTAGCCCAGGCTGGCCGCTGGAACATAAAGCAATTCTCTTGCGCAGCCTCTAGAGACTGCGATTATAGGTGTGCATCGCCACATTCCCCTCTCTTTGAAAGTAAAGAGGATCACACTTTGTAGCTTAGGCTGGTCTTGGACTCTGGATTCTTCTGCTTCCATTTCCTGGATACTATAGTCACAAGCATGAGCAGCCCTCCCTCAGCTGGAAATGAAAGTCTTAAAGACTGAACTTCCTAACGCCTTGATAAATGACAAGTCTGGGGACAAATGAATCATCGAGAAGGATCAATAACCCATAGCCATGGAGGGCCACACAGTGGTGAGAGCCACACTGGACACCGGTGAATCTCAGGACACACTCCTGTTGTTACTGACAAGTCACTTGTACCACAGGCTGGCCTGTTCACTCTGTAGCTAAGGATGACCTTGAACTTCTGACCCTCCTGCCTCTACCTCCCAATCATCTAACTGCCATTATATCTGGTTTTATAGATTAACCTAGGATGGACTAGAGATGTCACTGGAGATGGGCTCGAGAGCTTTGCCCAGGCTACGTCTGCCAATTGAGTTACTTCGCCAGCCCCGGGCACAGCACAAACAGAAGGATTGCTTGTGGTGTGGATGTTATTTATGTGTGTTTTAAAAGCCTGTAAACACAGGCTATAGTGTAGCTCAGAGACAAAGTCCTTGCCAGCATGCACAAGTCCCCGGATCCAATCCCCAGCATTTTGAGTAAAAATGTAAATAAACACACAGAATAGCCAGGTATGGTGGTGTACACCTTTAATCCCAGCATTTGGGTACCAGAATTAGGAAGACTCTGCGAGTTCAAAATGAGATACTGTCTCAAAAAAGAAAGAAAGAGAAAGGAAGGAAGAAAGAACAAACACACACTACATTTGGGCCAGTGATTACCCCTGGGAAGTGTCGAGTGAATAGAGAGAGTGCCTAGGACATCAGCTGTGCTGGGTTCCTAATCCATTGTTGAGTATCAAACTGTCACACAGCCCAGCAGCTTACAGCAACACGTGCTTATTATCTCCGTTTGAGAGGAGGATGTGGGCTGTTAATGTGATGGATTACATTGATTGACTTTTGAATATTGAACCAGCCTGACATTCCCAGGATGAGCCCCATTCGGCGTGGTGTGTAATTCTTTCTGTGTATTGACGCAGTCACCTGCCTGGTGTTTTGCATAATATTTTAGTTGTTGGGCTCCTGAGGAATGGCTGTCTGCAGGTTTCTTCTCCTATTTAAAAATAAAGGCCATCTCAGCTCCTCAGACTGGGGGCGATGTATTCCCAATTCTTCTGCTTTTAGGAAGAGATTGTAGGATAAGTATAACATATTCTTTTAATGTTTGGTAGGCTTCATCCGAGAAAACATATGGCCCAGGTACTTCAGTTTGTAAAATAATTTTAATTTATTTAAGAAATACAGGATTGGGCTGCTCATTTTTTTGCATGCGTTTTGGCAATTAGTGCATTGATTATTTGATTGGTTGATTGACTGAGATAGGGTATCACTATGTAGCCAACAGAAACTTGATATGTAGCCTAGGCTAGCCTTGAATTCACAGAGCTTCACCTGTCTCTGCCTTCCAACTGCTCGGATTAAAGGTGTGTGTCACCACATCTGCCTGTGTTTTTTGTTCCGTTTTTTTGTTTTGTTTTGTTTTGAGACTGGGTTTCTCTGTGTAACAGCTCTAGCTGTCTTAGAACTAGCTCTATAGATCAGGCTGTCCTCGAACTCACAGAGATCTACCTGCCTCTGCCTCTGGAGTGCTGGGATTAAAGGTGTGTGCCATCACTGTCCGGCACCTGTGTATTTCTTTTGAGATACATCTTATGTATTCCAGCTAGTTTTAAACTTACTGTACAGCCTAGAACTTACAGGCGATAGTTGCCATGTGGGTGCAGGTTCTCTATAAAAGCAACAAGCAAACCTATAGGGGCCATTCTCATTCAAACCACCAGTGCCACCCACCTCCAGGCTTTGCTACTTGAAGAACACATGTAAAGCTCCCCCTTTGACTTAATATTGTTTCTAGTAGAAGGCATCTTTCACTGGAGAAACCCATACATGTATCATAACCACAAGGCCAGAGGCTTGCTGACCACTCACCCACCTCAGAGTCGGGTGGGTGAACTGGGCAGAACAAGGGAGGTGTGCAAAGAGGACACAAACAGGCATATGCTTACACCAAGGGCTCATAAAGTTGACAGTCACTGACACTGTCCCTCCCTTACCTCCTCTCTGCAGGGCTGAGGGCATTTCAGGTGAGAAAGTATGGCAGGTCAAGTGAGAATAGCCCCCATAGGCTCATGATTTGAATGCATGGTCCCCCTCAGCTGGCGAAACTATGGGAAGGATTCGGAGGTGTGATCTTGTGAGAGAAGGTGTGTCACACTGGGCGTGGGCTCTGAGGTTTCAAAATCCCATGCCATCCTGATTAGCTTTCTCTGCTTCCTGCTTTTGGACACGGATGTAAGTTCCCAGCTACTGCTCCAGCACTGCTCTTACCTGCTGCCTGCCCTCTGCCTGCCCGCTCCCTGCCCGCTGCTTGTCTGCTGCCATGCTCCCTGCCATAGTGACCATGGACTCGCCCTCTGAAACTGTAAACCCCCAATAAAGCCTTCCTTCCATAAGTTGCCTTTGGCATGATATCTTGGTCACAGCAATAGAAGGTGACTCAGAGAGAAGAGGACCCCAGATTGAGGCTCTGCACCTCCTCCCTGAGTTTGAATACTTCTCTGGACTCATTGGTTTGAGTTGGCAAGTGGGGAGATTAACCCTGCTGTGGTTGGGTGCCAGAGTCCACAGGATGGAGGGGAAGGTTCCTAACGTCCTTCATCTGAGAGCCTGTTACCCAGGAAGGGGATGTTGTTCATATCTAGTTAAGAAGGACATGGAGACTCTCAGAATCAACTTGCAGGTGATTTCATTCAGATCTATCCAACCCCAAAGCTCTGTTTCCTTGAAGAGAGAGGGAAGGGAAGGGTGAAGGCGAAAGGGGAGGAGAGCTCAAAGGAACAGACTTTGGAAATGGAGGAGCGAGCGTCAGGGAGCTGGGGTTGGGAAAAGCACGTTGATGCAATATTGTGCGTATAAAACAGGACTCTGGGGGCAGTACCCAAGCTTCAGACCCATGCTGCTGAGATACCCCCCCCCACTTCAGCAATTTCTCTTTTGTAAGACTCAGGACCAATCCCTTCACTTCTCTGGGCTCCAGTTTTCTCCTCTGTAAAAAGCACTTCGTGGGCTTGTGCTAAGGATTAAACGAATCCTGGCTGTAACTGAGTCTGGTCCAAAAGTCTCTTGAGGTCATCCAGGATCCATGTGAGGCCCCTGAAAGTCGAGACAGGTATCCCCATACACGCATGCCCGCCACCATAAAGTTGGGTTTATGAAGCAGGCACAGGAGGGATGCACCATCGTAAATAAAACAATTGTAGCGACACATCACAATAAAAGTCTTGGAGCATGGTGGCTCCTTCCTGAAAGAGTCCAGGCGAGCATTTTTGGACCACAGTTTGCTGAAACCGCAGGGATTAAAACCAGGCATAGGACTGGCTCACTGTACTGGTCAGAGATAGCCAACAACTTTGCTTCTTGGTGTCTCTCCCTGTCACCGTGTAGATTTATTTGGGTGTCCCAAAGGTCCAGGTGTCCTTTCGCCTAAAGGGGCCACAGCTCCTAGGCCTCCCTCCTGACTCTCCTCTTCCCCCTCCTCCCCTTCTCCTGTATGTGTGTGTGTGTGTGTGTGTGTGTAGGGGGGTGAAGAAGATAAGAACCACCAGCTTCAATTAAAACCGAGTCGCTTGAACAATAATGGAAAAGTAATTGAGCTAAATTGAAATGTAATTGGAAAAAAAAAACCCACAGTCTTGGCTTACCATGGATTTGGAAATCAGGCTGGGGGCAGGGACCTCTCCACTCTAATGCCCTCAGCTCTCCTTATCGCTTCCCCCATCCCTTTGCTGGCACCATTGAGACTCCTCCCAGCTGCCAGGCTCTCCCAGTCTCCCTGAGGCTCCCCTCCCCACCTTGCCTTCCTCTCCCCACCTGGTACTCAACCAGGGCTTCTCAAAGAGAGCCCCCTATGCATGCATGACTCTATCCACAGGCAGCTTTGGCTACTGTGACTGGGGGTGAAGATGACAGGGTGCCATCAGACAGCATGTACCAAGGACAGTCCGGATAAGTCCTGCTGAAATCCAGATCCTGCTCTCCCTGGTTTATTCACAGGCTCCAGTCCCCCTTTGTGCACCAAGAAGGCATCAGCCCAAGACCACAACGCAGAAAGAAGGGTATAGGGCTGCGAGGGCTGCAGGAGCTGCAGGGGATTGGCTCAATTGGTAAATTACATAAGGACTTGAGTTCAGGCCCCAGAAGCCACAATAAAAAGCCAGGCATAGAGATGTTTGGTTGTAATCCCAGTGCTGGGGACATGGTGACAGGAGGATCCCTGGGTCCAAGCCCCAGGTTCCAGTAGAGAGATCCATCTTAAAACACAAGGGGGAACCCGGAGAGAGAGAGCATTCAGCGTTTCAGAGCTATGTTCTGAGTGGCTGTCCTAGCCAAGCAACCAATGGCTTGAGGAGTTCAGCTGTGCCTCCTTGCTAAGATCATCTCAGCTGGGCTGGGTGGTAGTTTACACTCCCTTCCACCCTCCATCCCCCCACTTCCCGTCCCTGTAAGTAGCCAGCTGCTCCTTACCACCTGGCAAGGGGCCTTGGGGCGGAGCTAGCTCATATAGAAGCCCCAGGACAGAGTTCTATTTATGCAGCTACAGGAGAAGCCCTCATCCCTGTTGGGTAGGCTCTGCAGGTGCTGCCCGTTGGGAGAGACTTGCCCACATCCCTCTCAGTAACCCTCACCTGGGCTTTGCAAGGAAGCCCAATCAATACATTGGTTCTCCAGGGTGAACTCTAGTGGAGTCATGCCTCAGTTTGTCACTGGGACCTTGGGAAAAGGGGGTAGGCACCGCTTTACTGCTCTAGCAGAGGACCCAAGTTCAGTTCCCAGCACCTACAAGGTGCTTCACAACAACCTGTAATTCCTTCTCCAGGGGATCCAATGGCCTCTTCTGAATTCTGTAGTGTACATAAACACACACACACACTCACACACGCATACACACACTCTCACATACACACACTCACACATACACACACACTCACACACACTCACATACTCACACATACACACACTCACACACACACTCTCACACATACACACACTCTCACACATACACACTCACACATACACACTCACACATACACACACTCACACATACACACACTCACACACATGCATACACACACACTCACACATGCACACACATACACATACACACACATACTCACACATACACACACTCACATATACACACTCTCTCACACACACTCACACACACTCTCACACATACACACACTCACACACAATTAAGAAACAAAACAAGGAGGCTTTGGAAGAACAATACCTGAGATTGCCTGGCAGCCTCCATGTATACAAGTCCACATGTTTACTTATCCACTTGCACATGTGTCTCTGAACACATAACCACACAGAAGCGTCTGTTCTTGTCCTCTAGCCACATCCTATGCCCCCCCCCAAGGAGGTGCTCCTCTTCCCCTGCGCTCTCTCTTCCCACTCCTATTGCCCTGCAAAGGCCGGTTGGAGAAAGGAGCTGGCAAAACCGCCTTGCACACTCTGTCCACCCATCATGGAGCCTGGTCCTCAGAGGGACCGACCGCCTTGAAGCCTAGCACACGATAGACTGGACATCCTTAGAGGTGGCCCGTAAGCGTGGACAGATCCGGGAAGACACGTGAGGGCTAAGGCCACCTTGCCTTCTGACTTCTGCTGTGGCCATCACACAAGAGACCGAGGAAGGAGGCTCATCTCCACGTCCTCAGACTTGCTGTCCACACTTGAACTTGACCCCTTTCCGCCATCCAATTTCCCCTTATTTCTTCCTTCCTACCCCCTTCTCCGGGCTCTAGAGTGTGACTCCAGCAAGGGGGTGGGGACTTGAGGGGGGAGGTGAGCGGGCGTGCCTGTTTGGGCACCTGATAAACTCTGAGAGTCAGCTGGCGTGAAATGAAGAAATATGGCTCTCGGTAAATATTTATTTTCTATCAGAAATTAGCAAACCAAATGTAATTAAAAACAACGGTGTAAGACTTCTCCACTCCCACCCCCCAACCCCGAGTCTGCTAAATGACATCTTGGAATACAAAGTCGTAAAGAGCGTGTCCTAATTAGCAGACTCTCCTCTGAAGTGGGGGTGCCTCTCAGAGTCGCCCTGAAAACTACTGGTGCCCAGCGTGAACCCAGGTCCCTGAAGCAGCCTCTACAGGGCCCCAGTGCAGAGCTGAAGGGTGTGAACCCTGACCGAGGACCCCCTAAAAGGGAAGGGAGGGATGAAACATCTGTCAGCGAGCCTAATGGCAGAGGCACAATCCCACCCCCACCCTCTGCCTGGGGGTCCACCAAGGGGGTCCTGGGGGTTGTTGGTTGAAGATACTATAGAAGTAGAATCAAGTTCTCTAATTTTCTAGCCACGTGACCTTGGATATATCCCTTTAATTCTCAGGGTGTTGGCTTTTTCTTTTGCATATTTGTCAAAAATATAGAAAGCTATATTATGTACCGATGACCCAGACAATATTGCTTTTTTATGACAGTGTCTGGCACAGAGTAGGCGTTCATCTTCAAAATTGTCTTCTCAAGGAATGGTAAAGGGTCTAGGAAGATTGCTCCGTGGTTAAAACGATTGCTGAGCAAGTATGAGGTCCAGAGTTTGAATCCCCATAATCCACATAAAATTCCTGGTAGCCTTGGAAGGCAGAGACAGGGGAGTCCCAGAGCAAGCTGGCTAGCAAGACTACCTATATCCATGAACTCTGGGTTTGATTCAGAGACCCTATCTCGGTGAGTGAGCTATTGGGGAGGATTCTGCCATCAACTTTGGGTGTCCACTGACACCCACACCCAGAGGAGTTCTGGCCACACTAACATAGCTGCACTCAGGCAAATCAAATGTCCCTCCTTGTTCTGATTTGAACTTGATATGTCCTCTACAGGCTCCTGATATGTCCTTTGCTAAGCACCCCTAGTGTGCCTACTTCTGTAATTCAAGCCACTTTATTAAGGCAGTAAGCCCTTCTCTGCCCTGGCTGGGGCAGCAGAAAGCCTGACCCCTACTACTTTGCCCCGACTTTTAGTCTGGGCTGTAGAGTGTTGTGCTCAAAAAGCATTTGTGTCCCACCCTCTCTCCTGTCAACACTTCCAATAAAAAAACCCACAGTGTGTGTGTGGTTGGGGGTGGTGCTGAAGAGATGGCTCAGCCATTACGAGCTCTTGGCTTCTCTTCTAGAGGACCTGAGTTCTGGTCCTAGCATCCACATTAGACAGTGCACAACTGCCCCTAACTTCAGTTCCAGGGGATCCAACACCCTCTCCTAGCTTCTGCAGGTACTTTCACTCATATACACCTTCCGGCTTGGTGCACATGAGTGCACAGAGGCCAAAATTAAAGGAGTAAATCTTAAAATCCAGTGTTCTCGGGCCAGTCCTGCTTATGGTCTCCGCGTCCACCTTTCTGGCCCACTCTCCCAACCTCCCCCTGTGCTCACTGGTCAGGATACTGGGAAACCACCCTTCCTTTTCTATTTAATTTTGTAGTAACCAGCCCAACTTCCAGCCACACTTTCTTCAGGGCAGCCAGAACCTACTGTTTGCAGATGCTGCCTCCTCTAGGAAGCCTGCTAGCTGTATTCATTGCTTTAACCAAAACCTCGAGAAGGAGCAACCTCAAGGACAGGCGTGGGCTGGAGAGCTGGCTCCGTGGTTAAGAGCATTTGCCATCCTGTTAGTGCAAGTGTGGATGAGATTTTTAAGTTTTCACCTTTTAAAATTTTAGTTTATTGTTTTCCTTTTTCCTCTTAAATTTTCATTTGGAGGTATGCAGAGGCAGAGAGCAGATGCAAAGGGATGGGGAAATTAATGGGATCAAGATACATGATGTAAAAGACATAGAATAAATAAATTAATAAAGAGCATTTGTTGTTCTTTCAAAGGACCCAGGTTTGATTCTCAGAACCCATATGGAGGCTCACCACTACCTTAGACACTGGGCATGCATGTGGGGCACAGACATACATGCAAAAAAAAAAAAGCATTCACGCTCACAAAATAAAATAAATCTTAAAAAAAAAAGGGACAAACTTAATCTGGTCCAAGGTTGGAGAAGGAATAGACTCCATCAAGGCTGCGGAAATGTGAGGCAGCTGATCACACTGTCTGCAGTCAGCAAGCGGAGAGCAAGCGGGAAGTAGAGGTCCGTGCCCTGTGCACCACTTCCTCCAGCCAAGCTCCACTTTCTAAAGGTTCCCCAGTCTTCCCAAACGGAGCCACCCTCTGAGGGCCAAGAGCAGATGGGGGACATTTCACGTTTATTCCACACCACTTGTCTCGAGAGGCCCTGCTCAGCTTCAGCTGCCCTGAGTTCTGCGTGCCCAGCTTCAGATCTGTGTATAGAGTGCCTGGGTTTGGGACCACCTGGCCTTTTTAGTGCCTATTTCAAGATATGTTGTGTGACAGGGTGACAGGCACGGTGAGAAAAGGAGGCATCTGTCCCTATGATTGATGGCCACCGTCTAGTCTGTCCTCTTTCTGGCATGGGCTTCCCAGGCCAGCTCTGACTCCAGCATGGGGACCTTTCTCAGGGATCCCCGTATGATCAAGTACCCAAAGTTGGGTCAGTCGGCATTCTTTCCTGGGAATCTCTAGCAGAGGCTTAGCTGTTTCTTCGTGGAAAGGCTATGAGTGGAGAGGTAGAGAAGAGAGATGGCTGTCCTGTGAGGTAGAGGGGCCTAGAGATCACACTAATTCAAAAGTTAGAGGAGCCGGGCGGTGGTGGTGCACGCATTTAATCCCAGCACTCGGGAGGCAGAGGCAGGTGGATCTCTGAGTTCGAGGCCAGCCTGGTCTACAGAGCTAATCCAGGGCAGGCTCCA
Organism: Ondatra zibethicus; assembly: GCA_004026605.1. Taxonomy (NCBI): domain Eukaryota; kingdom Metazoa; phylum Chordata; class Mammalia; order Rodentia; family Cricetidae; genus Ondatra; species Ondatra zibethicus. Next base: position 142,636 of record PVIU01000152.1, read on the forward strand.
AAGCTACAGAGAAAACCTGTCTCGAAAAACCAAAAAAGGAAAAGAAGAAAAAAAGCCAGAGAAAGAGTGAGCACCCTTCTGGCTTGTGCAGAGCTCTGGGCTCCAGCCCCACCCTCGCTTTGAGCTTGGATTCCTAGAGATCTGAAGTTTTTCCCTTTGCGTTACCTCGGTGGCTTTAGGCAGGTTTCGTTCATTTGCTTCCCATCATACCCTGGCCCATAAAAACCCCCGAAAAAAGATGGTCCTGCAGTTCCCGTGCCACTACAGGACCAGTATGTGAGCCAGGAACTAAGCTGAGACTTAAAAACACATAGACAAACACAGAGAGAGATGGAGACAGGAACATGGGGTCATCCTTGATATAAGAATGCCAAATACCCCCCTTTATTTGTGCTCAGGGGCAGCTTATATAGGGATCCTTAGCCACGCCCAGCTCTCGGGATCTTTCAGCTGCAGGTCTCATCAGCCTGCCATCAGGGTCTCGTGCTCAGAGCAGCTGCAGGCAGGGTCTCGTGCTCAGAGCAGCTGCAGGCAGGGTCTCATGCTCAGTTCACTCCAGTAGGCCAAGGGTCAAAGAAAGTCAAGGGGCTGGGATCTATAGCTCCCAACACTGGCCAGCACGGAGCTTTAGAACAGGGTCATTGTCAGCCTCCATCTGGTGAGGGCAGCCGGCTTAGACGGAAAGGATGGGAAAGGGCATTTCCTCCTAAGGGCACATCCCATTTTCCTACGCCACTAAGATTCAATAGAAAGACATTTAGCCCCAAAGAAGGTAATTAGCAATGACGTTTTCCCACAACAAGGAACACACCTGGATGAAAGAAGCTGGTGTGGAGTTAATGGAGAGAGATGGGCCAGGGTAACCTCTGGAGAGCAGAGGTCTCAGGAGAACTAGGCCGCAAGGCTCCTCTCCTACCATTGGCCCAAATCTAGGGCTGGGAGACTCCCAGAGGTGTGAGGGGCAGTCAGGGCCACCATTAGGCCTGCAGAGAGGAAAAAGGTTACTGGCTTCCCATCCGGCTGGCTAGCATATCAACACATTCTTCAGGCTGCTCAAGGGAAATTGCCTCTCTAATTGGCTCTTCTCTCAAACAAGCTGTAATGAGGCTAAACTTTACTCCCAAGGTGCCTAAACACCCACGGGCATTACAGGATGCCATCTGCAGTCCTTGCCACAGCCAGTGCTCTGGAGAAGGGGGTGGGAAGGGGTGAGAACAAGGCTTACCCAGCATCGCACTGGGAAGCCCAAGAGAATGTTCTACATCTGACATACACACAGGAGGTATTTCATGCAGGAACCCCAGGCTGAAGGGGACACGGGTTGTCTCCAGAAGTTCCCAGTCTGAGGGTAACATACCTTGTCCTGGCGGGGCTGGGGGGATCCAGGGAGACAGGACTCATTCTGGGGAGGACATGGCCTATCCTCAGGTAACCCCAACTTGGGGAAGACACATCCTCAATCTGAAGGAGATACGGCCTTAGAGAGCCTCAGGCTGAGGAGATATGGATTGTCCTCTAAGGGTAACATAGCCAATCCTCAGGGTGCCCCAGTGGGATATGGTTGGTCCTCAGGGAGCTGCAGTATGAGGGAGACACAGTTTGATCTCAGCACACCCTGGCCAGTGGGAGGAAGATACACCTCTGAAATCTCCCGTACTCGATTTGGAGGCTTCCCTCAGCTATAACGAGTCCCGAGGATTTTGAAGACGCAAGCTACTCCCCTGAATCACTTACCCGTCAGCAAGTGTCTTTTGATCCTTACTCTTCGTCCTGCTGTGTTTCTAAAATTGGATCGGAAATTGATCTCGAGGAAGAATCGTGGTCTCCACAGAGTGAGTCAGAAGCCACAATCTGGGGTTCCTTAGAGTCTGCGGCACACGCAGGGGCAGAGCAGAGCTCCTGACCATTCTCCCAGAGTCTAGGCCCTAGACCCCAGCATCTTCAGGATGCAGGAAGTTGGAGGGCATGTGGCTGGCCAGCAGCTTGGAGGCCGCCTGGCACAGCAGTGAGCATGGCATACATCACCGGCTCTCAGGACAGATCCTTCCCAGCTCCAACCCATTTCCTCCTCCAGGAACAAGAGTCCAGAGCAAGGTCAATGACCTTTGGGATCCAGGCTCCCCCACACTCAAGACAGAGGGCCTGCTGCCCCTGGTATTTCATGAAGGCAGCTCTCCCCCAGGGTGGAACCCCTGTAGTCCATTTTCACCAAGGCCTACTGTCTCAGACCCCAGCTGGATCTCCGGCTGCTGCTTCTCTCTATCCTGGTGCTGCTGGTGTGAGTCGGATGCCTGATCCTGGGCCCCGCAGAGCTCAAGCCTGCTTTGTGCAATGCTCCACTACGCTGGCTGCTCTGGCCCATACCATCCTCCTACCCCCACTCCCCCACCCGGGGCCAAGTCAACTGAAGTCCTGTGTCCTGGTCTTACAGCTCCTGTCATCTGCCCTCCTCCAGTGACAGTGGGGCCCAATTCAGGGGCTGAATGTGGGAAGAAGGAGGAGATCAACTGGATCTCACCTAGGCCTGGGTAGTGGGGATCCACAACAAGGGGTGGAAACAACAGGCTCAGCTATACCAATAGAAACAGATGCATGTTGGGGTTCTCCTTGACCTTTTGTAGGTGTCTTATTATAGAATATTAGTTTAAGATGTGTTACATTTAGCCGGGTGGTGGCACACACCTTTAATCCCAGCACTCGGGAGGTAGAGGCAGGCGGATCTCTGTGAGTTCGAGACCACCCTGGTCTACAAGAGCTAGTTCCAGGACAGGCTCCAAAAGCTACAGAGAAACCCTGTCTCGAAAAACCATAAAAAAAAAAAGATGTGTTACATTCATTTATGCTGTGGAATATTTGTTTAATGATGCAAAGACGTGTTGCATTCTTTTATGTTGCATTTGTTTAACTCTGTAAAGTTGTGTTACTTTGCATGTCTAAAACACCTGATTGGTCTACTAAAGAGCTTCAATGGCCAATAGCTAGGCAGGAGAGGAATAGGCGGGGCTCCCAGGCAGAGAATAAATAGGAGGAGAAATCTAGGCTAAAGAGAGAGAAGAGGGAGGAGCAAGGAAAGGACAGGAGGAGGGGCCAACCACACAACCAACCACAGAGTAAGAAAGAGAAACGGGATAATTTAAGTTAGAAAAGCTGGCTAGAAAACAAGCCAAGCTAAGGCTGGGCATCCATTAGTAATAATAAGTCTCCGTGTATTTATTTGGGAACTGGGTGACAGGCTCCTAAAGAGTTAAAAAGACCACACACACACACACACACACACACACAAAACAACCACAACAAAACCTACAGTGTCTCTTCTCTTTCTCAGCACTCTGTGGGAATGCCCCACTCTCTCCTTTCATTGGTTATCTGAACAGGAAGAATCTTTATGTTCAAACCTCCCGGATCTTTTCCTAATTCACAGGAGACTGGGCTTCAAGGGGCCGGCTCAGACAAGGGACTCAGTCGCTACCTCGGGGTTCGGGGTTCGGTCTTAGTCTAGGCCTCCTCTCTTCTGCCTTCCTCCAGGAAATCCAGATGCCCTCTCTGACCCCTTGTGGCAGAGGCCATGGTGACGGACAGCACTCACTGTCCATGGCAGGCATTGAGCCTGCTATGTATAGGGTGGGCAAACTGAGAGGCTAGCAGCCTTTCTTCCCCAGCTATGGCGGGAGCTTGACCGAATATAATATCTGGCCAAGCTACATAATGATACGAGATTGATTAAAAAAAATAAAATAAAATAAAAGAACCTCCTACCAGGCATAAGACAAAACAAATGTGTGTGGAAACCCGGAACATTCTGGAAATATCTCCACCCCCTCCTAAGACCTGCTGTTGTGTCCCTAGGGAGATGCAGACAGACTTCTGTTCACTCCAATTAGGACACAGCCGACAGATCAGAGAAACGGTCCCACCCACATCTAATGCGGTGGACGGAGTTGACTGGAGCATGGGTGATTCAAAGGCGGACAAACCTCTGAAAAGCTCACCCCAGCAGGGGTGACAACTCACAAGAGCTCCCTGTCCAGCTTGTAGGCTTATAGGCAGCTCCGCTGAAGAGTCCTCCCTCCCCAGTGCTGCCCACTGTTTATGTGACTCAGATGGGGTCTCATGGGTAGTGTCACTTTTTCTCCTGAGTTCTTTCAGCTTTTTTGTGAGTCTCATGAGCCCTCCCTCTTAACCTTTCAGTCGGGCACGAATAGTTACCCAGGACCTGCTCCTTCTCCGTGGACTGGACACAAGTTCCCAAAGAGCTCTCCATCCCTCCAGACGCCCTCCCCACTCCCACCCCGCACATTCCATCAGCAAGCACTGTGATTTCCATTTCTCTCCCTTCAGGGAGCCCCGGACATGGGCATCTATTATGTTCACAGCCTGTTTCCTTGGGCATGAAGTTATCCAGGGAATGCTGGGCAGGTGGTGGGAAGAGAAGCCTGACCCAGGATCCAAGCACGGCCCTACAGCCGTGCGACCTCTCTGCAAACTGCCCTGCTCGCTGAGTCCTGTCTGTAGAGTGGGCACAACTCAGCCGCCCAGGGAAAGCACAACGGTGGGGTTAGTCTTCTGTTTCCAGGCATTTCAGCTAATGGGCTCCTGGTCCAGAGTAACAGCTGATTGAGCCTTACCTCTTATTCCTGCCTTTTGGAGCTAAGGGCTTTGGTACCCTTCAGCTAAAAGAGAGAGAGAGAGCACAAGGAGGCTTCAATGAGGTGCACAGGGCACAGGAGCCCTGGCTGATCACATCGTCTTCCTCCCCAAGGCCCCAGACCTCCGTCTTCCTTCTGGGGCCTCAACTCTGGGTGAGTAGACCAGAGGCTGATGGGGAAGATGAAGAGTGGGGAAAGGGTAGGAGCTGTAACCCACACACTACACCTTCCCAGACCTCTTCTCCTCTGATGGCAGCAACCACAACCCAGGGCATTTAATTACTCACTTGCCTAACAGCTAATTATAGTGGAAAGGTAGCTGCAGGGGGCCTCATCCATAGGTGGGCATGCAATATACATGCACACTTTTGCAGTCCCTCTGTGTCTCATACACACATGCATGCCACTTTGGACATAGCACTACATGTTAGTATTTCTCCCTGGATCTTGGGGATTCTCTTTGAGGTTTCTCTTACTTGGTTCAAGGGGGTTTATGAGATGGCTCAGAAAGTAAAGGTGCTTGCCACCAAGCATGATGTCCCGAGTTCAATCCTCAGGTCCTCCTACATGAGAGAAGGAGAGACTGACACCCTAGAGGTGTCCTCTGATCTCCACATGCGTGTTGTGCCCATATGTATACATACAGACAATTAATTAGCTAATTAATTAAAAACCTGGCTCAACATCCCTACTTCCTGTCCCTGGTCGGCTCCTCCTACTCTTCCTGTCTCCCCTTCCACTTCTATGAGTATTTTTCTTTGAATAAACCAGCAAGGAAAGACCTCAAGTTCAGAGCCCCTTCCCAAACTCTGAGATGTGTAAGCTATGGAAATCATAGGACAGACAGAAGGTGACCTTTACTTTTCATCTATAGTCCTTGATGACTTCTGCCTTCTGTTTTCTCAAGAAAATAAGGCTTTCTTCTTGGTTATTAAAAATCATACACATTTATGTAGAAATATTCAGATAGCGTAGAAGGCCTGGGGTGGCTCAGTGTCTCTGTATTTTCACTGTTGTAATCACCAGTGTTCCCAACCCAGGGAAGAATCTTAGGGGACACACACGCACACACGCGCATGCGTGCACGCACACACATGCACGCATGCACGCACACCGCAACACTTCAGGTACATTTTTACAAACATGAGAGAGTAGCTGGGGGGATGGCTGAGTACTTGTTCTACAGCCATGCGGACATGAGTCCCCTCCCCAGCCTAGGGTGGTGGCGTGAGTCTGTGACCCTCTCCCTGGGCCGGCAGAGCAGGAGGACTTCTCAGCTCTCTGGCCATCCAGCCTAGTTTCTGGGCAGGCTCCAAGCCAGCGAGAGACCCGATCTTACAACAACGACAAAAAGGTGGTCAGTGCGTGAGGAATGACACCCAAGGCTGTCTTTGGCCTCGCACGTACACCCACCCATGTGTAAGCACACATGTGTGCACCTGCACACACATGAACACATTTACACACACGCACGATGGCACACTGTTTTCCAGTTGGCCATTCTCTCTCATTCATATATTGTGCACACTTCTGACCAGCCGCAGGGAGCGCCCACTGCACGGTCGCTGGACCTCAGCCTGCCCCCTTTCATGTTCAACTCTATTCTCCCCGTGTCTCAGGTGAGAGTGAGTAGGTGGACGGCCTTGGGGGATGAGAGCAGATCTGAGAGTGGACCCTGCTGGGTGCAGCTTCTGCAGTGGGTGAGGTTCCTAAGGGCAGAATCCATGCCCCGGAGCTCCTGCGGGCCGGCGGGCCCGCAGGGCACCTGCGAAGAACAGGAAGTTGAGTTGTCTCCCCGCCCCCACCCCCGCCCCCGTCTTTAGAGGAGACCTGAACAGCCAAAGAGTCCACGCGATGATGGACTCAGGGACTTGCATCTGAGGGAGCGGCCAAATTGACCTCAGAGCAGGAAGCCACGCTGGGTGCTGTCAGGCTGCATGCCCAGGAAAGATGGATCTAAGCTGGAGGCATGAGAAGCAGGCTGGAGGGAGGCCTCTGCCTGAGCTTGGGGTGACTTCAAGGAGAAGTGTGTCGGCTTTTTCCTTGGATTTATTTTTACTCAGCCTCTTCCTAAAAAAGGTGTTAGCGGAGCTCTCAACAAAGGACATACGCAAAAAAAGGTCAGGCGCTAGAAAAAGAAAAGCAGGAGCAGGGGACAGTTCCATCAGAGGCAGAAGCTGGAGCCCAAGCCTATGGGAAAGGACTCCGCTCCCACGCACACCTCCCCCCACCCCACCCCCGCGCCTGGGGGAGGAGCTGGTTAGCAAGATATGACAATCCCCAGAAGGGAACAGGGCAGAGCATCAGGCTGAGGAGGAATGCCGTACTGAAAGCCAAACTTCTGGATGTCTCTCCAGACCCTTCCCCTCCTGAATTTTACGAACTTTGGTGACCATCTCACCTTTCTGAACCTGGCAGTCCGTATCTGCAATACAGAACTAAAACAGTTGAATCGATCCTGTGGCACGTTCCTCAGAACTAGAACATTCTCTCCAGAAGGGATGGGGAGACCCACGAGGTTCAGAAGGAAAGGGAGCGCGTGTGTATGGGAAAGCTGAAACTTGGAAGATTCCCAATGGCTCTCCCCAGCTTTAGGGAAACAGCACAACCTCAGGGGGAGACTACCCAGCGGCTGTAGGGGGGATTTTCTTGGACTGTGAAGCTGCCCGCGCTGTGCAGAGAGTTCGCAGGTGGCGACTTTCTTGAGTCATCACCGGTTTTGGGGTGAGCATTTTGGTGATGCAGCTGCTTTTGAGTCATGTCTGCTCCTCTGAGTAACCTCTCACCCACACTCCTCCTCCCCCCAAAAACAAACAAACAGAAACCTCATTGCTTCACCAAGTTGGGTTTTATGCAATTGTTTCTTTGGTCTGTCATGGGTTCCCTTTCTGAGGTGAATAGATGTGTGTGTCATCCCTCGCCAGAAGTCTCTCACTCAACAGTTAGCATGAGCCAACAGGACTGTGTCTCAAGTGACCTCACCTACCTGGATCCTGGTATCGAGACCTTCTGGCTCTTGGCCAAGGTCAACTGGAAGATGTTCACAGTGGACACACCACAACAGTGACTCTGGAATGGATGACCACTTTAGGAAGGGTGGACAAGAAAGGAATTATGAGACCCACCTGCCCCCTGCCTTTTTAAGAAGGTCTACCCAAGAGCTCTCTAAAAATGGTAGCCCCCATGTTAGCCATGTTGTACACCCATGACCTCTTTCTTCAGCCCAGTTGATTAGATCAGAGGTGGCACATGACAGCCGGCAGCTAGTCAACAGGTTGCTCAACTGAATGTGTGTGTGTGTGTGTGTGTGTGTGTGTGTGTGTGTGTGTGTGTGTGTGGCTGGACGTAAAACAGCAGTCAGCCAGCAGCCACTTCTCTTGAGAGGTTGAGTCATTGGGTGCTATTAGCTGCCGCAGGAAGCTCGCTCGTGTGGGGGAAATGGAGCGGAGGTCCTGGTACCTGGTTGGCTCCAGTCTGAGGGAGCTGACATGAGTCAGGATAGGAACTGTGTGGGTGGGCTATGCTCAGAGGGGGATGTGATGGAGATACAGATGACGAACCACACAGGCCAGATTAACTCTTGCGCTTGTAACAAGCAAGCGAGCCCCTACCTCAGGAGCATCGCGTTACATTCCAGGACGAGCTGGTCAGAAATTCAGGCAGATGTGTCGCGAACGGCATCCGCTGGAGTAATGGTCTTGGAGTCCAAGATGGCTCCAGTCCCACATCACCTGGTGCTTTGGCAGAAATGCTTGGCAGGCCAGTCCCAGCTGGGATGGTTGGGGTGGGTGTGGGAGACTCCCTGCCTCCTGGTACCCTCAGGAGAGTTGGGTACATGGTGGCTCGGGGACGGGACATTCCAAGATGCCCAAGCTGAAGCGGCTTTGAAAGTCACATTCAGTTGTACAAAAAAATTGCTAAGACCAGTGCAGACTGGAGGGGAAGGGAGTCAGACCCTGCCTCCACAGGAAGTGTGAGGAGAGATTCCAACCATCTTGACCTCACCACAGGAGCCAGAAGTTCCTATAGCTGATGGCCTCAGCTCTCAGTTCTACTGTAAGCCTAGAAGCCCCTATAGCACAGGACACCTCTGTCACAACCCAACTTCTGTGGGCATTTCAGTGTCTGTCCCTCTTGATCTGTATGTGTGCATGCATATGTGCATGTGTGCGTGTGTGTGTGTGTGTGTGTGACTCTCAGGAGAGTTTGCATCTTCTAGCTCCTTGTGAGCCAGACTACTCAAGAGTCTCCAGCCAGGAGTGTCGGCAAGAAGGTGTCTATGATGAGCACTGATAAAGCTCCAGAGAGGCAGAGAGTCCTTAGCTTGTTGTCTTGTGAGGCCTCAGTTTCCCCGTGTGAAACATGGGCCTGGCAACTCTACCCATCTCTGCCATTGCAAACAGGTAACAAGACAGAATCTTCCGGCTGCTTGCCTGGTCTCACGACAGCCCTTATCATGACACCCATCCACATGTGGACATTCATGACACCCCTCCAGATGTGGACATTCACTCACAGCAGTATGGGTTTTGCTCTCCTGCCTGTCCTGTGACCTCAGCAAGCCCGCTTCTCCTGAGGAGAATGGAGGAAGAAGCTGACGGGACTGACAGACCTGGCAGCTCTGAGGTCCTAGAACAATAGCAAAGGCTACTGTGACGACCTGGGGCAAGTGCTCTACCACAGAGCTATATTTCAGCATTAAAGTTATTTTTAATTACATGTGTGGGTATATGCACATGTGAGCGCAGGTTCCTGCAGAGTCCAGAAGAGGGCACCAGATCCTTTGGAGCTCAAGTTCCAGGTGGTTTATCAGCCACCCCAGGTTTGGGAACCGAACCTGTGTCCTTGGCAAGAACAATGTGAGGTCTTGCATCTGAACCTTCTCTCCACAATCCCCCAACACACGCTATCTTTTTTTTTTTTAACATTTTATTTTAAGACAAGGTCTCACTAAATTACCAAGTTTGGCCATGAACTCATTCTGATGTAGCCCAGACTGGCCTCAAACTCAAGATCTACTGCTTTAGCTTTCTATGTTCTGGGAAAGCAACTTGTTCCACACTTAACTAAATTCTTTTGTCTTCCCTGAAGCCCCTGAATTTGTCTTCCCTGAAGCCCCAGACCCAAACTCTCTTTGACAGTCCTCTGCTTCCATGATACACTTCCTGGTGACAGTCTGAGCTCTGTGTCTGTCTCTCCCACTAGTTGGACACAGTGTTTGTCTCTGCAGCAAATGACCAGAATAAGGATTCGCTGTGGGCAGACAGCACACGGGTGTCTTCTGTCTAGGGCACAGTGACAGGTGGCAAAGAGAGGAAAGACTGCCCCTACCCAACCCAGTCCCTTGCTCTCCCTCCCTGAAGCCCAATACACGCAGGCTGGCCCTGAGTTCTAGAACACTGCGTTTTTATTGATTGAAACAATCGCGGCCGCGACTAGAGGTTATATTTTGGGGTTTGTGGAAGAGAGAAAGATGGGCAATGGGGAACAGAGGCTGTGTGGAAACAGAGAGCAAGGCAAAGGGGTGAGGCAGGGTCGTGAGACCAAAGACGACCCCAAGGCATGTCACCCGTGAGTGGGGGGTCTCCTGTTGTGCTTTTACCTCAGTGGCAGGAGGGGTGGGGCAGACATGTGGTCCTGGGCATCCGAGGAAGGACTGACTTTCCTCGTATCTGTGAGGCCCCAGGGCTGGAACAGTCCTCTCTTTCCTGTCCCTTATGGGCTGGGGATAAGGACTTGATGAGCAGGCTGCCCTAGGCAGGGGGTGGTGGTGCTTGGGGATGTCCTAGGGCATTCCTCCTCCTGCCCAGCTGGGCTGAGATGGGAGAGATGAGGTGTCTGGGTAGAGGGCAGGAAGCTGCTAGGAGGGGGAGAGCATTTCTAACAGGGCCCCTGGGCAATGAAAGCAGGCCACACATGGAAGGGGGAGGGATGGGGATGGGCAGGTGCCTTCTCTCTGAACCTCAGTTTTCTCACCTATACAATGGGCACACCAGGTTAGATGCCTCTAAGATCCCTTCCAGTGCTAAAGGTCAAGAGATCTCCAGAAAGAGTGGTCCTTCTGCCATACACACACAGACACACACAGATATACACACATAAACGTGTACACATGCACACACACATGCATGCACACATACACACACACCATACACACACACACAGCATTGACAGGACAGAATGCAGCCAAAATCTAAGTTCAACCAATAGCCCGTAGGGACTCTAGTACAGGCTCACTCATCACACGCCTAGGCTGTTCCCTGGAAACCCACCCTTCCACCCCCATGGAGCTGTCCAAGCAGAGGAAAACCCAAGGATACTGCACGTCCTCCACAGCCTCCCTGGTCCTGGGGAGTATGTCAGGAGGATGAGGACACTGGCATCTGCCAGCCTTGGCTGCCAGCCCAGCCTCCTGTGCTGACAGCAGCGGGCAGTGGGGAAACAGAGTCTCCTCTGTCTGGAGCCTGTGGGAGGAGCAGTGGCTGCAGCCAGTGTTGACGGAGAATGGCAGCTTCCATGTGGTACCCGTGCTGCCCACGGGCTGGGAGTGACTGTGGCCCAGCAGATCGATGGCGCCCAGAGAAGGGTCAGTTCCGCTCAGCTGCCTGTAGCTAGTCAGTCAGGTAAGAGGTTCCCAGGAGCAGAGGTCAGTGGGACGACGCCCCCAGGGCTGGAGCACTGGGCTTCCAAGGCTTACGCCATCCCTGCCCCCTCTCCATTCCAGCTTCTGCATTTGTGCCATGAAAGGCTGGCATGTCTGAGGCTCATCCTGGCTCTGCTAGCCTGAACAGGTACTTTCAGAGAACAGGAGAAAGAGAGTGAACGAGAAAGGACCGAGAGGAGGAGTGTGCCAGGAGGAGCAGCAGGCTTGGTCTTCCGATGAATGGCGCATCGCATCCCAGGGAGCTTGCCTGTGGTCCCAAGGCGCAGGGCGGTCAAGCTGAGATTACCTATCGGTTGCTATTTAGTCCCTTATCCCAAGAATCCCTTTCTCTCCCCAGACACTAATCTGCAGGGGCTGGGGTAAAAGGATCTCAACCCCCTGAGAAATGACTCTGGGATCTCCGTTTTAAGGCCACAATTTCCCTCAGTTCCCTCAACACAAAGGGTGAGGCTGCCACTGAAGAGATCCCGTCAGCCTGGTCTCCCGGCGCTGGGGTGGTCACAGGCCACCTATCCCAACACTGACCCATAAGGACACACAGGAGAGCGGATTCACAGCCACCACGTGCACAAAGCTCCTACCCTACAGTTACACTTCGGCTCTCAGCCTTGCGTACACCTGAACGATTCCAGCACACACACATCTGACACCACAAGCCCTGCACGCCACAGGCTCACACAGACATGCACACCCCAGCCTTACCCACTTGCACTAGAGGGTAGGTTTCTTAGCAGACAGGCTTTGTAATCTCAGGCCACACACCCTCAGACATGGCTGCTCTCACCATAAGGAAGATTCTGGAATATGGGGCCAGTGCACACTACGCATCTTTCCTGTGTCTGGCTCTGAGATACAGAGCGGTCAGGACAATGGGTGGATGTTGGGGAGCAGGCTTAGGGTGGGGTGGGAACCTCAAGGAGGAAGGAGTGGAGCTGCTTCTCCAGGATGGCCCTGGAGTTAAGAGGGTCTGAGCTTCCCGTCTGGGGTTATGCTAAGATACTTCTCAATGTTTCTAATGCCAGGCTGCATTCCGATACCATTGAATCACACCCCCACCCCCAGGCTGAGGCCCAAGCATTTCTACTTTTAAAAGACCCTGGAGGGTCGGTTCTATAGCCAGGGCCAGGGACCACTGGTTTATGGAATCCATTCCACCCGGTTTCCACCCTAGTCTCCCTTATACCAGCAAGAATGGAGGAGGGGCTCAGAGGGGAAGGGGCTCACAGTCTAGATAGGGGCAACAGACTCTGCACAGATGGGACAATTAAGGAGCAATACCAGGCAGATGCCATTGGAAGCGTGTTCTGGAAACCAGAGCAACTCACTTCAGACAGAGGCCTCTGGTACCCACGCTGCTTGGGTACCAGAAGGTACAGCTGTAGCCTGGCCTGACAACCCAGCAGCCATGATGATGCTGATAATGGGGACACAGGCCAGGTGGAGTTGGGGACTGGGCAGCAAGGGTCCTGATCCTCAGTGTGCATCCTGGTGCCACGGTGTTTCTGGGAGGCGGGGGTGGGGGTTTCCAGCCCCTTCTCTGCAACTGTCCCCCCAAAATGCACAAGGAAGAGCCCTGTGCCGTGCCTCCAGCCAAGGGATAGCCTTCAATAGGGTTGTCTCTAAGTTCTTTGTCACCCACAGGAGATGTAGGATTTAGGCTGGAGCAGGCAGTCTGAGATTGCAAATAGGTTCTATAGCCAGGGCAGGGACCACTGGTTTATGGAATCCATTCCACACGGTACCCACAAAAATGCACACTGTCAGTCACCCACAGATACTGGGCTTGAGCTCAGCCTTATACCCCTGTACACTCCTGTCCAGAGATATGCACAGTGCTACACAGACACGGACGGGCACACACACCCTTACACACACAGAGACACGCATACAGACACACTTGGACACAGACGCACAGACACACCACATAGACTCATTGCAGAAGGGGCTAGGATTCCTCTCTCCCATGGAAACTGGATGGGGGGGTCAAGGGAATCAAAGAGGAAAGTTCTAGATCCTATTCCATCAATTTCAAGTTCCAAGGACAAAGTGCTCTCGCCAGCTCATGGGGAACAAGGAGACGCAGCCACCTCCATCCATCACCTCCTTGCTCCACAGCTGACTAGACAGTGTTCTATCCTCTCCACGGCCCCCTCCTTCCAGATCCCCCCCCGGCAGAGTACGTACCTAAGAAACAGGGGCCCCACTCTGCTTATGGGTTCGTTGTTCTCTGTGGGAACATGGAACTCTGCTCCTCTCAAAGCCAAGCCCCACCGGGGAAACTGGCATAGATACTACTTTCCATTTCACCAGCTTCTCCGGAAGTCCCAAGCTGGGACTGTCTGAACTGGGGAAGGATAGAGCAGCCGTCCTCACACTGCCCACCTCCTAAGTCCTGCGGTGAGTCCCTTCCAAGTGGGCACAGTGGGGAGGGGAATATGACATCTCAGGGACAGGCAAGGGGATCTGAGTTGACCTGTGCCTCAACCACCCAGCCCATCGCCACACTCTGGGGACAGTTTCCTGCAGCAGGTGCTCTTTCCTTCTCAGCTTCTGAACGAGGGACAGAGCTCACAGAGTCCCACCTGGCCTGCCTGTGAGCCCTGTGACCTCCATCCAGACACACAAGCCTGCTGGGTCTGCCCACACCTGGCTCCCTTCTGCCAAGCCTCTGGGCTGGAGTTCGACCTTGAATCGGGGGGGGGGACGGGGCAAGGTCAGAAACAGTGCAGTGCAGCCAGGATGAGGCCAGTGTCGCACCGAGGTCCTTGGAGGCGTCGGACGTCGTTCAGGTAAGTCCCTTGTCTCCATAGTAAAGAAGGTGCTGGCAGGTTGGCTAGAAACTTGTGCTTTAATATTTCTGTGTGTGTGAGCGTGAGTGTGTGAGTGTGTGCGTGTGTTGAACAACCATCAGAGCCTGGCCCGGCCACTGTCCGTGTTCTCCACTCAACCTTGCAGCCAATGAAGGCCCCCTCCCTGGCGGGCCGGCCCCGCCCCTGGGCACCCCGGCTGGCAGGGGTCAGTCTTTGGTACGATGTGGACACTTTGGTGTGCCGGGGCGGGGTGGGGTGGGGACCAGACAGCTCTCATCATCTCTGCAATGCCAAGAGGAAGATAGCCAGGGGTCTCCAAAGCTGCAGGCTGGACAGGCTGGGGGCTCCGCTGCCTGGCATCACCACCACTGTGACATAAGATAGAGAAGAACCAGGCCAGAGCTCCGGTTAGTTCCAGCAGGGGCAGGGAGGGACAGAGGGCTACACCATGAGAGGCCTCATGATTCTGCTTCTTCCCTTCAGGGGGTGAAGGAAGCCTCAAGGTAGGAGGAGCTCACACAGTTAGTTCCCACAAACACACTCATGGGGGTTAACTCAGTGTGCCGTTGTTCATGCTCACTAAGACACAGAGCATAGGGCTTGACCTCAGGGGGCCTCAGTTTCTTTACCTATAAAATGGGTCTAATAGTATTTGCTATCCCGGGGAGCTGCCAGGAGCATTAAGCGAAGCCTGCTATTGCAGCTTTCTGTCATGTGCCTGGTACACCATCATTGCTCACTCCACAGGAGCTATCCGTATTAGAGACACCTAGGCAGACAAGTCAGCAAGCTTAGGGGAGGCAGGGCCGGCAGCCCCTGTCAGTTCTCCATTTTCCTCACAGCCTGACTCAGGGTGGTGCCTAAGTGGGCACTCATGAACATTCCTGTCATCCAGGCATCCTAAACCCCTCCCTAGCAGCCCCCTCCCCCGCATCCCCAACCCACTTCAAGTCACATACCTTTATTGGGATCCATCTGCCTCCGGGGGCACTCTCCCTTCTTCAGTGTGACATCATCTATGGCAATATCCCCCAGGTAGCCCGAGCCTCGAACCCCCTCAAAAATAATCTGGGGTGGGGTCAGAGAGTGGGGGAAGGGTTGGGGAAGTTGGGCCTGGCACCAGCACCTCCCCACCCCTTCACCTCAGGCTACCTGGAAGTCCCCATCCCCTGCCTTAACCCCCAGGAACCTGCACCAGACCTCCCTAAGAGCGGCTGGCCAGGGCAGCCACTTGCCTTAGGGACAGCCTTCGCCAAGCGACTCACCTGGAAGGGCCCACTGGGGTTGATGGGCACATGGGCCTGCTGCCACACGTTGCCCTTATTGCCACTGAGGGACCAGGCATGTGTATCTAGGGCGCCTTTGTTCCTGGACCGCACCAGAAGGTTGAGGGAGCCTGTGGCAGGAGAAGAGAGGGCATGGTGAGGTTGGCAATGACATTCTGGCTTTCTTGTCTCCCCTAAGCCAGCCTTTCCCTCCCTCACCAATGCCCACAGCACTACCCTGCTTAATGGAACCTGTTCCTGTGTCCAGACCAGCTTGAAGAGTTCCTTCCTTTCTTCCTTTCTTTTCTATGTCATCCATGATTCAGGCGTGCATGCGCGCGCGCGCACACACACACACACACACACACACACACACACACACACAATGCATCCAGGAGGGAAACCATCCCAGAACAGGCACACCCCTCACCTCATCCTAGACAAGATTCTCAGAGCACAAAGTGCACACCTAGACAGTACATAGTTACTGGGGTAAAGAAAGGGACTTACCATTTTTAATTTATTGTATAGTTTTAAAAATTATATATAGAGATTTATTTTGTGTGTGTGTGTGTGTGTGTGTGTGTGTGTGTAGGCCAGAGATCAACATTAGGCATCTTCCTAGCATCTTTCGATACACTGATTGACAGCTGGCTTGGTAGCAAGCCCCCGGGATTTGCCCCCCACCTCCCTAATCCCATCAGATGTACACCACCACTCAGCTTTCTCATGGGTGCCGAGGATTTGAACTCAGGCCCTCACACTTGAGCAGCGAATACTTTACCCACTGAGCCATCTCCCCAGCTCCTTATTTGGATGTCTCACACACTGGGTAAATCTAGCCTTCCGAGCCATGCTCTCTCTAATACTGGTGCTAGGACAAAGCAAAAACGCAATACTGCAACATAGAATGAGTTTATTTAAAGACATAAACCTGAGGACTACGTGGCTATGGTGAGATTCAGAGGACACTAGTCTGGGGTGCTGACCCATCTGTTGCAGCCTTGGGGATCTGCAATCCCAGGAGTGCTGGGGGCACTTGGACAGCAGCAGGTTGTAGTGTCCTGAAAACCACACAGGCGCTATCAGTGTCCCCTGGACATCTCTTTGAGCCCTTCTCAACCACTCCCATGGCACAAGAGACCTGGCTCTGCAGGAAAGGGAAATCCATCTTCAGAGGCACCTGGTGGCTGGCATTTCCATGGCGTTGCTCACAAACAAAGCTGAACCATCTGTGATGCCAGAGAGACAGACACCTCCCTCCCTACACTGCGGGGAGAGTCACCAAATGTTACCTGCCTTGGATGAAAGGAGTTGGCTGGGACCAAGGAGAACTGACGAGACACAAAGTTTAGGGACAGCTGGTGCCCAAAGCTGCCAGGCACAGTGAGTGTGTGGGTGTGGGTGGGGGCTACATAGCAAAGCTAGACCTGGGGGACATGCTGAAGGCTCAAGACTGACAAGACCTCATCCGTTAGGGATGGGCCCCTAAGTAGGCGCCTGCTTGTACCAGCAGAACAGGAAATGGCTACCCTGGCTTCAGCAGGGTCCAGACCCAATGTTTTTCAGGGTCCTTACAAGCCATCAACTACAGAACAATGTTGAGCTTAGCTTGGGCTACATAAAACCCTGTCTCAAAAACAATTCAAAAGATTGATTCATATTTATTTTGTGTGTATGAGTGTTGGCCTGCATGTATGACGCCAAAAGAGTAAGAAGAGGGCTTCCGATGCCCCTAAACGGGAGTCACAGACCACTCTGGGTTATCATGTGGCTGTCAGGAATTGAACCCAGGGTGCTCTTCAAGAACAGTCACTATTTTTAACTGTGACGCCATCTCTTTAGTGGAATCAGTGAGCTTCAGGGTCAGCGATAGACCCTTTCTCAAAAATTAAGGTTGGCAGGGTATGCTGGCGCACACCTTTAACCCCAGTAAACAGAAGGCAAAGAAAGGTAGATCGCTGTGAGTTTGAGGCCAGCCTGGTCCATACAGTGAGCTCAAGGCCAGCCAGGGCTACATAAAAAGACTCAACCTCAAAACAAAACAAAAAGGAAATTAAGGTGGAACTTGACATAGGAGCGATGCCCAAGGTCGATCTCTGACTCCACACACAGGTGCACACACACAGACCCATACATGCAGGCAAACAAACAGGCAAAACAAAAAGCAATTTGATGAACAGGAAGGGCAGCTGTGTTGGGGGGGTAGTGAAGGACTGCCCCAGGAGACCCGAGTGAAGGAGGAAATAACATTCCAGGCCAGGGATGGCTCTGAGCAAAGCCCTCAGAGGCAGGAGTGTGCCTGGAGGATTCAAGCAAGGGATGGGGCGCCAGTGTCAGGCGGCGGCAAATAAGACCAGAGGGGGGTTAGAGCTGTGTCCGGTGATGGGAGACCTGAAGATGATGGCAGGAAGGGTCAGAGGGTCCTGGGCAGAGGAGAAACATGATCTGGGTTGGAGTCTCTCACGGTTGGATAGTTCTGTCCGTGGGCGAGATGTGTTTAACCTCTGAAAAAGCTCACTCCTGACCCACAGGTCTAATGATGAGAGTCACCCTTAGCCGGTCTCAAAGCTGCCCGGTGTTTGCTCCACTCCTGGGAAGCCCAGATCAAGGTCTGTGGTCACAAAGCCTGTCCCCTCAGGGTTTCTGCCTCTCTAATCCGGCAGGCTTATACTCTCTGTGTACCCCCCCCCACACACACACCTGGATGCCCAGGACCACTCCAAGCTGACAGTGACCCACCATCTCCATCTGCCTGGGACTGAGGTGACTCACCACTAAGACTAGGGACACCAGAATGAATTGACTGCTCTGAAGCTAAATGTAAACAAAGGTAAACAGACAGGGTCAGCCATCTTCCTCACGCCAGGGGAACCTCTCACAGAGTCCAGACCCAGCCACAGTGCTGGTCTGAGGAGATGGCTGGGGGCGGGGCTCCATGAGTGCGGAATCCTCTATCCCACCCCTTCCCGGGTTTGTCCATTCAACATGACCCTCCTCCCGCAATGTGGAAACTTCTCCAGGATGAACCTTAGAGCCACCCCTCTGCCGTGCGGAGGGGAGGGGCATGTAAGGGACCAATAAGAAATGCCAGGATGATGGATGGCTCAGAGGGAAGTGGTGAGTGTAAAAACAGAATAAAACAGTCGGGAGAGAGGTGCTGCGTACTGCCTTCCGTGGCGGCAGGACCAGGAAGAGCAGGAGGTACTTACTGCACCTTTATAACTGTCAGTCCCTGTAAAATACATTAGCTCTTCCATAGGTTAAAAAAAATTTAAGACAGGGTCTCACTATGTAGTCCTGGCTGGCATGGCTTGGCTGGCTCTGTAGGCCAGGCCTTAAACTGACCCTTGCCTCTACGTCCCAGGGCTGGGATCAAGGGCATGCACGGCCACACCCAGCACAAACAGCTCATTAAACAGCGTCCTCTGCAGTCCCCAAGCCCAGCCTCCAGACAGACCCTGTCTGCCTCGTCATCTGCTGTCCAGGTGCTGTCCTTCCACTACCACAGTGGTCACTAACTCCTATCAGATGCCATTAGCAGTCAGATTTGCATGGTCCCCTAGGCTGAAGAACAGAGACTTGTCCATCTCCTGCAACAGAGTGACCAGTGCTGGATCCCAGCAGAAGCCATGGTAGCAGCAGCTGTGCTGGTGAGCTCAGGACTGAAAAGTGAAGCTTCTACCAGACCTCTCTCCCCATCCGGTGGTCCTTACATCATACTTAGGAAGCAGCACTTCTTAACGGCTCAGAAGAAACACCTTTCCAGTGTTGTGTCTTAAGATTTCAGGAAAATCAGACCCATGTCATTGAGCTATGTGGGCTTGAGGAAACGCTTAACCTCTCTGAATTATATGGATCCCAGTACCTCGCAAACAGCTGATATACAACCAAAACAGCTAAATTGTATTCTTCATCCTCAGCTCCACTTGCCCATAGTCCCCCACCCCTACTCCCAGGTTAGCCGACTTGAAAAGCTTAGGCCTCCTTAGGAAGCCCTGAGCCTTCTGTGGCTCCCTCATCTTCCCCAGTCAGCTCACATAGTCAATATCACGATTTCCAACTCACCAATGTGTTTCCCATACATGTGGTAGAAGAAAGAGACACAGTAGAACTTGGCGCTGGCGTTGTACAGGGGACTCACCAACCTTGCACGATCCCCCAGCTCCCGGGGTCTGGATGTCTCGATGAACATGTAATAGCCTGCAGTGGAAGTGGGGGGTGTACTAGCAACTTCTCCCCGGCCACCTAGCCTCTGTACAGCTGATTTCCTCCCTGCTTGGTCTTCAGAGCTAGCCTAAGTTGCGGAAGTCATCACCATCGAGGCTCTTCACCCAACCTTGCAGGACTCTGCTCAGAGTTCAGCAGTGCCCAGCTCTGCAGACAGTTTCTTCCTTTCTGACCTTCAACCAGGCCAGAGTTCTGTCTCCCTCAGAGGGCCCCCGAGGATCGTATGTGTCTCCTTCCACTCTTGGGGGTCCATAGGCCCAGAATCCCCCCAGAGGCCATGCTCTATTCCATACAACAGACCATGTCCTCACCTTCAGGGGTGCCACTGATGTCAGTAGGGGGACCAGTATTGGGAGAGCGCTTGGGGTTCTGGGTAAGAGCATTCTGCCTCGTCCAGTCAAAGTTGTCTGTCAGGTCCTGAGTGTAACCGCAGATCTTCTCATCCTCAAAGTGGCAGGTGTTGTCTGCATGGAGGGCACAGGGGGTGAGACAAAGAGACTCAGCCTTAGCCCCTGTCTGCCCTGCCCTCCCCTTAACATCCCTAAGCCACCTTTAAATAATCTAAGTAATGAGTCCAGGGCTTCAGGGCCAGAGAGATCAGGCAGTGGGGTCCGGGACAAATTTATTCAGGAACAGGACTTCCTGCCACAGTCTTCTGGTTTAAGACTGCCTTCCAGAATAATGATTCTAGACACATACAATAAAATGCACCGGGACTTCAAAGGAAATCAATTATATTGAAATACAGTTGTCAAAATATTCTTGTAATCCATTATATAATAACAGGCCCTCTTTATTATATAATTACATCACAAGATCTAGCTAGGTCTAATAACTACTGTGGTTCTGTAATGCTAATGACTGAAAGTGACATTTACAGATGTCTGCAACAACTGTAAGGCGACGGGGAAACACTGGGTATCTAGTCCGCGGATGATAAAGTAACAGGTACTGATTATTCTGCAGGGGTTTGTTGTCTACGCTCATCATTAAAGAGCCTGTTAAATTTCTGTCAGAAGCAGGGAAAATAAAGAAATAACGATGCTCCTCTACAGATTCAGACAACCTGTGAGTTCTGCACAGAGGTCCCTTGCAGGAGCCCGGCATCACAGACTAGCCCCCTGCTCCCTGTCTTCCCGAAGTTGCTTTTTGTTTAGGGGTTTTTATTGCAGGACCGGATGAAATTAGGACAGCCGGACTTTTCCATCACTTTGGCGGACAGTGCCCTTCATCAATGTGCAGTCTTTAAGCCCCAGAGTAAACTCTGATTGTGAAGCATCTCCAGCCCCATCCTCTTTTGCTGGCTCTTCTCCATGGAAACACTGGATGTAGTTATTTTTCTCTCTGAGTATCTTCTCCAGGTCCCCATATCCCAACAGGAGAGTCTCTATGTCCCTAACGGTAGGGGAAGTTAAGGACTGGGGTCTCACCTGATAGGTTGGGCGAGTTGATGGCTGAAAAAGCAAGCAAGGAAACCAAGTCAGAACTGGGGTGCATGGCTGTGCAAAGTGTGCCCAGGCTGGGGGTCAGGGGGGAAGGGTCTTCAGAGCCAGGACCGGGGACCAGTAGGCCTGGTTTGTAATGACATGGTAAGTCTGCACAAGGGTGACCCAAGTTCAAGGGCGATCTAGGAGGGGCATTTAATGGGCCCATCCCTCCTGCTGCCGCCAGAGCTGCCACCACCACCATCACCTACGCTCTGTGTAGTGGATGATTCGGGAAGCCATGTCACCAGCCCCGAAGGTGGTGTAGGGTGTGAGGCAGATCTCATAACTGTGGGGCACACGAAGATCAGTCAGGATGTACTCCAGCAGCTGCCCCTTCTCCACACGCCGCACAGGGATGGCCTTGACCATGGCATTGTGCTGGTTCAACTGTGGAAACAGGAGAGTTCCCAGATGCCCAGCAGGCCATAGTCTCCCCTAGAGGGACAACCCAGACTCTGGAACACTTCAGGGGAGCAGAAAGAGCAAAAGTCTGGGACATTGGCCCTCGGCTTCCCCATCTTTGAGATGGGGCAATTTGCTGTTCCAGGCCCCCTCCCAGGGCTGTCACCTTGTTAACAAGGATATATAATAGTTACCATAGCAACAGGTAAGGGACAATTAGTGTGTCCTGGCCACTATAAAGGCATCATAACTCATCTAATACTCAAAACAACAATCCTCTGAGATGAAATAGTAACACTACCCTCACTTCACAGATAAGCAAATGAAGGTCAAAAGAGCTGTAATCTTACTAAACTCTTTACACTCTCTGCTCCTGTCCCCAGGCCCTGTCCCCAGGAGTACAGTCTTCCCCTCCCACTACTGCCGCTTGGGCATGGCAGGACCACATAGATTAGACCAGGCAGGCATGAGAGCAGCCAGGCATAAGGGGCGCTGTCCCACAGGGCTCCTGCTCTCAGCCCTGGGTACCAGAGGAGATGCTCATTCTAGGAGCCATAGTGACCTTGTTCTGCACCCAGCCGTCTTGTGTGTGGTTCTCAGCTGTGCCCAGGGACAGTACGGAGGACACAGTGTGCGCAGAAGCTCCCAGCTCTGGCTGCTACATCCAAACTCTTCCTCTGCTTCAGAGGGCTGTGTCCAGGAACTCCTCCCGTCCCTATTTCCAGGACCCGTCACGATAACCGCACCCCACTGGCCGCCTCACGCTCTTGCCCACCTGGCGGATGCTGAGTCTGTAGTTGAGCACAGGGTCCACGGCTTCTGGCTCCCTCTGCGTCCACTGTAGCACGTAGGAGTAGTTCTTGGACAGCTTGTGGCTGCGGGTGGGGTTGGGGGTGTCGAAGTAAAACTCCGGGCTGTAGGCTTTGGCTGAGAGGGCAGGGAGGGGGCATGGGGCCGTGGAGGGTGGAGGTGGGAGAGACATGGAAAGAGGAGCCGTGGGAGGGGGGTGGTCAGAGGCGGGGGCGACAAAGAGAAAGGGGTGTCGTGAGGAGAGTTGGCGTTGGGAGGAGAGGGGATGGGGAAGGATGCAGATGAGGCGGAACGAGGCGGGGGAGGGTGGTTGTAAATTCCAAGAGGGGATGTTGGTGAGAATAGCGAGGAAGGGCCAAGGAAGAAACAGAAAGATTGGTAAAGACGAGGGCCAGGCATATAGCGAGGGAAGAAAGAAGAAATGGTGGGTGGAGGTCGAAAGGTGGGGAGACAGGGAAAATGGGGGAACAGGGAAAGGGAAGGAGGTGGGAAATGTCACAGGGGCCTCTGGCTGGCAAAGTTAAGTGGGTGGGAAGGGGCCTGGGAGGTGGCCAGTGACCTGCATCTCTAGCCCTGCTATTGAGAGGATTAAGTGGTTCAAGAATTAAAGGGGGCACCCGGTGCCTTGGAGGGGCTATTGAGAAATCTAGGGGTACCCGGTGCCTTGAAGGGGCTATTGAGAAATCTGGGGGTGCCAACCAATAGGGAAGCAGGCCTCCCAGGCTCACTGCCACCAGATCTGGCAGGAAGGTGACTCTCAAAATGGAGAGTGAGAGGCCACTGGCCACCCTTTTACCCTAGGCTCTCTCAGCAATCCCCACCATGCTGCCTCCCATCCTGGCCCATCAGCAGTCCTGTGGGCTCATGGGGAGAGGCTGAGAAGGATGTCTGGGCACCCAACAGCCTGAACCTCTAGGGTGGCAACTGGTGGGAGGGAGGGGAAGTCTGGCCAACCAAGCCTCACCCTGACATTCCTCAGCTTTTTAAGGGCATCTTCTACCCTTCAAGCTACAAGCGGGATACCCAATGGTTTCCTGCACCCACACGCAGCCTCTGAGGTCAAGCAAGGACCATGGAGCCAAGAACCATAGAGGAAGAACTAGAGTTACCGCTGAGACAGGCCCGGGCCCAAGTTTTGAGTGTAAGCGGGGTTGGAGGAACAGAAGCACTGGGGTGGATGAGGCTGAAGGGGTCTAAATCTACCGTGGTCATTTGCAGAGACTGGATTTGAAAGAGACATGACTGTAGGAAGCCAAAGAAAGGGACCAAACCCTCACCAGTCGGGAGCCAAGCACAGGGTTGGAGGGGCGTGATCTTGAGGGGGCGGGCCTTCGAGGACAGGTATAGGATTGGATCTGGGCTCCACATGGTGGGGTCTACACCTGGCATGGGTAGGTCTTGGAATACGAATGCCTAAGACTGCAGAAGCAGGACTGAAAGAGAAGTCCAGCTAGGTGTGGCAGGGCCACAGGGGGTGGAGCCTGGCTCCAGGTGGGCGTGGGCGGGAAGGCGGGGGTGGGGCCAACCGGACGCTCACCGGAGACCTGGAAGAGGCAGGTGGCTGAGCCCACGTCGTTGGAGACGCTGCACTCGTAGCTGCCGCTGCTGTCACGGGTCAGGGCGTCCAGGCGCAGCTCGGCGTGATCGGTGGCCTCAGTGGCGGCGGGGACAACAGGTGGAGGGGGCAGCAGCTGTCCTTTGAAGCGCCACACGGCCGAGGCGATGCGCTGGGGGCTGCCGCGCAGGAGCGAGCAGCGCAGGAGCACCGGCCGGCCCAGAGCCTGGCGCACGTCCTGGGAACTGGGCTCCACCTCTGGCGGGACTGGGGACCAGGGCTGCGGTCAGTAGGACCGTGGAGGAGGCGGCTTATTTGTCCCCCAATCCCGTGACCCCGGGCTAGGAGGATCTCAGGGCCGATACACACTCGCAACTCATTCATACAACAGCAAGGCTCAGACTGCCGGCGATTCCCTCTAGCCATGCTTCCCAGACTGGGCCTCTGGCTGTGCTCAGTGGGTCCCTTGACCAACACGTAACGAAAGACCGCATAGCCACGAAACTTAGAGCACTATCGCTAGACCTAGTTCAAATCCAAGGCTTGCTGTACAAACTGAGGCAAAGTACTTAGCTTTCCTGTGCCTCTGCAGAGAAATGGTCAGAGTTTTCAGGAGTGCAAGCAGTAGGTGGAGGGGTGGGGGTGGCCTAGGCTGGGTGTCTGGGGAGGGGACTCACAGTGCACTGTCAGCTGCACCTGAGCCTCCCGGGATCGTATGTTGAAGCCATTGTAGCGAGCCGTCTGGCAGCGGTAGGTGCCGCTCATGTCACGGCTCACGCGCTCCAGCCGCAGCTTCCCATCCGGAGTCTCTTCCAGGGCCAGCCCTGAGGGCAGCAGGGCGACCTCTTTGTCCACGCGAGACCACAGCACTGGCGGCCGGGGCTTGCCCCGCACTTCACACTGGAGCTCGGCAGGAGAGCCCTCGCGCACGGTCACCACTGAGCGGCCCTTGGGCACACTGATGGTGGGCGGCACTGGAGGAGGGTGAGAGGGGTGGACTTAGTTAAGGATCCCTGGTCCCTGATGTGGGGCTCTGCCTTTCCCCCTTATCCAGCCCGTGGGTCCCACGGTCCCTAAGAATGTTCGGAGCACAGTGCAGTGGCTGGCCTTCCCCAATCCTTTCCACCTCAGGCTCTCCCAGCTCAGAAAGAGCCCTGAAGTCAGCCTAACCAAGTCCGCTTCTCTAACAGTCACACAGGGGTGTCCTATTTTTCTTTTTCTTCTTGCACATACGTGCCGGAGGGTGAGGAAGAATCTCCTGTAGTCTACCCAAGCTGGCCTTGAACTTGTTATGTAGCTGAAATTAGCTTTGAACTCACCCTCCTGCTTCAGACTCTCAAGCGCCTTTAACCTTTCCCTTCCCAGCATTACTTCTGGCCCTTCAGCATTTCTTAGAGATTTATGTTTGTATGTATTTATTTGTATTAGCATGTGTATGCACACATGCATGCATTGCCTAGGGAAGCCAGAAGAGGGCACTGGATCCCCCGGAACAGGAGTTACAGAGGGTTGTAAGCCACCCTGGATTTCCAAAGCACATGAGGATGCTGGGAGCCAAATTCTTGTCCTTTACAAATGCCCTTAACCACTGAACCATCTCTCCAGCTTTTCTTGCCTACAGTATTAGCACACAACCTTAACTCTGGTGTGGGATCATGTTTTGTATTCTGTCAATTATATTTTAAATAAACCGCTAATTGGCCAGTAGCCAGGAAGGAAGTATAGGCGGGACAACCAGACAGGAAGTAGAGGCGGGTCAAGGAGAACAGGAGAATTCTGGGAAGAAGGAAGCCTATTCCTCAGGAGTTCCAGCCCAGACACAGAAGAAGCAAGGTGTAACTGTCCCGCTGAATAAGGTACTGAGCCACATGGCTAACACAGACAAGAATAATGGGCTAATATAAGTTATAAGAGTTAATACGAAGCCTGAGCTAATAGGCCAATCAGTTTATAACTAATGTAGACCTCTGTGTGATTTTCTTGGGACTAAACAGCTGGGGGATCTGGTGGGACAGAAACTTCTGTCAACAGAATCCTGCCTGAACCAGGCAGGGCAGAAACCCTTGCCAACATAATTCTATCCTCGACTTCCCATATCCTGTAGCCCTCCTTCCAAAGTAATAAGCACATTTGGTTTCAGAAGGGCGTGCAGGCCGGGGCCTTCTACACAACAAGCCAGTGGCACTGCAGCTGAGCCACAGCCTAGCGCTGAAATCACTATTAGAGTTCTGTTGTTCACAGTCAAACCTACTCCACCCCAACACACTGCCAAATGGAGGGTTCTGAGAAGACCTCCCTGGGTCTTAACCCACATCAAACGTTTTATCATTAAATGTCAAGTATTGAACATTAAATATAATTAACTATAAAGCAATTATTCGTAAATGACTATACAAACCAGGCGAAGGGCCAGTTATCTGGTTTATATAAGTTGTGCCCTGCCAACATTTGTACATCTATTGGCTTCCATTCCACAGCTTCCTCTTGGTATTTTAGAGCCAGTTCATTCATCTCCCATCCCCCCCACGTTTAAATTGTTCCCAAAGGCATTTACAAGGCTTCTATGCTCCAGGCATTGGACCTGTGAGCCCAAAGCAGAACCAGCCCTAGGCTGCTTCCCTAGGTCAGACACTTCTGAGCTCTCCCAGGATAAAGAGAGGCCCCTCCCATGGGCCCTCAGGTTAAAGCTCTATACTCAGACTCTGGCCTCCCATCACCCCTCAGCCTCAGCTCCCATCTGTGCCCCAGTGTCCCAGCTGCGTAACTCACTTTATGAGGAATCTGCTCACCTACCCAAGAAACACCTAATCTCCTACACTGGGCAGCCCCATGGTCTTCTTCTGGGTTTATGTCCTCACCTAGTAGAGCCCACAGCACTTCCAAGATTCACGTGGAACACACCTCCTGCAGAAAGCCCTCTCTGGCTTCCTAGGCAGCCTGGCCTTCCTTTGCTAGTGTCCCCTTTACAGACCCCTCCTCGGCCTCCTAAGCAAGAATTCCAGCGTTTTCCCTACCCTCTCCCTTCTCCTAACGGCCCTAGCTCCCTTGCCCAGACAGCGAGTTCTGAGGAAGGGACTGGTGGGTTTTTAGTTTCCCACAGCTTTGCACAAAGGACTCTGCAAAATCAATCTGTGTCTTTGTAGAGGTCCCATCTACTGTGAGGCTCCGCTCAGGCCCATCTCCTTTTAGAAGCCTCTTCTGCACTCTCCAGGCTCATTGGGTTTCCATGTGTGCAGATGTCAGGGTGAGAGGGTCTGCTGAGGTCACTGAGTCTAATTGCCCACCAAGAGAAATTGAGGCCAGAGTTTAAGTGTCAAAGGAAGAAATACTCATAATGCTTAGAGTTGGCAGTGTACTGGTTGGTCACGTGACTAACCAGCCAAGATCAGCTGGCTTCTCAGAAGGTCCTAGAGTCCTCTCCCAACAACCACCCTCCAGCCTCATGCCATCCTCCTAGAGTGCCCAGCACAGACTCCAAAGGCCCCTGTCCGGGCTCTCCCCCATCCCCAGCTCCACTGCTTGCTAAGTGTCTCAAACTCAAGTTTCTAAGGTTTGCTTCTTCCTCAGTAAAATGAAAAGATAAATTGCTACCTGTGACCAGTTGGCAAGGTAACTCCATGGTAAAGGCATTTGCTGCCAAACCTGACCATCTGGGTTTGATACCTGAGACCCACACAGTAGAAGGAGAGAACCCAACTCCAGCAAGTTGTCCTCTGGCCTCCACACATGCACCACGGTATGTGTCTACACATGCATATCCACACAGAAGAAAGGAGTAAAACAGTGGGGAAAAACCCTGTCACTATAAAATAAGTCACAGAGGTGAATAAAGAAATCATATGCTCATAAGAATACACTCAATTTCCTATTATCAACTCATTGTATTATAATAATTATTATAAAAATAAAGACCTGACTCTTCACCATGGCCTGTCACAGGATGCATTCTGCCCCCTCAAAATCCATATGTGGTCATCCTAATACCAGGGTATGAAAAAGATGTGGCTACATTGTAGGCAGGCCTTTTAAGGTTAAAGCCAATGGGATCTCCCCTAATCCAGTCTAGGACACAGACATGAACAGGGAGAAGATGCCCCCAGTCAGCCAGGGAGCCCAACTCTACTGGCACCTTGACGTCAGACCTCCAGTCTCCATGGCTGAGGAGTCTTCAGGGTGGCCTCTCTGAGCTTGTACCATTCCACTCCTAGCCACCATCCCTCTCCCACCCACAGACGACCAGTGCACTCTCCCTCCTGGCCACCGTCCCTCTCCACCCCCCCCAGAGGACCAGTGTACTCTCCACAGTGATTCTGCATATGCTGATTCTGTGACCTCCCTGGCTCTCTTTTGCTTAGCACAATCTTGCTCCTCCCTCAGATCTCATTCAAATTACAGTTTGCAGTGATACATGTATTCATGAACTGTCTGAAATAGGTTCATCTTCCTACCAAGTTCAAGGAACACAGCATCTCCTCTTCCTGTCACTCTACCTCAAAACCTGTCACAGGGCCTGGCTATTACA
Source organism: Ondatra zibethicus (assembly GCA_004026605.1). Lineage (NCBI taxonomy): Eukaryota > Metazoa > Chordata > Mammalia > Rodentia > Cricetidae > Ondatra > Ondatra zibethicus. The sequence continues at coordinate 171,027 of PVIU01000152.1, forward strand.
GAGCCCTAACATGTGTGTATGGCATGAACAAATGGTATCCTCCTCCTGCTAGACACCCATTTGCAAATTGCTATGTCCCTCCCATCCCCACTCCCCACCACACACAGTACTTTCGGCCTCTAGGGCTTCCCCACAGTTCCCAATGCCCCCCACCTGTCTCAGAGGAGATGTTGACCTCAATGCTGAGGTCAGGCACTGGTGATCCCGGGAAAGACGCCATGCACAAATAAGTGCCATAGTCACTAAAGTGCAGGTCAATAAGCTCCAGGCTGCTGGTGATGGCTGGCAACTCAGGGTCATTTCGGGTCACCAGCAGTCGCTTGGACATGCGTGCCGGCTTGCCATTTTTGAACCACTGGTAGGTCACCTTCTCCTGGGGCACCGCATCCACGTGGCATGATAGCTTCAGGTCCTGGCCGAGCTGAATGTTCTCGCTCTCTTTGATCACGTCGGGGGTGATCTGGAATGTTGCATTCTTCAAGGCTGCAAGGAGACGGGGAGAGAAGGGCTGGGGCTGACCCAAGGACAGGTATCCACATCCCACCGCAGCTTCTCCTCTCAAATTGGCTGCACCCCACTTCTGACACCCCTCTCAGTCTGGAAATGGTTCCTATGGCTCAAAGGTGTTTTAATAGCTATAAAAGAACTTAGTGCAGAAAAGTGGGGTTGGTGCTGACTCCAGGCATTATTAATGAGCACACTCCATTAGTGAGTGGTGCTGGCCCGGGCATCACACATGGATCAGCGCTTACAACCTGTCCCACTGTCTCTGGAGGGAACCGGGGCTCCGCCAGTCTAACTTGTGACTTGTGCCCTCAAATCCTTCTTGTCCACACACTGCTTTGTTTTCATTTGTGCTTTAAACCTTGTGTATACAAAGTACTGTTATAGAAGGAAACATGGGACTCGATAACTGCTCTATCTAGCGTGGATCCGAAGGAAATTGAAGAGCAATTAATTGCACTCCCCCCCTCCCCATTGTGTATGGTCTGATTTTTTTTTTTACAACAAGGCTGTGTAACTTTTTTTAATGATATAAAGCCAATATGATGCTCTTGCATGAGATTGCATGACATCACTTGGTTTAGAAAACTAAGGTCTGGATGCTTTTTAAAATGTGGGTGTTGTTTGAAGTCAGTCAAAGCCCTTCATAGGTGAGGCGCTAACTTGATAGGACACTGGTTGGTACAGTGGCTTAGAGATCAGGACTGGGCTGGATAACACAGGCTTCAGAGCCACCCTGAGAGGTGACCACAACTGTGGGTGTCCAGAAAGATCTCACCATCCCAGGTTTTCAGGGTCAAGTGGGGTCAGGTGGAGACAGCTCATGTTTGATGGGGAAGACAAAGCTATGGTCAGAGAGCTCCGATCTTGCTAATTTATTTCTCAATCCAAGTCAAATTGAAGAGAATTGGATTCTTGCTGAGAGGAGACCCAGAGAGAGATGAACACAGAAGTCAGTCCGAAGACTCGGTTATGTTTGTTGGCGCCTGTACTTGACTTTCAAGCCTAAAGGTCTGGGAATAAGCCTGGCTCTTTTTTCCACCCATTTATTTGTTGTTTTAAAAATTATTTTAAATGTGCATTAGCATTTTCCTACACGTATATATGTGCACCATGTATGTGTACAGTGCTCATGGAGGCCAGTAAAGGTCTTCTCCCTTGGAACTGGAATTACAGGTGAGTGTAAGCCACAGTGTGGGTGCTTGGAACTGAATTTGGGTCCTTTACAGGAGCAGCAAGTGCTCTCAACTGCTGAGCCATTGTTCCAGTCCATGGTTTTGTTTTTTGACACTGGGTCTCAGGCAGCCCAGACTAGCCTTGGACTTCCCAAGTAGCCTAGAATGACCTTGACTCCTGATCTTTCTGCTTCCACCTCTCAAGTGCTGAGATGACAGGCCTGCACCGCCATGATCTGAAAGTTTGGGTCTTTAAAAAAAATCACCTAACACTGTATAAGCAAAGAAGGAGAAGGAGAAGAAACAGCAGAAGAGGAAGAAGAAGGAGGAGGAGGAGAAGGAGAAGGAGAAGAAACAGCAGCAGAAGAGGAAGAAGAAGGAGGAGGAGAAGAAGAAGAATATTTACTCATATACAGAACACCTTTAGTCCCAGCACTTGGGAGGCAGTAGCAGGTGGATCTCTGAGTTGGAGGAAAAGTCTATATAGTGAGTATCAGGCCAGCCAAAGCTACATAGTGAAACAGTGTCTCCAAAAAAAAAAATATTAATGCATATATGATCTATAGAGATGTGTGTTATTGTCACTTAAATTTGGCCATTCTGCAGTTAGAAAGAAAGCCAGGAAATTTCTCTTGGAGCCTACAGTACCCACATTTAGTTTTTTGCAGCCCCCATTTACCAGTTTAAAAGAAAAGTCATCAGTTACCAGTCCTTGTAAATTACAAATTGCAGTCTACCTAGTGGTAGACTGCTGAATTGCAGGGAAAGCAGACTGCTCAGACCAGGGTACCCTGCCACACCCCATCCTCTGTGGCAAACAGATGGCTCCCTCTCCCGGTTCACCTGCAGTCCCTGAGGGACAGAGACCCTGTCTACCGCACAACACCCCGCCAGCCCCTCCAGGTCACGTACATCGCACCAGCAGGTTGACCGTCTTCTTGGCTGGGTTGCCTACATTGTTGGTGGCTGTGCAGTTGTAGTAGCCAGAGTCCCGGGCCTGGACTGAAGGGATGCTGAGGGTGCCACCCTGAGCCAGGGCACCCAGGGGCAGCAGGCCAGGTCCGTGGGACCAGTGCAGCTGGGGAAGGGGATCGCCGCCTGTCAGTAGACACTGCACTGTCACATTGTCCCCAGGGTTCACCACCAGAGTCTCGTTCACAGACAGCTTCAAGGCTGGCGGTGCTAAGGGGGACAAGGAGGTTGGGTCTCAGGAGACTTCCAGGGCTAAATGAGAGAGATGAGGGGATAGAGAACACTGGAGGGGTGGGGATCAGGGACACTCAACCCAGGAATGGATGTTGGAGAGGAAGTTCTGGGCATTAGGGTGGGGAGTGGGTCCGGGTGGGTGTGAGAGGGGATGCGCCTGTACCTGTGGTGTTGGTGAGCTGGAAGGTGATAGCCTTGTCTGGGATGCCACACACATTGCGCACGGACACCTGGCAGGTGTAGCTGGCATAATCCTGGGGCCGCAGGTTCTTCAGCTTCAAGACCTTTGTCTCCCCCTGGATGGCAGTGGATCACTGGGGTGAGGACCTGCTTGGGTCTCTTGGGGTCCCCCCACATTGATTCATCTACATCCACAACACAGTCAGCAGGCAATCCCTATTCTAGCTCTCCTCTCCTCAAGCCCTAGCCATACCATCTTCCCTGAGGAAGCCTCCATGCCCCTGCCCGTGCTTCCCTGGTTTCTCTGGGGCAGAGGCAGTCCTGGGACACACTGCCCAGGATTAGGTCTCAGTGTCCTCTTCTGGGAAGAGGGGGAGTGAGAAGGGAACCCACACAACATGGGACTGGCCCGCAGGCCACACAAGGGGTTGACAGTCCCTTCTGGAAGCCCTCCCTGGCAGAATGGCTTTGTCACCGTCTCCTGGAACTGAATGCAGGGAAGCATGGACTGAGAGAGGCCTTTCTACCCCAACTCCATTTGCATCGTCCATAGGCCCTCATCTCAGCCAACGTAGCGGGCACAGATGGTTCACTCGCCTTTTAGATGGTTTTTCCTATCCAGCCATGCTCTGGGGAACATGCTGTTTTTGGGACTCCCCTATCTGGGGCTCACTCTGACCTCTGACCTCTCTGCTCTCTGAGCTGTGTGAACTCTAGAACAGGTGCATGCCTCCCACCAAGGCACTGAATTGTTGAGATCAGGTCAGTCTCCAGGAGTCCAGGCCACCAGGCTTCAGCCCCTTACAGGGTATCCTTGTGGGGTACAAGAGCGTGGGGCGCTAGCTGCCCATCCTGACCTGGGTGTAGAGAGGCTCATAGATGTCAACCCCATTGTCCTGGCTGTGGGACAGGGTGTCAGAGCCCCTCTTCCAGATAAAGCGGGCGGGTGGGTTGGAGCTGACAGTGCAGCGTAGGAACACCGTCTTCTCCTGGTAGAAGTTGCCTCGGACGTCGCTCACTGTCTGGTGCACCGTCAGCATGGGCTCATCCAAGTCTGCAAGGACACCAGGGCTCATCAAGATGAGGTGACCCCAGAGCTGGGAGTTCAGGCTCCTTGAAGCTCTTGGGAAGAGCAGAGCCACTCTCAGAAGACACAGGAAGTTGATGCCTGCCTTCAGTTCCACAAACTGGACCAATCTGTTAGAGGCAGGGGACTGGATCTAGTGGCTTCCAGCTGCTGCCTTTCAGCCGTTCTTCCCCAGGGACCTGTATGGGACCTCTAGTACTGTACCTTTCTAGGACACAGCAGGCAGCCAGAGAATGGAAACAAGCCGAAAGCTAAGTTCAACTCCCTCATTGACTGTAATTTTGTAGTGTGACCGCCCTTAAGTTCCTTTTCTTTCTGGACCTCAGTGTTGTTTTGTTTTGTTTTTCAAGACAGGGTTTCTCTGTGTATCTCTGGCTGTCCTGAAACTCACTCTGTAGACCAGGCTGACCTCGAACTCACAGAGATCCGTCTGCCTCTGCTTCCCTGAATCCTGGAATTAAAGGCGTGCACCACCACTGCCCGCTTAGTTTTTGTTTTCTGAGACTTGGTCTCACCTATCCCAGGCTGGCCTGGCACTCACCACTAGGCTGAGGCTGACCTTGAACTTCTGATACTCCTGCCTCTGCAGCCCTAGCTTGAGTCTTGCAGACAAACACCGCCACACTCAATTCCTGCAGTGTGGAGGATCACACCCAGGGCTTTTACAAGCTCAGCAAACACGCTACCCACTAAGCTACATCTCAACCTGAAATTTCTTTTTAGGGCTGCTGTCTAGAAGCCCTCATGGGTGGTAGTCATCTCTGGGGTGTTATTGGTTGGAAAGAGGGTAGAAGGAAATTTCCTAGCAGGCAGGTCCAACATTTGGACAGTGGGATATGATATTTTCATCTAGAAAGTTCATGACTGAAAACTGCAAAACGAATGACAAAAGAAAAAGAAAAATTAATCTAACAACGTTTTAATTGAGTTTAGGGCCCGACGGTGGTGGCACATGCCTTTAATCCTAGCACTTGGGAGGCAGAGGCAGGTGGATCTCTGTGAGTTCGAGGCCAGCCTGGTGTACAAGAGCTAGTTCCAGGGAAGGATCCAAAGCTACAGAGAAACCCTGCCTTGAAAAACAAACAAACAAACAAAAATTGAGTTTAGGATTTTGTGCCAGGCTGTATTTACAGCCATCACAGTCTTCAGACCACAGACTGGACTGGCCCTGGCCTAGTTCCTTCAAAACACACTACATCTTGAAACCAATGGTGCTTACACATGTGCAAACATAAGCAGTTATTGAACCGGTGGCTGAAGAGCATCCTTGATGTCAGGCCACATTGCCTGTCACTCACATAAGAACTTCTGGAAGTTGAAGTTGAGCCCAGGTATCAGCAGGGTTTTTGTTTGGTTGGTTTTTTTTTTTTTTTTTTGAGACAGGGTTTTTCTCTGTAGCCCTGGCTGCCTTGAAACTCACTTTGTAGATCAGGCTGGCCTTGAACTCACAGAGATCCACCTGCCTCTGCCTCCCAAGTGGATTAAAGGTGTGCACCACCACACCCAGCCACCAGCAGTTTTAAAAAGATTCCCAAGGGTAGGAGAGATGGCTCAGTGGGTAAAAGTACCTCCCGCAGCCTGATGATGGAAGTTCTATCCCCAGGACCCAGGAGGTAGCGGAGAACAAACTCCGGCAAGCTGTCCTGTGACCTCACCCCCACAACACAGATTAGATACAATCTTAAACTTTTATCAGAGAGTCTAGTGTACACAGCCAGGGCTGTGACCTGCGCGGGGGTGGGGGAGAGTCCTCAGTTGCACAGGGTGGTGGAGAGGGAAACCCCAGAGCTGCCCTTGTGTCCTCCAATCATACAGGAGGCTTGCTGGTTCCTCGCCTTTCCTTGTCCGTGGAAGAGCTATATATAACCCAACATGCCCTGTCCACTTGAAAGGATTACATCAAGTCCCCGGGAGGAGGGTGACATGGGAATGAGGAAAGGTTTAGGGAGATCAGCTGCTCATTCCCAAAGAGAGGAATCTTCCGTCCTCCATCATGATGCCACTTCTCCATCCTACCCCTTCCCCACCCCTGAGGGGCACGGACTGTCAGAGCCCAGGGCCTCATGGGGTCTTGACTCACACTGCACGTCCACCCGGATGGACTTGATGGCCGGCACGCCCACTCCGTTCTCCGCCTTGCAGTAGTAGCGGCCGCCCTGTGTACGGGCGATGCGCTCAATCCGCAGCGTCTCGTTGAACACCGACGTCTCCTGGAACTTGTCCGATGCGCTGCCAGCAGTCTTGGTCCACCGCACCTGGGCGGGTAGTCACCGCACTGAGGTTAGGGTAGAGGGCTAAGGGCCCTGCACAAGAGTCCCCTGCCTGCCCCATGCTCTCTAGGGCACAGGAGAGGATGGATGCAGGCCCGACCCAAAGAGGTGGCAGGAAGATGACCGACCCCTCAGGACACCACAGTGAGAAGAGTCGCAGGGCAGAAGTCAAAGTCAGGAGGAGGACGCTCTAAGGTCAGAAGCCTGATCAAGCTGCCTAGAGTTAACAGAGGATTGGTTGGGTAAGTATATACTCAGCACTGGGAAGATTGTTAACCCACTCCTTAGCTTAGTGACCTCATAGGTTACTCAACCCTTGGTCTCACACTCCCGGATAGGAAAGAGCTCCACTGAAAGCCAGTCTCCAAAGGTGGGCTTCACTCTCTTCTGTAAGCCAGCCCACTGCTCTAGGGAGGGTCTGATCTGTGTGGCCAATAGACTTCAGCAGGAGAGAGACTAGGATTGACCTGTTCCTCTGCCAGCTCTTCTGCCCTAAGTAGCCCAATGGAGAGGAGCCTAGGAGGAGCCATGAGCTCCCCTCTTCCCACTGCGGAGAGTTCTCCAGCCTTAGTCACGCTCAGATGACTAACACCCATCCGCAGCCTTGTGAGAGACCCTGCGTCAGAATCAACTGCTGCTGGATTCCTGCCACTGGCGCTGGGAGCCAGGAAGCGTTCCAGGACCCAAGTCCCTGCGTTTTGAAGTATTTGCCAGTCAACAATAACTAATATAGCATAATGCCTACTTTGCAAGTTATGAGGCTTAGGAAGTGAAGCACTTAGATGTGGTGCCTCGAATACATTAGTCACCAGTTTCTGTTATTAGCAGTGCTCTTGGTTAATTGTTGCTGCTCTATAGCTTTACCTTAATTTGTCTATGTGGATTTTAACTGAAAACTCGGATTTTGGTTTCGGTAGGTTTTATTGTTTTGTTTTGTCTTCATTTCTGTATACAATGTTCATGCCTCCTTTGGGAGTCAGAAGAGAGTGTTGGGCCTACTGGAACTGGAATTATAAATGGTTCTTCTCCTTTTTTGTTTTTTCTTATCTCAGGTTGGGTTCAAATGCTATGTAACTGAAAGATAACTTTGAACACCTGATTCCTCTGCCTCCACCTCCACAGTGACTGGTATTACATGAGCATAGCACCGTGTCTGTTAGGCAGTGCTGGGGTCGGACCCAGGGCTTCACGTGTGCTAGGCACGCTATTAATTGAGCTACATCCTCAAACCTCCCTTTCATATTTTCTTTTCTTTCTTTCATAATTTGTATTGCTTTTCCAGACTTGTGATTAACGTCCTCAGATCTATCACCCAATTTAATAAAGTTCCCTTTTTTTTAAGACTTCTTTTTTTTAAGATTTATTTATTTATTTACTTATTAAGTATACAGTGCTCTGCCTGCATATGTCACTGCAGGCCAGAAGAGGGCACCAGATCTCATTACAGATGGTTGTGAGCCACCATGTGGTTGCTGGGAATTGAACTCAGGACCTCTAGAAGAGCAACCAGTGTCCTTAACCTCTGAGCCATCTCTCCAGCCCTACTAAAGTTCCCTTTAGCTATCTCTGAGGTATTACGGCCATTTTTTTCAAAAGACTACTTTTATTTCTATGATTTCCGTTTGCCTTTTCCCGTATCAAAACACAGAAGAGGGTTCAGCTTTCTCCTAGGTGCTGCACACAGCTGTGACTTTGGGGACAGGCTTCTGGTCCCCTTCATAGGCAGAAGCTCTTGCCGTGCATCTGCTTCTACCCTTAGTCCTGGATGGACCTGTAGCCTTGCTGTGGCTTGGATATGCAATGTCCCCAGAAGGTTCATGTGTTCAAGGCTTTGTTGCTAGCCAATGGGCTTTGGGGAGGTGGCTTATTGATGGGTTCAGATTTGATGGCATGGAGCTTGTGGGAACTGGGACATGGGAACTAGTTTGAAGAAGTTTGTCACTGCAGGGGCATGCTTGGGAGACCTTTGAAACCCTGTCTACAAGTTCACTTTCTCAGGCATTTTGTCACGGCAATGGGAACACTGCCTTCTGTGTGTGTAAACTGTAATACTTGCCCTCTGTATGTAAATACAGCTCCTCCTGAGGTGTGTGCAGCCCCAGGCTCCTCAGCTTCTGCTCACTCCCTGAGGGGGGATCCTTCTCTCCATTCATTTGTTCTTAGTTGACTTAAAAAATCCCACTAATGTGGGAGGTCACACACTGGGCCATATACAGTGTCTCCCATTAGCTCTATAGTAGATGACACCGATCAGTTCTAAAACTGTCCCCTCCCCAGCAAATGTTCTTAGGTTGCTTTCCTCTGGTTCTCCCACACTCTGGGGGACAGTGGCTTTTCACTCTCTCCTTGTTCCCGGAGGAGACTTTTGCCTCTTAGTAATTAGCCTCAGGATTCATTATTTCTTAGAAAGCAAGCCTAAAGTCCAAAGAACAGGATTCTTTCTCATCCATAACATCTCCTTAGACTTAAAGAACCCAGACTATTCCAGGGGCCCATAGAGAAGAGCACCTGGGCCAAGTCTGTGACCACCCTGAGGACTCCAACTGCTTGGCTCCCATCTGTCTGTCCCGTACCTCCCTCACAGCTCCCTACATAAACCAGGCACCCACCACCTGGAGAAAGCCTCTTTATTTTTGAAGCAGGGTCTCAAGTAGAGCCCAGGATGGCCTTGAACTCGATATATACCCGACAATGACTGTGAACTCCAGATTTTCCAGACTCTATCTCCAGAGTTCTGGGATTGTACATGTTCACCACCACACCTTATTTTATAGTGCTGGAGATGGAACCCAGAGCCCATGCTAGGCAAGCACCCCTTCTGCTGAGCTACATCCCGAGGCCTCCATCTTTTACAGCTTGCTCGTTCTCCAGATCGCTCCTTTTCCCTGCCCAACAACTTGTCCTCAAGTCACTGGTTGCTTGAGCAGCAACAAAAAGGGTTTGCGGCTTCCCCTTCTGCGTAGATTCCCTCTGAGTTGCAGACCTTAGCACGCCCATGCTCTTTCTTCTTTGAACTGATGAACCCTGGGTCTACTCACGTCTCTGTCCTGACCTTGGTGAGGCTCACTCCTTGCCCTCCCCCCGATGAATAGGTGCCCCCCGCTGCTATTTGGAACAAAGGAAGCAAGCAGGAAAGGAGGCTTCTTGAGAGAGGACATCACAGCGACAGAAGCAGGATAAATAGGGCGCACCTAGAGAATGATTGGCAGCCCATATGGCTGGGACACAGCTGTGTAGGGGCAAGTGGGGTCAGGATACAAAAAGTCTCCAGTTGCACCCCAGGGGCTTGAGCAAAGATGGCCAACAGTGGGGAGTCACTGGTTGTTGCTAAGTTGGGGGGAAAGAGGTAATGGAGCAGATTTTGGGGTGTTCATTCCAACGGAATGAAGGTAGGGGACAAGCAAAGAGCCTGGAGGATCAATTTCAATCTACTATAGTGGCCCGGGGACAGGACTGAAGAGCTGAGCTAGAAAGGTAGTAAAGAAGAAACCATGTAAGACACAAAAAGCCAGAGCCGGCCAACCGTTGCGGAAATAGTGCAAAGTCAAGTAAGTGAGCTTGTCAGACAGGGCGAGCAATGAAGCCATTAATGAAAACAGGAAGACAGAGGGTGCTTGCCTAGCAGGCTCAGCTGACACCCAAAGCCTGGGTTCGACCCCCAGCATGGCACAAACTGGTTGTGGTAACTCACATCTCTGACGCCAGCACAAAGCGAGTACAAGTGGGAAGGTCAGACGTTCAGTTATCCTTGTCATTGTGGTAAACTGGAGGCCTGTCTCGGTCACATGACACCCTGTCACCCAGCCGTGCCCACCAGTGGTCACATGTGGGACACATGCACAGATGGTCAGTGTAGCCTGGCAGTTTCCTCACTGGCCTCACCAGCCACAGCCCCGCTGTAGTCACCACACGGGACGCAAAGATCCCCAGAAATGCAGCTGCACCGTCATCAATGCCAAACAAACCTTTGAGCAGGAGCGAGCTGCGACGGTGGCTTTAGATGGAGGAAATCTTTAGGGGTTTCCTTGCACATCTGCTTATCTCCAAGGCAGAGCTATGAAAGCTGTCTCCGTTCCCCCAAATTATCAGGGAGAAAAAAAGGGGGAGGGAAGTCTGTATTCCAGCGTCCTTCCTAGAATCCAACTGCCACCTTTGTTGCTGCTATTCAAGTATTAAAGGTCACAGCAGCTCGCCAGGCAGCAGTTCCTCCAGCCCTCCTCCCCACCTGCCTCCTCCGTCAGCCTTCAGCAATAGCCAGCTCCCACCTCCTGCCTGAACCTGAGCGCTTGATCTATGGCAAAATGCACCTGGCATTTCCAGACACTTGTCTTACGTCCCCTTCTAATTGCTTTGTGTCTTTGAACCTCCAGAGTTTGCTCTGGCCTGCCAAAAGCCTGAAGTGCTGCCCGCATCATCCATGCAGCTCCTAACCCAAAGAGGAGGGCAGCGTGCCAAGCCACAGAGCGTACGGCTTCTAGACTCAAATTTTGCTTCTGTTTTCAGAGGTGCTGTGGGACCTTGGGAGTTTGCCCAGCCTCCCAGGGCCTCGCTTTCTCTTAGCTGTAAAATGGGCCTTTGGAGGAGCCAGAGAGAAAGAAAAAACACTGGGCAAGGGGCCTTCTTGGCATACGGTCTGCCCACCAGTATTTCTTGAGGGTGTGTGTAAGGATGCTCTGCTCCACAGAGGGATGGAGTGGAATGGAGCAACTGGCTTCCATTTTTCCTCTCAGTAGTCAGTGTTTTCCGGTGACGGCACCCATAGCACCCAGCACTTCCCTGAAGAGTTAATCTCTAGGCTAGTCATCTGGCCCCAGTCTTTCTAGCCTGTCATGTTGCTTGCCCTGTGGAGTGTATGTAGTTTCTCACCTCTGGCTTCCTCTCCAACTCTGATCCCAGGCAACAAACAGAGCATGGGCAGGATAGGCACCCAGCAAGGCCAGCTTACCTGGGGTCGAGGGTGCCCAGTGACCAGGCATTGCAGCACCAGGGTGTCGCTCTCCCGGATGGTGTAGACTCGCTCGCTGATATTATCCTCCTTCACCACACAGGCCTGCCCTGCGTGCACGATCTGGGCCTGGGCTGGAGCTGTGGAGAGAGGACAGAGAAGGGGTAGGGAAGACTCACAGAGCTCAGGGCCTAGGGCTGCCTTTTTGTGTCTGGGGAAGAGTCCAGACTTCACTCCTAGTAGGCCAGGATCGACTCTTTTCTGGGCCCAGGCCAGAATCAGGAGACCTCGGGATTTGGGAAAGAGGTGGTGGGCGCCACATGTGCCTTTCAGTGAGGAAAAAGTGCAGTGGATGGGGATGGGAGGTGTTCTGCATACCCTGCATACCAAGCATACCCTGCATACCCTGCATACCAAGCATGGCAGAAATGAAATACTAAAGAGACGTGTGTCTCTCAATCCATCCTTTCAGACTATTGAAACAAAGGACCCTGAAGAATGGGAAATTCCCCCAGGGATACTGTGGGAGAAGGAAAAGGACCAGCCAGAAGAGGAACTTGTGTCTGGCAAGAGATTTCACACAGTTGCAACAATGTATCAGATCACCTCACAGGAAGAGACCCAAGCCCAGAGGATGATGGGTCAATGGTGGGCAGGGACACATCTTCATAGGGACTGCTTAGGTGTGCATGCCATTGATCTCATTCCAGGACCCCCAGAGATGGACTCTGGGGATTCACTGGATCTCTGTCCCTCTTCCCAATGTGGCCATGTTAGTAAACCTTTTTCTGCATCCTACTATTAATTTGTCTCTTTTAATTGGCTTGTCGAGGGCAGTGGCCAGACATGACTTGGATTACAGGTTGTGACCCCCAAGTTCAACAACACAGCAGGTGGGTAGCCAGTTGCTCTGTTGGGCTTGGTTTCACTGTCTTGGCGGAGCCCAGACTTGGGTGCTCTTGGTGCTACACCCAGCTCTGTAATACGACAGGTGTGCCCATCTCCCTCTGCTACTGATGTTCGCATCTCTCAGGTGACCCATGCAGGTATACACACACACACATACATACCACACTCTCACATACACACACACACCACACGCACCACACACACACACTCACACACACCACACTCTCACACACACCACACTCTCACACACACCACACACACACCACACACACACACCACATGCACACACACATACAAACACACACTCACACACACACCACACACACACACCACACGCACCACACACACACACTCTCACACACACCACACACACACACACATACAAACACACACCACACACACACAACACACACACACACACCACACTCAGAGGGAGGGATGACCATGGTTGCTCATGCTCTCAGGGGCTCCCCTAGGGATAGGCTGAAATGGGGATGCAGCCAACTCCTAGAACTTACATGGTAGGGGCGTGAGGAATGAAAAGTAGACTTGCCATGTGTTCCAAAGCAGTGTCTGCCATCAACACGGATGGGACAAACACGATCTAACCAGACCACTGTCCCAAAAGGCCACCAGCCAGCAGCTCAAGAAACTGTTTGAAACAGGGTCTCACCAAGCCCAGGCTGGCTTCCAGCACCCTCTGTAGCAGGGATGAACTTGAACTCCTGATCCTCCTGCCTCCACCTTCTAAGTGCTGGGATGACAGGCACATGCCACCAACCCCAGATTGGTTGAAAAAATTGTGGTACGGCCACTCGGCCTGACACCGGCCCCGCCTAACAAAGCAAACTTCTACAATGTCCTGACTGCATGTCTGCCACCAAGGAATGAACCTGGGTTGAGCTGTTAAAAAATAAGCTGTGTGTCTTTGCACAATTTGAGCCACCTCTCTGAGCCTGTTTCCCCGTCTGTAGGAGGGAGTGGACTGATGACCTCTGAGGTCTTTTCCACTTGCTATTGATTTTGCAATCAGCACACAGTGTCTGTATAAAATGTACACCACACTCCAGGGGCTGGGCTTGTCACTCTCACCATGCCATAAAAATGCACGAACGTCACCATACACAGAAGAGATAGGCATCTTTGGCCCAGGTCCCTGGGAAACCTCATCAAGCAACAAGCTACCAAGAGATGTCATGCATGTTGGCTGCTGATAAGACCAGAAGGCTGCATGGATGTCTGCAGGAAGCCCGGGGTGCCTCTTGACAAGGAAGACATCGGTTGAACAGGCTTCAATGGAAGATAAGCTATAATCTTGGACGCTGTGGCTTGCCCACAGCAAGGCAGTGTTGTAATGACAGAAGCTTTGGTGACAGATAAGGAATGATGGGGAAGAGCTACAAAGCCTCACATGCTCAGGGCACAGCAAGCCTGGATGGGGGCGGCAGTGGGGGGGGGATGGCGCTGGCCAGCAGACACAGGCAGGTCCTGTAGCTTGCTCAATGGAGGAGGGCAGGGAGCGGCCATCACAGATGACATCATGTAAGATTGTATACCTCTCAAGAAAATGTCCTGTAGGCAAAAAAAAAAAAAGACTGCACACCTCTCTCTGCCAATATTAGCTATTAAGACGACCCTACTCTAACATGGTAGAGTACACTGGAAGAGATCTGAGTCATATCTATGACTGATAAACATGCATGTGCCCCATGGTACCATAGTTCCTCTCTTGGGGACAGATACAACAGAAATGAGCACTTATGACAATCACACAAAAGGTCCAAGAATCCTCCAAGGGGGCAGGAGAGACGGCTCAGTGGTTAAGAGCATGGACTACTCTTGCAGAGGATCTGAGTCCAGCTCCCAGCACCTATATGCATATACCTGCCCCATACACACATACACATAATCACAAATGAACCTTTAAAAAAGAGAAAGAGAGAATCTTCTGAGTGGCTTTTCTTCTAATAACGAAAACTCGGAAGCAGCCCGCGTGCCTGTCAGGAGTGGTGAAAGTGAGCCCAGTGTGCTGGCATGTGTCATATACAGCGATGGAGAAGCAGAGATGGACAGAGCTTTGTGTGTTCAAGGCCAGCCTGGTCTACATAGCAAGTCCTATGCCTGCCAGGGCTACACAAGGGGACTCTGTCTCAAGACAAAATGAAAAACAAAAAACCAAACGGCAGGATTGCTCAGCTACGTGTTGTAGGTTCGCTGGCCATGGAATGGGGCTGCTGGTGGCTCTCCCGTCTCTGCTTACCGTCTCTCAGGAAAGGTATATCGGTATTACAGCCGCTTCCATCACTGTGCCCAAATTCTCCATGGGCTCTAAGGATCCAGCTTAAGTCGTTAGGCTTTCGTGCACGTGCTTTAACCCACTGAGCCATCTCCCCAGTCCCCGCTGGTGTCTTTACACAGTGCCACATCAACCTAAGTGAAGGAAATGAAACATAGCCACACCAACACTGCCGAACCTCCTAGGCACGATTTGACAGGACCTAGACACGCAGGGGTCTATAATGCATGATTTCATTTGTTCAAAATTCAGAACTGCAAAAGCTAAGCTTGTAGTGACAGAGGCTTGTCAGTGACTGCCTTGGGTAGACAGGGTATTAATAGCTGGGAAGGGACTGCCAGAATAATGGGAGATGTACTTCTGCATATGCGCTGCTTTTATTGGTTGATGAATAAAGCTGTTTCGGCCAATGGCTTAGCAGAGTAAAGCTAGGCAGGAAATCTGAACAGAGATATAGAGAGAGAGTAGGTGGAGTCAAGGAAACACCATGTAGCCTGAAGGAGAAGGACGCCAGAAGCTTACCAGTAAACCACAAACCTCGTGGTAAAATATAAAAATAATAAAAACAGGTTAATTTAAGATATAAGAGCTAGCTAGAAATACACCTAAGCTATTGGCCAAACAATATTTTAATTAATATAGTTTCTGTGTGATTATTCAGGTCTGGGCTGCCAGGAAACGAAAGCAGTCTTAGTTTACACCAGGATGTCCCAGGGAGGTGAGACAGAAGAACCTCCATCTGAGTACTGGTTCAATGGTGGTGAGGTCCATATGCCCAGGAATCTATCTGCTTGGGCGTTCACCCTGTCTGTTATAGTGTGTATATAACATGCCCCTCCGGCAAAGGCTCATGTGTTAGAAGCTTGGTTCCCAGCTGTGTTAAGAGGTGATTGGATCATGAGGGTGCTAACTTCATCCATCAAAGGCCTTTGATAAAGAGGGCTCAGGCTGTAGCTCAATTTATAGGGTGCTTGCTTAGTGTGCATGCAACCCTGGATTTAATCTCAGTCACTGCATAAAACCAGTGTCCATAATCCCAGCATTTATGAAGCTGAAGCAGGAGGACCACTTCAAGGTCATTCTTGGCTACATAGACTAGCCTGG
Organism: Ondatra zibethicus; assembly: GCA_004026605.1. Lineage (NCBI taxonomy): Eukaryota > Metazoa > Chordata > Mammalia > Rodentia > Cricetidae > Ondatra > Ondatra zibethicus. Next base: position 186,703 of record PVIU01000152.1, read on the forward strand.
GCTATGTGAGATCCTGTCTCCAAGGGTCTGGGTAGGGCTGAGTACATACATCAGTCAGTAAAGCGCTTGCTTTGTGCACATAAGGATTTGAGTTTAATCCAAAGAACTCATGCTTAAAGAAAGAAAGAAAGAAAGAAAGAAAGAAAGAAAGAAAGAAAGAAAGAAAGAAAGAAAGAAAGGAAGGAAGGAAGGAAGGAAGGAAGGAAGGAAGGAAGGAAGGAAAGAAGAAAAAGTCGGACATGGTAGGTATGCATTTGTAATAACCATGAGCTAAATCAAACCTTCCTTCAGGGCTGGAGAGATGGCTCAGTGATTAAGAACACTGCATGCTCTTCCAAAGGTCCTGAGTTCAATTCCCAGCAACCACATGGTGGCTCACAACCATCTGTGATGAGAGCTGGTGCCCTCTTCTGGCCTGCAAGCATACATGCAGGCTGAACACTGTACAAATAATAAATAAATAAACATTTAAAAAAACAAAAAAATGCTTGAGTGTTTAAAAAATAAAACCTTTCTTCAACTCTTAGATTGAGTTTCTCAGGTATTTTGTCACAGTGACCAACACACTAAGCTATGTTTCAATTTAAGAAACAATAAAAAGGAGGCTGGAGAGATGGCTCAGAGGTTAAGAGCATTGCCTGTTCTTCCAAAGGTCCTGAGTTCAATTCCCAGCAACCACATGGTGGCTCACAACCATCTTTAATGGGATCTGGTGCCCTCTTCTGGCCTGTAGGCATACACACAGACAGAATATTGTATACATAATAAATAAATATTTTGAAAAAAAAAAAAAGAAACAATAAAAAAAGAAATGAAACATCCATTTACCTGTTTCTGCTGGCATCAATCATTGTCATTATTTCTAGAAAACCCAGAACCATCCCCTCAACCCCCACATTCAAGATGGTTGTGTAGTCACTCCGGGGATCTGGAATATCTCTTCCCTGAGTGAGAAGAGAGATTCCAGCAGGTTACCAAACAATTGTGAGGGTTTAAGGGGTCACAGAGCCCCTGGACAAGGTCATACAGGTAGGACCATTGCTGGAGGGAGGACTCTTTGGTGGAGCTGGGGAGCTCCAGGGACACATGTGCCTGGGAGTCACTGAGTCTGCTGTAAGTGACCACCATAAACTGTGTAACTAGGCGCCTTATGTGGGTGAACAGGTGTCCATGCACATCTCCCCAGGAAAAGCCACATGCTAAGAGTTTATCGAGGCCTGACGGTGGTGGCACACGCCTTTAATCCAGCACTCAGGAGACAGAGGCAAGAGGGGATCTCCACGAGTTCGAGGCCAGCCTGGTCGACAGAGCGAGTTCCAGACAGCCAGGGCTACACAGAGAAACACTGTCTCAAAAAACAAAAAATAATAAAAAAGTGTTGATTTGGTTCCAGCCCTCCATTTTTCCTCCTGGTATCACATAGCTCGTGCCCCCTGGCCTTGGCATGCTGACTTGTGCACTATCCTCCACAGGCCACAGTCTCAAGCTCTGCTCACTCAGTGTTTTGTCCCTGACTCTATTTCTCCTCAGCCCCCAGTTCTGCACATCCTGAGGAGCCTCGAGGAGTGAGGAGCAGCATCTGCTTCAAAAAGCCACCGAGCCAGGGCCTGTCATAATCTGGCCAACAACAAACACTCAGGGTCAGCGGTTCCCTGCTGGGTGCTGGAGAGCCTGTCACCAAAAGTAAACAGGGCTCGCTCTCAAAGAGCATGATCAAGCAGGGAAGCAAAGAGGACCAAGGTGGCTTCAGGGATCACAATGAGAGTTCCAAAGCAGGGGTAGGTGACAGAGAGCAGCAGGGACAGACTGGAGAAAGGAGTCGACTTTTGAAGTCACCGTGTCTAGGACTGAATGTCGAGGTCTGTTACCCACCTGCTAGGGCACACTGCTCAAGTTTCTTAACCTTTCTGAGCCTTAGCCTCTTAGCTTGTAAATGAGAACGGTGATGTCCCCCAGTGCCAGCAGGAGCAGTCAAAGCAATGTATGCAAAACCTGACCCAAATCACACATGCTTTCATGGTGAATGACAGCTCCCAGGACTGTGAAACAGAAGAGGGCAGGGGACTGACTACTGTGGTCCTCTTCCATCCCCGGATGGAAACACACAAAGCCGGCATGAAATGGGAAGGGATGTCTCCTAAACATGCCAGGAACTCATGCTGGGGTTCGTAGGGATCAAGGACCTCTTACAGTACCGTGCCCCTCAAGCCGCGGGAGTCTTCTTTTTAAAATGCAGTGACTGTGAGCAATGCCTAAGTAAGCCCACAGGAGCGTTTAAGGCATCTGGGGAGATGGCTCAGAGCGGAAGAGCACTTGCTGTACAAGCCTGAGGACCTGAATTCAAATCCTCAGCACCCCTGTAAAAGCCTAGGGCCTGACCTCAGTGTTGGGGGTGGGGGAAACAAGAGGATTGCTGGGGCTTGCTAGCTGGCAGCCTAGCTCCAAGCTCAGAGAGTCTTTCTGAATGGATAGGGCAGAGAATAACACAACAGGACTCCTCACTCCCCCTCCACAGGAATACACATATACACGTGCGGAGGTCACACACAGATATCGTGCTTATACACACACGTATAAACGGGAATGCACACACTAAATAAATAAAATTAAATGGTGCCTGACACGCAGCAAGCCACCTAAACCATCAGCCAGCACACTGAAGCTAACACAAACACGAGCCCTCAGGCACTCGCCTCTCTATGAGATGGTACGCCCCTGCCACACCGCCCCTGCCACATGTGCTGCGTGGTGACATGGTCCTGGTGTGCCCTGTATATGTTCAAGCTCAAAGAGGGAAACTGAGGCACAGAGAAGAAAACACTTTGATTGGATCACTCTCGGAGACCATAGCGGAGCCGGGACTGGAACCCAGGCTTGCTACCTTGTAACTCCGTTCACTCTCCTGTGGAAGTCCCCACCACTTTGTTTCCCCAGGAGGCCACCAGCTGTGACCGAAAGTCTGCCTAGAGTCAGAGGAACTTTGGTGAGCTGGGGATCTGGGTCACACCTCGGGTCTCGCCACACGCTCACCGCCATAGAGTACGAAGAAAGACATTTATTCTGCAGAGTTCTACAGAGTGTGCCATCTCAGATGGTGACACGTCATTTCAGATATGATCTTATGTGTTGCCTTAATGAGTCTATCATTGCTCCCATATTTCAGATAAGAAAGATGAGGCTCAGCAAGGCTACACAAGCCTCACAAACTGGTCTGGTCTGGAAGCCACTGCATTTCTTAAATTTCATTTGCTGGGTGCCCAGTACAGTGCTAAGGACTGAGCTTAGGACACCATCTCTGGTCAGGTCAAGTGAGCAGCATCCTTCACTTCCCTCCCTTCCCAAGACCCCTCTTGCCCTCCCATCTCTGGGCACGAGCATGTTTATTGATCCTTTTATGCATGTAATGTAAACAGACACTTAATGACTTAGAGTGAAATTAACAGTGCTGAGATAGTAAGAAGCTTCTCTCCCTTAATTAGCTGCTCAGAGGATGGTGACCAATGGCCTAGGAGGAGGCTTCCTGGGGCAGGTGACAGCCAGCCCTCCTGAACCATCTTTTGCCAGGACTGACTTGCTGAGCCCCTCCTGTGGTCCATGGGTTATCAGACATGGGCCTCCCAGGAAGTTGGGTCCTGTCCTCTGTGCTCTCTGAAATGAGGCCGGTCTAGCTTTCATATGGCCCAGATCTCCACATGCTTCCATAAACCTGTCCTCTGTACATTGCCAGGGGTGACCCAGACTTTCTGGGGACCTGCCTAGACTAGAGGTACCTCCAGTTCCACACTGGGGAAACCAGTTTGAAACAATCTCACTTCTCCCTGCCTATCTCCTCTCTCCTCACCCCAGCGCAAGCCATCTTCAGAGAAATTCCAGCAGACTTTTGGCCTATTCACCCCTGGTCATCTCTCCCAGGCCAGTCACCCCAAGGCCACGTTCATTGCTCTTCATCCTTCCTCTCTTTCTGTACTCCCAAGCCTTCCTAGGGCATAGACAATCACCTTTGAATTTTCCACTTATGTGTTGATTGGTTCTGTAACATTTCTCAAGCCTCCAGAATGAGTGATCTCTACCCTCAGAGCCAGGATGCAGAGCCTCATAGACAGAGAGCTTCTTCTGTGAGGAGCCTCGGGGCTCCTCAGCTCTGACCATGGTAAAATTTGTTCTCCACCCCAAGGCCTTTTGTGCTGATCAAAACCAAACCCACAGGACGGAAGGAATAGCTCGGTCAGTGAAGCGCTTGCCTTGCAAGCACAATGACCTGAGTTCCACCCCCACCATCCCTGGAAAAAGCCAGAGCATGGTGGTGAGTGCTGAGAAGGGAGAGGCGGGCAGGTCCCTGGGGCTTGCTGGCCAGGCAGCCTGGCCAGATCAGTGAGTCACTGCCCAGTGAGAGAACTCTGTCTCAGTCTATCGAGGTGGATGTCTCCTGAGGAACAACACCCAAAGTTGACCTCTGGCCTCCATACACATGCATCTGCATATACATTATGCAGTCACATGCACGCACTAATAATAAAATAACAAATAATAAATGAATAGTAAATAATAAAAGACCAATTCCACACCTAGCTAACTTCCCCCTTCTGCGACAAGGATCCCTCGCCCCTAAGTGAAAGGGCACTGCTGCTGAGCAAGGTACAGGTCCAAGCTAAGGATGAGAAGGCTGAGGTCTCCTCACCACCCCAAGCCCAGAAACAAGCTGCTTCTCCATCAGCAGGCGCACAGTGTGTTGGCAGAGCCGGAGGCTTCTGGAAGAGGCTGGTCCTCTTATGAACCTCATCTTTCTGAAAGTGGTGGCCAGTGTGTCTGTCCCCCCCCATCTGTGCCTCATTGCGGGTGGGCCAGGCGATACTCACATTGACAGTCAGTGGCCATGGAGGCTGCGTGTCTGTTCATGGGGCTTTGGGAAGCCTCCCTAGGCCACCGGGGAAGACCTCTAAATGAGAACCTGCAGGTTTCTCTGGGTGCAGGGACACCAGTCCAAACTTGAGGAGGACAAAGAACAGCGGTCGCCAGCACAGGGCAGTCACTCAGGGAAGAGAAAGCAGGAAGGCCCCAATCCCAGGCAGGAGCCGAGTCCTGGGCTGTACAAAGTGGGTCTGAGGGACAGAGACAGGACTCCACAGTCATGTGACCTTGGGCAAGATAATCAACCTCTGAGCCCCAGTTTCTTTATCTGCAAGATGGGGAAATCACTGCTCCTCATACCCCACTGTTCAACTGCCTCTTGAGGATCCGGCATTGGGCACCAAGCACAGGGATTGGTGCCTGGTAGGCACTCAATTCTGCTCCATTTCCGGTTGGTAATAGAGCCCAGGACTCTCTGGGAAACAGTCCCAAAGTTCTGCAAAAGGAGTCAAAAAACTGAATTCTTTAGCAGGATACAAAAGCCATAGCAGCAAAGGAGGCTGCGTCCGTCACCAATGAAAGAGCTCCTCCTGCTAGCGGGGAAATGAGGCTTTTGCCTATTGGACTGGCTCAGGGCTTTGGGGCCATGTTCACTGGTTCACTAATTCAAAAACTCAACTTGGGTCCTCCTCACCTAGCCCCAACATGCTCTCCCATTCTCAGGGTTCCCTCAGCCCTGGTCTCATTCAGTAGCCCAGAGTCTAATTATAATCCAGGCCCCATCATTATACATATACAGATCTGCCCTCGGGTATCTCAGGGGACAGGTTTCCTGTCTCAACTGTGACAATAATTGCTGTGTGACTTGAAGCAAATCATAATATTCTCATTTTAAGCCTCAGTTTTTCTGACTATAAAATGGGTATCAACAATGAGTATTAAACATGTAAGGATGGGGTGCCCCGGACTCAGCACTGAACGCCGGACAGACACTCTAGAAGGACGGGCTGGAGGGAGCAGAATAAACCAGACCCACACAACAGGCCTGGCTATTCCAATGTGGATCCTCACATCCCCCTGAATGCTGCTGTACCCATAAGCCTGGGGCACAGGTCCTAGGAGTCGGGCTTTTCCTACTGTACCACATCCAGATTCCCATCCTAGAAGGTGGAGCCTGAGTCAGGCCCCGGCCAGGAACAGACAAAGCAGCACGGTGTTGAAGCCAGGGGACCCTGAAGACTTTGACCCCAAAGCCCAGAAATATGAGAGGTTAATGGGGCTCCATCTGAGCCCATGGATCCAATACCCAACCCCAAAGCACAGGGCTCCATGTGGGCTTCTGTGGGTGTCTGAGACCTGAGCCCTCAGATAGGAGGTGATGGTGATGGCTGGGTGGGAGTACTTTCCATTGAATTTGCTGGGAGTTGATGCTGAGGGAAGGCTCCGTGTGAGCGAGCTCTTTGCTTGACTAAACCCCCACAAAATAATATCATGCTCACAGTGTTGTGCTAAGTGCAACATCTAACAAAGTGCGGTGTAAACTGCAATCTACGCTTGCAGATCTTCAGGTGCCGAGAGGTCCAGACACGGCCTCAGGGTGTGGGAAGTCAGAGATTAAAAAGCATGAGACCATACATCTACGGAACCAGAGCAGACAAACGCACGAAAGTGATCAGATTGGCGTAGCCAGGTCATGCATGACGAACCCATCCAAGTGCCTCAGTGCCAGAAGCTGGAAGGGTGACCTCGCATTGGGGAAGAGGCTTCTGAAGAACCTACTGCAAAGGGGAAAAGGACTCGCATGAGGATATTCATCATGGCGCTCGTTATTCAAGAGAAAGCCAAATTGGCACCGGCCCCAGAGCTGGCTCCAGAGAAACGGTGACCCAAGCCCGGCCCATCAATGCAGAGGGTGCTACCTGCCCATTAAAGTGGCAGGTCTGAGGGCTCCGTCAATAGGGAGAGACGTGTGTGGGAGATAAAGTCAGCAGAGAGCCTGGAAGGAAGGACTGTTTACCGCTATGTAAAAATGTATCGACAGGTATGGGCAGAGAGCTCGGATGAACGGTTAATGTTTGATGGGCACAGGGGCCGGCTGCTTCCTGTGAAGTTGTTTAAGTGGCTGATAATAACAATAACAACACTGAAAGCAAAATCAATCATGCAGCCTGGGAGCTGGCAGGGCCCCAACTCCTAGGATGGAAGAAAGAGAGGAAAAGAAGGGAGGATGAGGTCTGGGGATGCCTTTCCCCTATCCCGGGTTGCTGTTAGTCCCCAGTGGAGTTCCCACTCTTGGATGCTCTGAGCCACAGCCAGGCTTCCAGAGCCTCCCTGAGGCTGTCTGCATGCGGTGTCACTGGTGTGTTCCTGCAGGCCAGGATGTCACCCTGGGCCCATGGGTGGGTTCACACCCAGGTTACACTGACTCTCACACCACTGCAGCCCCTGGCCTCTGGAGTCAGCATCCCCACGAGTGGAACAGAGTCTCCCGGTGATCACTGTCCATCAGGAAGCTGGGAGTCATCTGAGACCTCGCCTTCTCCCTCCCTCATCCCACACACAACCCGCTAGTGAGCCTCGCCAGCTGTCTCCGGGAGCTTGCCTCCTGTCTGCCACCCTGTTCTCGGTCCCTATCACCAGTTCCTGCCTGGATGGTTAAAGCGGCCTCCTGACAGGTCTGCCCTCCCTCACCTCCTAGCCTGCACCACAGCAGCAGAAGCAACCTTTAACAACACCATCTGTTCCTCTGCTCACCCCATTCCTGACTCACTCAAACTGGACCAATACTTTGAACAACCGGCTGGAGTAGTTGCTTTCCTCCCAGCTGTGACCAAACATCTGGCGAGGAATGCTTTATTCTGGCTCACTGTCCATCTCGGTGGGGGCAGTGGGAGCAGGAGGCAGCTGGTCACAGGATGCCCACAGTCAGAGCAGAGAGAGGTGCATGCTTTCTCCTTTTCATTCGCTCTGGGTCCCAGGCCCTGTTAGTGCTGCCTGTCTTCAGACAGGCGCTTCCCTCCTCACGGAAACCTTTCACTGACACACCCAAGAGGTGTGTCTCCTAGGTGACACTGAAGATCAGCCACCACGCCTGCCCTGTCCTTTCCTCTGCTCCTTCTCACCCCACATTCTACTGCCCTTCTCCTGAGCCCAGCCACACAATTCTTTGAACAGGACAAGCCACTCTTACCTCACAACCTCTGACATGTCACTGCTCTGTTGGGGTAGGCATCCCCAACTCCCCAGAGCTCTCTCCAGCACCTCCTTCCAACAGGCTTCCCTGGGCACCCCACTTACAGTCCTATCCCTGCTCCAACTTTGTGGGATTTTTTTTAAATAAAGCTCACCAGGGGTTGGGGCGATGACTCAGAATCTGAGAGCACTTGATGATCTTGCAGAGGACCCAAGTTCAATTCCCAGCACCCGCATCAGGTGGCTTACGATTGCCTGGAACTCCAGCTCCAGGGCATCTGACACCCTCTTCTGGCTTCCATGGATACCCACATACAAGTCACGCACACACACACACACACACACATAATATTTTAAAGAGAAATAAAGTCTATCCAAACTGAGCTGGGTTTTTTTTTTTGTTTGTTTGTTTTTGTTTTTTTTTTTTTTTTGTTCTCTCTTTGTATCCCTTCAAAGCAAACATTGCTGGGGAGGGAACAGATGTTGACTATCTAAAAGGACATGCCATCGTTTTTCAAGAGTCAGTTCAAAAACCTCAGAGCCTGGGAATGTAGTCTCTTTAGCATCCAGTGTATTTGTAAATCAGGAGATGCAATACCTGCCCTCTCTTTAAGCATGTTCTTATTAGTTGTTGTTGGTTTTTTTTTTCTCCTTCCATTCTAAAAAGTTTCTCTTCCTTTTTTTGGCTGTAAATGGCACAAACCGTGGGAACTGATTATAATGTTATGCTTTGAAACAGCCTGTAAATGACTGGGTAGGCGAGGGGCAAAGGCTTTGCTCCTGAGAGCTGAGGGCTCCACAGGGGAAGGCTGTAGATATGACATGGGAGGGGGTTAGCTTTCAGGAAGGGGAGGTGAAATGTGGCATTTACAGTGACACAGAGGTAGCCGGTGGGTCTGGGCGAAGCAGAAGAATGGGAATGTCGTGGGTTATGTTTGGACGGGATGATTGCAGCCAGAAGAACCCTCCCACCTTTCTCCCTTCCGGGGCCACAGCCTCAACCTCGTCCTCTCCCTCCTTAACACCGTGTCACCTGCACACCAAGCAAGCCATGCCACTCCTCTGGTGGCATCGTGTGTGACTGTGGCTGCTTTCTGTGCTCTGTCTCAACATCTGTCATTAAACCTCCCTGGACCGGGTACTGGGCTGAGGACAGCTTAGCACACATCAATTCTCCTCACAGGTGGGGAAACTGAGGCACAGGGGAACTAAAATCCTACCCAAGTTTTCACACGGCTCAGGCAGGTCTGGAACTCAGGATCCATTCCAGAAGATTCTGCAGCTTCCCTTCAGCCCACACTGCCCCTGCCCCCAGCCAGAGAGACATCCTCCACCCGCTGTGGTATATTTAGTTACATGATGCTGAAATGAGACGCTGGTGGTGTCACCTGAGCCTGACAAGTCATGTGCAACAGCTGACCTCAGAGCTGCGAGCCGCTGACACCTCAGTGTGAAGCTCTTCTCCTGTCATGCCCTCCCAACCCTCCCCGGGGCTCTGAAGGAGGGAGGGGACCTCCATGCCTGTGGGGCCACTTGGTCAACTCTTCCCAGACTCCTCTCTGGTTGCCATGGCACCACTCCTCAGAGGCCTGGGTCTGGTGGGGACCTGTGCGTGGAGTCCCTGGAGAGGGGCTGCAGTAGCCCCATCCCGGAGCTTCAGTCATCAGGGTCTCCTCACTCAGAAGAAAGATGGGGCTGTGGGGGCCAGTGAAAGGGACCAGGCAGACGGCTGAAGGGGCACGGCGTACACAAGAGCAAAAGGAACAACGGAGAAACCAAGGTAGGTGGGGGAAAGTGGGAATTTGGCTTCTCTGGCCCAGTGACCTGAAAACAGTAGAGGCCTTTTTCTCTCTTGAGATCAGTTCTCAGATAGCCCAGCTAGCCTTGAGCTTGCTATGGAGCCAAGATGGACTGAACTGAATCTCCTGCAGACCTCCCAAGTGGCGAAGTCACAGGCATGCCCACACACCCAGTTTGTGCTGTGGGGGAGCTAACCAGCAACTCAAGCAGTTAGGCAAGCACTCTACCAACTACCTACATCTCCAGCCCTGGAGGCCTGAAAGAGATTCCTTGACTAGGCCACCAGCTCTGACCAGGCCCAAAGTTGGAACCTGAGTCAGAAAGTTAGGTGCAGAGGAACCCTAAGGTGATGGGTCCTCTTCAAGCCATGGCTGTCCCCAACCAGTTGGCCATGGAGCTTGAGAAGGCAATCCCCCTCCTCCCTGCCCCCTATTGTCTACTGCTGGGCTCAGCTGGGGGCACTGTGGTCTTGCACCAGCCCAGCCTCCTTCCTGGCAAGGGTGTCCTGGGTGAGCGCACGCCTGGCACAGGGCCCCGTGCCTGGGAATGAGACTCTGGCGGGTGGCTTTGTGTTTTGTGAAAACCAAACCCACAACCAAGCCAGGCAGCCAAGCAAAGCCTGCCGGGAAGGCTGGCAGGCCTCCCTCCCAGCTCCCAACAGAGCCCCCCCCCAGGAACTATGGGAGGCACCAGCTGCCACCCTGGCTGGCACAGGAGACCCAGTGGACAAGGCCTGGGTCCAGCTCTGGCCTCCCAGCCTGACCCTCTTCTCCCTGGAATAAATTGGAATAGAAATGAGAGGGAATCGCTCTCCTCTGTTTGAACAAATTGCTATGGATCCCTCCCTGTCTCAGGTCAGGGCTCGCAATGGGGGATATTTTCACTTGCCGACTGCTAATAGACTCAGGAGAAGCTGCCGGATCGATTGTGGCCGGGAAAATTAGCCATGAGCTCCAGGCCAGCCTTGGCCTGCCCCTGCCCCCCACTCCAGGCCTCTTGGTTGGGAGGAGAGGGGGCCTGCGCCCAGCAGGGACCAAAGCGAGGAATAGACAGATTGAACTCGGGGTGCTGGGGCTGAGCCTGGTGGCTGCCAGGAACCACTGTCTGTTGGAGGACTCAGAATCCCTGAGGAGGTCCCCAGGGCACACCCAGGGCACACATACATTCGTCTGTGTGCAGCTCCAGTATGCGTGCTTGCACCTACTCATGCATGCCCGCCAGATTTCCATGTGCCTAAGAGACAGATCAGAGGTGCCGGTGTGAGGCAGCAAGGACTGTCAGGGTCCACGGTGAGAAACACTTGCCAACCTCACGTTCATCTCCAACAGAATGGGTAAGGGAGATGGTCAGCTCCTGTCCTGGCTCCCAGCGAGCTCTCCACCTGCTCCCTCAGCTCCTCCAAAGTGAAAGGAAGGAAGTGAGCCACACCCACATGGGGGTGTTTCAATTAGGAGACTCAGGAGCCAGAACCTCCCGGCCCCACCATGAGGCTAGTGCCAGGGACCACATAGTCTGGAGAAGCCAAGGGAAGGTAAGGTGGAAGTGGCTGTAGCCTCTGAACATTCCAGGAGTGGGGTGGTTTGAAAAGTCACTAGCCTGCTGGCTATCCTGCCATGTCAAGCATGCACAGGCACATGTGCTCATACATGCACACACGCACTCTAACAAGCATACGCATGCTCTCACACACACACCCATCACATCTCAGGCCATGTTAGCCCAGGTCCCTCTGAGGAGACAGAGAAAGGCCGCTGGCTTACACTGGGCACCAGTTTCTGCTTCTGAGGGACACCTCTCAGCCGGCAACCTCTAACCTCTGTGCATTTGCATTTGAGCTGGGTCTAGCACTTTCTGTCACCCAGTAGGTGATCACTAAATGCTAAATCCATCTATCTCCGGTCCCAGCTGTAAGCACCCCAAAAGGCCAGAGGTGTTCCTCTGTGGTCCCTGAAAAGCTTCAGTTGTTCAGGGCTGCAGGGCAGCAACCTCAAGGGCACAGACAGAATTCCGCACACCTCAAAACCCTGCCAACAGGGCAAGTTGCTGGGCCCAGCCACTTCAACCTTGACTTGGAATTCTTCAGAACAAGTATCCACTCACAGCATTGCCCAAAGTACCCTGGAGAGCCCTGCTTGTCCTCACTACTCCCCTACCTTGTCCCCTTCAGGGACAAGCCCTACCCCCACCTTCCGGAAGGGTCCAGGGCAGTACGTTCTCAACTTGACCCCTTTGGGCAAACAGCCCTCTCACAGGAGAGGCCTAAGGCCATCTGCAGATCTGATATTTACATTACGATTCCTAATAGCAGCAAAGGTTCAGTTATGAAGTAGTAATGAAAATAACTTTATGGTTGGGGTCACCACAACACGAGGAACTGTGTTAAAGGGTCACAGCATCAGGAAGGTTGAGAACCACTGGCCTAGGGGAAACCCACACACTGCGACTTAGTGAGTAGCTTGTTCTGGAGAGAGGCTTGAGCCTAAGGCCCTGCAGCTCTGCAAATCAGGCTGGTTCCATCTACAAAGGAAGATGGGGTGGTACCTGCTGTCAGTCCCGTGTCCCTCTAGCCATCTCAGTGGCCAGTGGCCATCCATCTAGCTCCTAGCTGCTAGCACCCGCCGTCTTGTGGAGTCTGACACCACCGTAGCCGCTACAGCCCGTGGTCCTCTGTGCCTAGTAGGCTCAGAGGGCAGAGTTAACAAGTCCCACCATCCGGGAACAGCTTGGCCAGTGGAAAAAGGAGTGGGTGTCTCCACCTCAGGAGCAGAGAGCCAGCGCTTTCCAGAAGGACACACGGCAACTGGTTTAATCAGGCTCAAGCGGGAGGGAGTCCCTCGTTTTCCTAGCTTACTTCTCTGCTTCCCAACCCAGGCCACCTAAAACCACAGGTCTAAGGGAGTTTTGATGATCTGATCTATGGCGTATGTGGAAGGTCCACTCCACCCCCTCCCCCGCCCCATGTCATGTCTGGGTTGTCGCCCTCCACCCCAAAGCACCATGACCTTAAACCAGAGTTCACGCTCAGCCTAAAAGCTCCCTCCCTTATCCCAAACAATGTCCCTGGATACCCCCATACCTAAACCCACCTACCCATTAGGACTAAGCCTCAGGGCCTTCCCTGCTAGAGGTGGCACTGTCCCCTGCTCTTGTGGGAAGTGTGACAAGACCGAAAGGGACTGAGAGCAAGCCCCCACACAAGGTCAGTACCTCCCTGACACTTCATAAAGGGCCCTGGCATCCAACCCTCAAGCATCTCCTCCTGTCTGGGGGACACTGAGGCTGTGGGAGATTTAGGAATGTGGCTCTAATGGGGTGGGGAGGGACAGGAGCTTATCAGTACCATAGTGACAATGCCTAAGGTGACGTGGGACACTGAAAGAGATTTGACTTTGGAGTCCCTGTACATGCACGGCTTTTGACTTCAGCCTGGGCACATGATGGCTGTGTGGCCTTCACAAACCACTTGCCTTCCCTGGTCTCAAGTCTCTTCCTACGCAGAATCTCAGAGATCCCAATGGGCTGGGTCACACGAGACCAGAGTGGGGTGGCCAAGTCCTGCCTGCCATACCCTCTGGTGCTTCTGCAGCTGCCTTGTGGGGAACCAGGCCTCACTGGGGCAGGAAGCTAACCTGACCTTCCCCAAGGTCCCCTGCATTTTAATGGAGCATTAAAACCAGACCCAAGGGACCAGGCCACTGGAATTCAGTTCCTTCCCGTTCTGCCCCCCCAGGATTCCACTCAGAGACAGAGAAAGAAGCCTCCAGTGTAGGAGAGAAGAGGCTCAGGGCCAAGGATTGATTCAAGTTCAGCACGGCAGACTCAACTCCAAGTCTCTCTGATGTCAGGCTATGCTCCAGTAAGTTGATATAAAGTCAGACAGTGAGAACTTCCCCAGATGAAGAGCCAAAAGAAAGACATAGCAAATTGTAGTGAGACCTCCTGATCTCACAAGAGAGTGCGCTCCCCCAGAAAACCTGGTCACCTCAGAAGAACTTCCCATCCCATAGCCTTCAGTGTCTGAAAGCCAGGAGGCTGCTGCTCCCCAGACCACAGAGTCCAGGCTGAAAGGAGACGCCTGCTCTTGGAGATAGACTTTCTGGAGAGCCTCCCAGCCAGAGGAGAGGGCTGGGAGGAGAGGGCTGAGAGGGATCAGAGCCATGGGCAGGCAGGAGACCAGGCAAGATTCACAGGAATGTCTGGGTGACTCCAGGCAAGCCACATGCCCACTCTGATCTCGGTCTTCTCCAAGGTCCCCACCCCACCTGAGCGAGGTTGGCAGAGTAGGTGGAAAAGGGCCCAGTGTGGCCGCTCACAGCATTCAGCCCTCCTCAGCCAGGAAGTAGCAGGTGGGGGAAAGACAATGGTTCAATGGGTGAGGTACTTGCTGCCCAGCTTCAGGGACTTGCCCTACACTGAATCTCTGAGAGCCCCATCTGGGTCACAGGAGACCACAGGGGGATGGTTGAGTCCTGCCCGGCCACACTCTGTTGGGACCCGCTGCACTACTTGAAAAAGCCAGGCTTGGATGGGAAAGAGGGTTCACTGGTTAGGAGTATCGGCTGCCCTAGCAGAAGACCCAAGTTCAGTTCCCAACACCCACATCAGGCAACTCACAACCACCTGCAACTCCAGCTCCGGGACATGTGATACCCCTATTCCAGCTTCCAAAGGCACCTGTACTTGTGTGTATACACACACAGGCACATAGTTAGAAAATTAATCTTTTTAAAAGAAAAAGATAACGCCAGACATGCCTGTGGTCACAGTTCTGGGGAGGCAGAGGCGTGCAGGTCATCAGGGCTTGCTGGCCAGTCAGTGTGCCCTGGTCCAAGTGAGACCCTGTCTCAAAAGTTAAGGTGGGGGGCAGCTGAGGACACCTGAAATCAGCCTCTGATCTCCAATGCACACGAACCCAAAAATGGGACAGACTCACACCTAGCCTGTCACTTGTCCACCTCCAGTCCTGGTTTTTTGAATTTTAGGTTTTAGTGTGTGTGTGTGTGTGTGTGTGTGTGTGTGTGTGTGTGTGTGTGTGTGTGTGTACACTTATCCCAAGGCGAGCTTGTGGCAGCCCAAGGGTAGCTTTCCAGAGTCAGTTCTCTCATTCCGTCACACCGGACCTGCAGACTGAACTCCAGTCCTCAGGCCTGGTGGCAAGCGACTTTCCCTGCTGAGCCATCTCATTGACCCCACGCGTGTCTGTCTGTGGAACTCCTGTACTTCTGTAGGCAAAAATGTGCCCACCTCAGCCTCCTTTACAGTTAAAATGGCCAAGGAGCTCAAGGCTGCCCAATGTAAACGGAAGCCACACAAGGGCTTCTGGGAAATCTTACAGGAAGGTGATTGGACCAAAATGCCAGAGGTACTGATTTAACTGCTTGATGCAGTGTGGGCACGGGGAACTGTTGAAGTGTCCCGGGTTATCTTATGTGCAGCCAAATCGGAGGACTACTGCTGAAGCAGGGCCCCAAAGTGGGAGGAGCCTGGAGGACATCTGCACCCGAGGAGCCAGAGATGGATGCCTCAGTGCGTCACAGTGCGTCAGAGCCAGACCGGGTCCCTGGAGGACTGGAGGGCTCCTCATGCAGCTTCAAGAATGAACCCAGCCAGGCGGTGGTGGCACATGCATTTAATCCCAACAGAGTCAGAGTCAGGTGGATCTCTGTGAGTTCAAGGCCAGCCTGGTCTACAAGAGCTGGTTCCAGGACAGGCACCAAAGCTACAGAGAAACCCTGTCTCAAAAACACCAAAAACAAACAAAAATCAACCCCCTGACCCTAAGAGAAAACAAGAAACAAACCAGCCAGGCAGCTCAAATACCCTTGGGGTAGTACAGGTAGACATGAAGTTTGACACTGGGTGGCTTTGAGTTCAAATCCCGGATCTACCACCTATCTGCCAACTGTAGGACCTTGGTATGCCACTCAGCCTGACCTTGGTTTTTCACTCAGCCTGACCCTCAACCTTTACACTTGGAAAATGAGGGTTTGGGGGAGATCCTTAGGGACTTCCAGCACCCATCAACCTTTCAGTCCTTAGCTGGTTTGGGATGAGGAAGCCCTGTGTTTAAAAGGAGGGATAAAATGCTATCCCGATCCCCTGGCTGAGCCTTCTGTGAGAATCATGCAAGCAGAAAGGCTCCAGCTGGTGGCTTCAGGGATAATAAGTGACCTGCATTGAAGTCCCCAGGACCCAGCAGAGCTTGGCTGAAACTCAGCTTGGGCGGCGGCCTGGAAGCCTAGACAATGCCCTAGAGACATCCCAGGGAGAAGATGCAGTTCACCCTTGCTTAGTCTAATGTGTCTACAACCGCTGTGTTGAGCCAGCTAGCCTCTGAGTCAAAGCACCAATTTCAGGGCTTCCAGCCACAGCTTCCATCTGCGGAGCTCCTGCAGCGGAGGGTCCAGGCAGAGCGAGGTCTGCACTGTGGATAAGCTCCTGGGTGGCTTTAATATGCCACCTCATGGCTTCCAAACCACCAGATAATCCTAGCATCTTGGCTGGCTCTGGGACTGGAAGGGAACCAAAGAGAGCTTGGGATAGCCTCTCCCAAGCCACAAGGTCACCCATTCCAAAGCCCCAACTTCTACCAAAACAGACAAGCGGGGCTCAGGTTAGAACCACAGCCACTTCAGGCCCCCGAGGTCTTCCTAATCTCTCAAACGTGCAGCCGCTGCTTCAACACCACCCCATGCAGCACACACAGTGACTTCCCTGTCTGCTGCCGCCACTCTGCTCCCTCAAGTCCCTGTAGTTCACCTCAGAGCTGGCAAAAATACTGACATCACCGTTGAGGCTTTTCTGTGACCCCCGCCCCTTCCAGACAGGGAAACTGAGGCTCTCCTTAAAGAGAGCGTATTGCCCTTGCTAGGCCAAGAATAACCCATGTCCCCATCTCTTCTCAAGCCACCTCTGACATTCCCTCCTTAATGACATCTGCTTTGTCTCTCCTCTCTCCTCTCTCTAGACATGGGACCCTGGCCTCAGCGAGTGCTCCCACAGACACAAACCTTCCCTGGAGAAGTCCATACTGTCTTGTGGACATAAACCGAGGTGCATTGTAACCTTCTCTGAGTTGCGTTCTCACACCAGCCTCCCTGCCACACAGCCTATGAATAAAGTTGACCTTAACCACTCAATGACTGGGCGGTGGTGCCGCACGCCTTTAATCCCAGCACTCGGCAGAGGCAGGTGGATCTCTGTGAGTTCAAGGCCAGCCTGGTTTCAAGAGCTCGTTCCAGAACAGGCTCCAAAGCTACAGAAAAACCCTGTCTCGAAAAACAAAACAAAACAAACAACAAAAACAAAAATGTAGCTCAGTTGGTAGAGTCCTTGCCTCACTTGCCCGAAGCCCTGAGTTCAGTCCCCAGCATAAATTCGGCATGATGCGATATGATTGTAACCCCAGTACTCTCAGTCCTGGGAAGGTGAAGGTAAGAAAAGCAAAAGTTCAAGGTCATTCTTGGCTACATAGCCAGCCTGTCTCAAAATAAAACCTCCAGTCATTAGGCTATTTGTCGAGGCCTTTGTTTGCCTGCCTGCCCTGACAGAAGGCTGGCCCAGGATAGCGCCTTCTCAGGCTTCATTCTGGGGCAGGATCAAGCAGCAGTTCAGAAGCCCAGGCCCTAACCCTCTCCACTCTCCTGCCCCAAATCTGTCTAATCAACAGCTTTTTATTCTGCCTCTTCCCACTGTGAGCCCGTTCCCCAACTGCCAACTGCAGGCCATTGTCAGCTCTTGTCCCCATGGGATCTCTTTCCCGGCCGGGCTCTGGATTTCAGGATGGAGTTCTGCAGTCTCTAGACTCACCTGCTTCACCTCCTTCAAGGAACTCTGTGAGAAAACTGCCCACTGTGCTCCTCATGTGCTCAAAACCCAGTCCCCCTAGACTCAGCAGTCCTTACACAGCCTTCAATACGTCTGTCCTCACCCATGGTCAGACCCTGTCTGCTACCCTCTCCGTTCATTCTCTTCCCCACAGTGGACTCTTCTAACAAGCCAGGTCTGTCCTTACGCCAGGGCCATTGCACTGCCTATTCCCCTGCCTGGCTACTTCCGGTAGATATCCATGAGCTCTCTGCCTCGGGGGCACCTCCACAGGGAAGCCCCCAATCCCAGCCACCGTGCATGAACTTAACCCACAGTCTCTCTACTTAGTCCCCTGGTCCACACAACCCTCCTGTCAGTGAGAGGCAGCCTCTTCATGCTCTCCTATCTGCAGCCGGTCTCTCCCTCCACAGCTATGTAAACCTTAGGAGAAACAAGAGCTGACCACCCCCCCAATCCTGCCCCACAGTCAGTTCCTCCCGCCCCTTCTCCCAGCAGCTGAGCCAGGCCAAGCCTCATGCCAGCTCTGCACCCTGCAAGGGTTCTAGAAAGTCCCTCCACGCTGCACCCTCAAAACCACTAAACACCACCGCTTCCCCAGCCCATCATTCCGGCATGGCCTCCATCACAGGCTTTGCAGTCCACATCTCTGGGCCCTATCCAGGGGCTGCAACTTCATCTCTCTCAACCTCTTGGTTTCCTCAAGGGTGAAATGGGCAGCTTGTCTCTCCAGGAGGCTTGCTGTAAGCTAGAGACAGTAATGCATATTCATGATCTCTGACACTATTATTGTTATTCCTTGGCGATTCCAATCCTCACAGCCTTGACTTCCTTTCAACCAATGCCTGACCACCAGGGGTCTTCAGCTCTATATGCCCTCTGCCAGGGACAGCCTCGCAGGCCTGGTTGTTGATGACCACGGCGGCTCGTCCAATCTCTGTCCTCCACAAGCCCTAGGAGGTGACTTTTCCATCCTCCTGCGAGCCTCAAGTTGGCTTTGTCATGAGGGATTTACTGAATCTTTGTGGAACCATTTCCACCTTCCCCTGACTCACATCAAGCAGCCCCATGATGCTCAGAACCAGTTTTTCCAAAGGAAAGACTCGGTAAGCACCACAGAAAATCACCTCTCATTGTCCTTACTCCCCACCCAGAAGACCCGTGCTATCAACACTGGAGCCCCCATCAATGCTGGGGCCCCCTTCTCACCAACAATGCCACACTAAGAAGGTCACCTATGTCCTTGGAACCTCAGTTCAATGGTGAAGACAGGCACCCCCATGGACTGCCTTCTCAGAATATCATTGGAAATAAAGGTACAGCCAGGCCAAAGACTTGGCAGGGCATGGGGTACCCCCATGTTTGTGAGAGACTCTCAACTTCACCAAGGATGCTCCCTGAAAGGGGGGTCACCCTCCTATATACTAAAAGATGCGGCAAGAACCATACCCAATCCATGGACACTGAATCTTACTCGCTTTTTTAAATTTTTATTTTATGGTTTTTAATGCACATTGATGCTTTGGCCATGGGTGCCGGGTCTCCTAGAACTGGAGTTACAGACAGGTGTGAGCTGCCATATGGGTGGGAATTGAGTCTGGGTCCTCTGGAAGAGCAGTCAGTGCTCTTAACCACTGAGCCATATCTCCAGCCCCTGAATCACACTTTCTTATACTTTCATGTATACTTTGGTTGTTTTGCATGTGTTATGTAGTCTTAGGAAAAAGGAAGAATCCATTGCTAAGAAAGAGAGATTCATTCCTCTGAGCTAAGCATGGCTCTTGCCTGCCTCCTGCATCAGCTATTAAATGCCATGTGGGCCTTTAGTTTTGTGACAGTGGAAAAGGCGATGCTGGCCAGGGACCGTACCTAGGTTTGCAAAGAGGCAATTGTGCAGAGGTGTCAGACCCTTCCCCAAACACATCCTCCTGGAGTCAGAGCCCCACAAGCTCCCCTGAGCCCCCTCAAAGTCTCAGTTGACCTAGAAAAGAATTGAGTTATCTTGGAAAGGCAGAAAGTGTGACTTTATCCATGGTGGGTGCCCTTGGATTCTGAGGCAGTTATGTGAGAGGTGGAGAGAGAGCCCCCTTCCACCTCAGGCTGTGAGAGTCAGAACAAGTACCCCTTTTCTGAGATAGGGCGAGGAGGCAAGCACTAGGAAGACACGATGTGGTGGCCAAGCCCGCCCCCTGCTGGCAATGTCTGGAAGAGCAGCACCAGTTTAACGCCGCAGGGCCCAAAGGGATTACATGCCGGACCTCTCTGACACACAGGTATCAGGGACCTACTCAGATTGGTGTGTCTGGGCAGGGAGAAGGTGAAGTGGAACTCTTGCTAGACTGAGAAACTCGATTCCATCTCTAGTCTCCCAAACTTTCCTAGGTGGGGTACCTTCTGGTCCAATATTCCTGAACCCAGTCACAGGAAGAGTCGTCAAGGTTGCCGTGGGTAACAGGTTGAGAGGGAGGAATCCTCCATATCCTACCTGGGCCTTACTACTCCCAGGTCCCTCCGTGCCTCCCGGGCAACCAGGAGAAGCCAACACTGCTACCACGGCCTGATTTCCACTCCCACCCTGGTATTGATCTTCTACATCATTCATTGGCGAGGCCTTGGCGACTGTGATTAGCTCCCTCTGCCTCACCCACGGAGCTCCCCGCCCATCCCTCCATGTTCCAGCAAAGCAAAGCTAATACGGGGCTCTAAATGAGGCTTTTCCACCCGGCCTCAGCAGCTCAGAGCCAGACCTGGCCAATTATATGTAGGCCCCTCAGACAGTCCCAACCTGCCCCTTAAGGGTGCTTCGCTGCCTCATTCAATCCCTTCCAATCTAGCTTCCGGACCCCCGGAACTTCACCCATGTATAATGCCCGAATGCCCAGCCTGCAGGCTAGGAAGGAACACTGCCTGAAGCGGGGTAGGGGGCAAACCAGGAAGAGCTCTATAGAATGACTCTGTGGGGAGCCCCCAGGCAGGCTTGGGGGGTTTTCAAAGGCAGCACAGCTAAAATAGCCTGGATTTGAAGACACAAGACAATCTTTCCCTCGGGCAATGTCTATAACAGAGAAGGAAAAAGGAAAAGGAACGAAAGTAGGCGGGGACCTTCTTGGGGATTTAGGGGAACCTGAGCCTACTCCTGACTCTGGGTGCATCCTGCTTCCAGAGGTGAGGCCTTCTTTGGGGAAGGCCCTATATAGACAGCCACTTTCAGTGCACAGGTGTGGACCTCAGAGGGAAAAGTCCTAAGCACTCCCACCCACAGCAACACTCAGAAGCCCCACCCTGGGAAACTTGCTTCCCGAAATCCCTTCCCCACACTCACCCCGAGGAAGGGGGGACTGACTTGGTGATAATTCTGTGAGCGATGTTGCTCTTGTCAAATTATTCAACATCTGTCTTCATGTTCCCACAAAAATTAGCATAGGATAGTAGTTTCTGATGACACCTTTGGTGAAATATTTTGACTTCCCCCAGTACGTGGCAAACAACCTGTCTTAAGGAGAATGTCACTTCCCACTCCTGCATATTAAATAATCCAGGGGTTTGTTGTGGGCTTTTTTTTTTTTTTTTGGTAAGAAGCTGAATCCTGGAAGTCTGCCTGCTTTAAGACAAGGGACAAGAAGCCAGGACGGAAGATGGGAAACCCTCTAACTCTGCCTTCATAGAGCATGCCACCCCTCCTTCACCTACCTACTGTCTTTGTTACAGAACTAGACCTCTGGGGCCAGCCTCAGACACACACACACACACACACACACACACACACACACACACACACACACACACACACTGGCCTGGCAGAAAATAGATTACAGGATTTACTCTGTAAACAACAAACTGGGCTAGAGATTGAGAATGGGGGAAGGAGGAGGCCCCACTCCAAATGGACCATCTGGTCCCACACACGGCTGCTGTAGCATCTGTGGCCCCAAAGAAGAGCAAAGCCACCTAGTCAGACTGAGAGGGCCTTCCCAGTCCTGCTGCTGGCAGGCTTTAGAGCTGGAGGGTGGGTGGACCCAGCAAGATGCAGGGCTTAGGGCTCTGAGCAGCTGTCTCCTACTAGGATGGACTGACCCTCGCTCATCCCAAAGGCCGCCATCCTGTCCCTCCTTCCTTCCTTGCCTTTACCCTCCTTATGAGACTACCCCTTCATCAGCAGCACAGGCCCGGGGCAGAATGACAGCGGCAGCTGAAGTCTGTCCCCAGCAAATACTGACATACAGCCTCCCTCCTGGATGCTGGCGAAACCCAGCGCTTCAGTCTCTGCTCTTTTAGGATTGCAAGCCTAGGGCCTCATGGCTCTCTGAGCAGAAACCTTCAACTAAAGCCCTCTGTCTTGGTGAGTGACAAGCTCTGGAGACACCTGAGAATGTCATGAAGTATTTTCAACCTGCAGCTTTTCATCCACTCAACAAGCCTTGTCAGAGTTCCTACAGGACGCCAGGTAGCATGCTAGGGCTGGACGCTGCGGTGGATGGCCGGGGGGATGTCTCCATCCCTGTATACCACCACACTCCCACTCACTTGCCTCATCTGTTTTGGGGTACAGAGGAATGGGTGTGGCAGAACAAATCCTAGCTCTCCACCTTACTTCTTAATCCAGTCCCAACCCCGTTGAAGTGTCACCCGTGCTTGTAACATCACAAGGGACAGTATCCCTGAGCTCCTCTTTCCCTCACTTCCTATCCACCACCAAGAAGATTTTCCACACAGCAATCTCCCTACAGCCCGGCCTTCCCTGGAGCCAGGCTCTCCAAGAGCAGGTGCAAAAGAATGCCGGGGAAGGGCCAAGGGTGGACCTGGTGAACCTACCCTGCTTTGATTTGTAACAAGAGCAGCTGGGACCTGGGCATGTGAGAGCTGGCAGAAAATAAAGAAAGGAGAGGGGACAGAGAAGGGGAGGCACAGAGGGTCTACAAAGACCATGGCTCTTGTCCCCTAACCTCTGTCCTCCCTCATTGTCGGGGTTCCTACGGAGTCCCAGAGAGGTTTCCTTACATGTACATTGGGCCACCCCGGTGAGGGAAGACCCAAACCACACAGCCATGAGATGGGGTCATCAGACCAATCCAAGAGCTGGTAGTAGACAGAGATCTCAGGAGGGTGTGTGAGCAAGTTGCAATAGCCTCTGTGGGGTACTCCCTTAAAG
The DNA here is from genome assembly GCA_004026605.1 of Ondatra zibethicus. Lineage (NCBI taxonomy): Eukaryota > Metazoa > Chordata > Mammalia > Rodentia > Cricetidae > Ondatra > Ondatra zibethicus. Next base: position 209,519 of record PVIU01000152.1, read on the forward strand.
GTAGCCGTGGCTAAGCCGCTGGTATCTTTGGTGATCCTGGAGAAAGAAGAACTCTGAGGCCTCTGGTATCTTCCTGTCCTAGAGGGAGGACCTATTTCACACCCTCCGCCCTCATACATATACAACCCAGCCTTGCGCGCAGCATCCCTCCTCCTGCCTACTTTGTCTGGCCTATGCCAGGGGCCAGACAGTAAGAGACACACAAACTAATTAAGAAAAGGAGTTTGGCTGGAATCCTGGGCTGGCTTCACCAGGGAATTAAGCCCAAGCCAGCTAGCTATTGGAGCCCAGGGGTGTATGGTTTCCAGATACCCGCTTCCCAGGATGCTCCTTTCCCTTGCCAGGCACAGGCAGAGACACGGGACCTAAAGCTAGTATTCGGGGACATGGGCTCTGCAACCCAAACAGTACAAGTTCAACTCCCTCCACTCTCAAAGAGAATAATTAGATTCTTGACCCCAGAGAAAGAGGGATAATACTGCCCACCCTGGTCACACATCATTAAAAAGTAACTACAAAGCCCACCCTGCGGTCAGGAGAAGGCAAAATCAGAACCATAGGCTCTGGGGACTGACTCTCTGTGCTGTGCACGTCGGCAGGACGACCCTGGGTAGTATTGAACCAAGGAGCCTTCGCTGAGAAAACCCCGCAGCATGAAGTGGAGAAAATGTGGCTAGAATACTCCTTGGCGCAACGGAGCGTGGCTTGGGGATGCGGGAGTGGAGCTGAATGGCGGGAGGCAGAGTTTAGACATGTAGCCGGATGGGTGCAAACGGTGTTTGCGTTTCCTGAGGACGGTGGCTGAATGTGTCTGTGTGTGCAAGCAAGCAGAAGGAAGCTGGGGCTGGGGTTCTGAGGTTGGGAATCATGGACAGGAAGAGCTGACTCGGGAGAGGTCTCTGAAAAGGGATGCCATGAACCCTAGGCGCCAGGGCTAGGCGATGTCCATCATTGGCTCAGACCGTTACAAAGCTAGAAGAGGCGGCCGAGCCGTGGCTACTGCCGAGCTGCCGAGAATGCCAGCCAGCGGCCCGGCCAGGGTGCTTGCGAGCATCTCGCCCGCCAGCCGCACACAACTCCGGATCACGCATCGCTTGCTTCCATTCGGGAGGCTGAGCCAGGGGAGGAAAAAGATTCGGTGGAAATCGCTGCCCCAGTCCAGAGCTTGGGCTCTTCCCGGGTCTCCTGATCCCATTGGATTCTCTCAATACTTCCAGATCACTCCAACCCCTGGCAAGATTTCGGAAAGTCGAGACCTCACCCCGGCACCCCCAGTTTCATGCCATACCCTAGGACCCGCTCCTGGGCTCGGGACCAGACTACTAGGTCTCCTGGAGCCCGGGTGAGGGCGGGGACGCGGTCATCCACTCCAGAGTGCAAACCCAAGGCTCCACCAAGGCCCGGCAGCGCGCACTTTGAGCAAGATCTTGCAAAGTTTCCGCGCGGCTCCGCCAGGGTGGAGCTGGACGCGGGCTCTTACCGTAGACTCCTTGTCCCCGACAGTGGAAGGGGATCAGCGCCAGAAGTAGAAGGCAGGTCACCTCCATCTTCACGGCCAGTGCTTCATCCCCGCGAGGCGGCGCAGCCTGAGAGGCAGCGGGGGGCGCATCCGCCGGGGCACCGCGATGCCCTCTGCCTTCCCTCCTTTTCCCTGAGACGTGACAGAGAGCGCGACGACCGAGAGCAGGAGTCCGAGCAGGCGGCGACTGGCTCTGCCTTTTTCCCACAGGGCGGCTGCCCGGGTGGGGTCGCTGGGGGCGCTGGCCCAGACCCTGGTGCCTCTGTGCACCAGGCGCAGCAGCCAGCTCCCCGGCCCAGCAACCTCGGCCACCTAGTAGCCTTGAGTCCCCAGGGCTGTCTGCCGAGGGTGCTGAGCGCAGGGTACCTCTCTGCTGCGGTGGCCGAGCTCCAATCCAATAGGCCACCGATGCCTGACAAACTTGTTCCCCGTCCAGGGGACGCCCCACCGTGGAGCCAGGCCGGGAGGTTAATCCGCTGGCTCCAGTTCTGCAGTGGGTGCGGAGGGCTTGGCAGCCCTACCCAAAGGATCGGGGCTAGGCGCCCTTCTCGGAGGCGAGGTCTCCCCGGGTCCCGGTCTTGTCGAGCGCGGGAGCAGCGACGACTAAATTCGGCCGCCGAGCGAGCGCTCCGGGTCCCCGGGTCCACGAAGTTGGCTGAGCCGCCGCCGAGGAATCCGGGGGAGACGATCGCGTCCCAGAGCCCCCGCGGGATTCCGGAGAACGATTCCAAAGCAAGAGGGACCGCAGCCAGCAGGAGAAGGAGGAAAGTTTGAGTCCTTTGAAAATAATTCGCGCTCTTGACGCGAGGCCCGGGCAGCAGCTCGGGAGCCGCCAGCCGCCTCCGTCTCCGCGGTCCGCTCCCGCCGTCTGGCCGCAGCCGTGGCGCTCCCGGGCTCAGCGATCTCGGGAGAGCGGGGCTGCGCCTCGCCCCAAGTTGGGCGTCTCCGCCCCCCTCCCGAAGGCCTGGGCCCGAGGGGTCCCAGCGGGCGGGGCCGGGCCGGGCTCCCGGGCACGGCGGCCACTCGGGCTCCGGGGCCGCGGGAGCGCTCCGCTCGCTCGGCAACTTGGGCTTCGCTGTGCTGCTTTCTGGTCCCTCCGAGCTTTTCATTCCGCGCTTCCTCCACCTCCCCACCACCACCACCCCGCCTCCTTCTCTCCCTCCTCCCTCTCTCCCTCCTCCCATCTCCGCGATCGGTCTCTCGCTCTCCCACCCTTTGTCGCTCGCTCTCCTGTTTGATTCCCCTCCAGTTAAAAAAAGGAGCCAATTAAAGGCAGCCCAGCTCGCCCGGCCCAGCCTCTGTCCAATTTCCTTGCTTCCCCCAGGACCAATTAGAGAAAACAAAACAGGGCTGGGGGAAGCAGTCTCTCTCTCTCTCTCTCTCTCTCTCTCTCTCTCTCTCTCTCTCTCTCTCTCTCTCTCTCTCTCTCTCTCTCTCTCCCCTCTTTCTCTCCTCCCCCCCATCCCTCTCTCTCGCTATCTCCGCCTCCCCCCCACCAGCCCCCTGGCAGAAAAATGTCAGAAAGCAGCAATAGATCCATCTATCCCGAGGACAGTAGCGGGAACGTGGGTTCGGCGCGGGCTCTGCAGCCGCGCACTCGCACACGCTCTCCGCCCGCCCTTGCACAGCCCAAGCTGGCAAGCCCGGGCCGGGTGCAAACGGTCGCCGCACGCTCGCGGGCCAGGGACTGGCGGCTGGTTGCGGGGACCCAAGCCTGCAGGGCACTGGACACTTAGGAATGTTTTGTACTTTGGAGAAGGCGAGACTGGAGCCTAGAATCGGAGAGAAAGGCCGAGACGTCCGCTTCTCCTAGACCAGTGCTGGCGCGAGAGCCGGTTGCCTGCTGTCGCTCTGCAGGGATGTTGGCTCGGCTTGGGAATCCCGCCACCTCCACCACCACCCGCCCCTGGCAGAGCCCCGGCCCCTTTCCAACCCGCCTCGGCCTCTCCCCGGGTCGGGCGCCGAGTCACTGCCAGAGCCGCTGAGGAGGAGGACGCGCTTGCTGCTCATGTCCTAGCCCCAGCCCACCGGTTGCCAACAGGTTTGCCAGCAAGACCCCAGTGGCGCTCCCTGGGGACACCAAGTGTCCCCTTCAGCCTGCTTCTCTGGCACCCTGCCTCCCCGTGGGACCTCAGGCGTGACCCAGTGCCCTAGGGATGCACGCCCTTTCCGCAGCCAAGCCGGGGCCTGAGTACAGCAGTCGCGGTCTCCCCTACCCGGCCCTCCCCAAAGACATAGTTCCTTCCAGACGCCCTTGGGGAGGGGCGTGGGCTGGGGAGCGAGGCGCGCGACCTCCCCGGCCCCTCCAATCGTGTCCCCCTACCCGGGTCCTGCTAATCTCACCTGCTCCACCTGTCGCCGTTATTTATCTCGGCGTGAGCGCAGGGATTGTCCTAGAGCGGCCGGTGGGAGCGCGGACAGCCGCTGCAGCTAACAAGCTCGGAGATTGGATCCTGTTCAGGATCTGCGATGGTGGATCCTTGACTCCAGGCATCTGTCCAAACTCAAAGACCTGTTCACCCAAAGAGTTGATTCTCTTGCATGTAAATTCAAGCATAAGTTAAAAAATATTAATAATAAACCCCTCCTTCTCCAAATCCATTTCCCACTGGGATCTTTCTCCTCTGGCCCTCCTGGGCAGACCTGACCTGCTAAGGAGGAGCCTGAGGTGGTAGGTGGGGAGGGGCGCCATCAGCTTACCCTTTCCCAACTTCCTTTTGATTCATCCAGGCTATCAACCCTTGTTTCTGTCCTCCTCATTTCTTCCCTCCTTCTGCTGTGGGGGTTCAAGGCTCAGTTAAGGGTGTTCAAGCCCAACTCAGCAACTGGAGATTTGTTAACTGAATGAATGAATGACGCCCTTCAGGAGCCAGATCCCACAGCCCAAGGCAGCAGCCTTCCAGGCACCATCCTCCCTCCTCATAGCCTCCCGTAACCAAAAGGAAAAAATGCATGATCTGCTCCATAGATATCCAATGTCTGCCCACCTACCTCTCCCACCCAGCCTGAAACGGAAGTGGCACCAACTGAGGGGGTGATGGTGAGTAGTTCGGTTTACTGTGCTGTTGCCATTATTGGAAATCCCCCAGGAAGCTCCCCCGGAGTCACCCCGATGACTCAGGTTCTCCCTGGCTTTGCCTATTCTGGGAAGCTGTTGTCTTCTTTTCCAGTTAGACACCTCAACCCCAAACAGCATCAAATTGCTCCTCTTTGGCATAGCAGAGAGAGGATAGGGATATAGTCTGAACACACCCTGGCCTACAGAAGAAAGAGGCCTTGTGAGGGAGGGGGGCTGGGGAGGAGGGGAGCAGAAGTCCGGAGCCTGGCAGGCTGGGATTGAACATTTGCTGTGCTAATCCACTTGTGAACACTCACTGCGTGTAGTGTAAACACCTCGACAGCCTGTTCGTATGTGCCTGTCAACTCAGTCGTTTCCTCCCCCAGTGCTCCGGGCCTGCTGCCTGGGACAGATCCCCAGAACTGACAACGGCAGACAGCCTCAGAGAAAGCAAAATGCCATCAGTCTTATGCTTCAGCCCTGATCTCTCTGGTCCTCTCTTTCCCCCAGATGTCAGGTAGGTGAGATCCCTGCCTAAGAGAGTGGTTGAGAGACCGGGTACCCGCTGCAGGGCCAGAGGCTTTGTGTCTGTCAGGCATGCCTCACAGAGCTGCTGAATGGTCAGGTGCTCCTGACTTAAGTAACCAGGCTAAATGGCCTTGCTTTTTCCTCCAGAGCTACCGGTGCTGCAGGCATGCAAGCCCAGAGGTGAGTAGCCACATTGTCATAAGAATCATCTCATTCTCTACATATACCAGAACAGCGCTCTGAACCTCATGTGGGGCTGCTGAGTCTCGGGGCATGACAGGTAGACCCCAAAGCCTTTGGGAACCTCTGAGTGGAACCATGGAACCCTGGGACCAGACTGTGGCAGGCTACTTGGGACCCAGCATCATTCCTCACTGAAGAAAGTCCTCCTTCCTTTGTCTCAGAGAAAGCACAGCACTTGGGCCCTAGCAAGTGCTCGGAACTAGCTAAGGGCTGGTTGAGTGCCCAAGACCCAGGGAAGCAGGATCCTGGGCAGGGCTCAGCCAGGGCAGCAAGCTGCAGGCTCTAATGACGTCACTGATACTAGACAACTCTCCATCTCTCCCAGCCGCTTGCTCTCCTCCTGCGAGTCAGAGCCTGGAAGGGAAGAGAGGGAGAGTGGAGAAAGATCTGGCCTGGCCCCGATGGTGTCCTCGTCGCCTTGCGAGGCAGATTGCATCTGAAAATCATACGGTGGCAGGTATTGATCGAATCGCACAGCAGGCTGAATTCTGGTCAAGGGGAGGAGGCTGGCTGGGAGGGGGTGACGAACAGTGAGAGTTATGACCCTGCTGAAAGACCAGTTTATTAATTCGAACTCTAACAAATAGCCAATTAATGGTTCCAGCTGCTAATTAGTAAGCAGTTAACTTCTGTTATAAATTGTACAGCTCAAGACTAAGGATAATGCAGTCTTTCCATGACACTCTTGGCAAGGGGGAACCTACCAAATTTTGTCGCCAAGGCTGTAGCCCCTGCCACTCCCTCTCTCCTCTACCCTCAGGCAGGCCTTGCTGATAGAAGGCAGGCTTCATATGGGCACACTCATTTTTGTGTGCACCATTCACTGGTCACACTGGGCACTGTGGATTCAATACAGAGACAGAATCCCTTCTGGGGCCAGTGAGGTTTATCAGGTAAAGGTGCTTGTACCAAGCCTGAAGACCCAAGTGCCATCCCAAGGACTCAGATGGTGGAAGGAGAGAACTGACTCCCAAAAGCTGCCTTTGGCCCACAGGAATGCCATGGCACATGCATGCGTGCACACGTGAACACACACACCCTTGTAACCTCAGCACTCATGTAAAAGATTTATCATTGTTATTTATTTATTTTGGTTTTTTTAAGACAGGGTTTCTCCGCATAGCCCTGGCTGACCTGTAACTCGTTCTGTAGATCAGGTGGGCCTCAAACTCTCAGAGATCCTCCTGCCTTTGCAGTGTTGGAACTAAAGGCATGCGCCACCACCACCCAGCTTGTGATTTAAAAAAAGATGAAACACCTTCTTTATGGAGGTGTGAAGAAACACACAATAAGCCAAGCACATAAAGAGAATGTCTAGTGTTTAGATACTAAGTGGAATTGTTAAAGCTAGGGAGAGGTATAGGAAGTACGAGGGTTGGATGATACAAGAAAGATTCTAGACTTTGGAGCCATGACACTAACGAGTGGAGGGATTGAATCACGCGAACACCGGGTGGATAAGGTAGTGAGGGCAAAGGCCTGGTGGTGGTGAGCTGCTGTGGAAACAACTGAGTAGCCAAGGTAGTGGGATTGCTGAGGTCAAGGAGGGCTGTAGCAGTTTGAAGAATATCTTCTAGGGGATCATGTATTTGAAAAATTGGCTCCCAGTTGGTGGTGCTGTGTGGGAAGGTTCAGGAGGTGTGACCTCGTTGGAGGGGGGGCGGTGTCAGTAGAGGTGGCCTTTGAGATGACCACGCCTGCTTCCTGCTGCCTTTCGCCTGCTCCTGGGGCCAGCCACATGCTACCTGCTGCCTGATGCTGCCTGATGTGGTGCCTCTCTGCCACAACAGGATCTTACCCCACTGGAGTGCAAGCCAGTAAGCAGCGCTCCTCCAGGGCCTTTGCTTCAGTTCCCGCCCAGCCTCCTCCAATGACGACTATGACATGGAAGTGGAAGATGAAATAAACCTTTCTTCCCCGAGTTGCTTTTGGTCATGGTGTTTTATCTCAGTGCGAGAAGCCTTAAGACTTGAACTTGCCAGTGACTCCCACATAGGCTATACTATTTTATTCTCACCTTCTTCTTGGGACGGAAGACAAGTAGTCTACCCATTTTACAGATGTGAACAAGGAGTCCATGAGTTACCACTGTGCCATGACTGCACCCTGCCTCACTGTGTGAGCTTCCTCTCTCTGGGTTCCAGAATTTCCTGCTCTATATCAACGTGACTGGGCCACCTTTTGAAATTCCTCAGAGCATCGGACTCCGAGGCCTGTGAGCTGTGACTGAGGCCTGGCATCTAAAACACACCATTTCCCGTTGGAGAGCCACCCGGACTGTCCCAGCCTCCTTCTGCTCACACTCTTGCTGGAACAGGGGAGGTTTCGTTTAACCTCTTTAGGACTGATGGCTCAGCAGATCAGAAATAATTTTGCTTTAACACCAACTTTAAAAAAATTGAAGGTGCTCTGAACAGGCATAAGGGACAGTGGGATACCAGGCTCTGTGTCCCCACTGAATGGGTCAGGGAAGATGACAACAGGCAGAAGAAATGAACAATTTAGTCAAGTTTCATACCTGTATCATAGTAGACAGCCCATTGTTTAGAAGAAAAACAGCAAGTGGAGACCTGGGAGGCCTAGTCTGAGGGGGGCAAAAGCAGCCCTTAGGGAGCCCCTTCTGAGGGAACGCAGCCTGGCTACAGGGAGCCTGGGTTTGAGAGAAGAGACGCAGCCCTGGGCCGTGTCTTCCGCCTGAGAGGGGAGATGGGTTCCAATCCTGATGTAGAAATGGATACAAACACACATTTAAGGATGGACCCTAACAGTAAAGAGAAAGGTTCTGGGCTGGTGACTCTCTCTCTCTCTCTTTTCTTTTTTTGGTTTATCGAGACAGGGTTTCTCTGTGGCTTTGAAGCCTGTCCTGGAACTAGCTCTGTAGACCAGGCTGGGACTCTGCTCTTTTTTTTTTCCTTTCTTTTTTTCTTTTCTTCTTTTTGGCTTTTTTGAGACAGGGTTTCTCTGTGTAACAGTCCTTGCTGTCCTGAAACTAGCTCTGTAGACCAGGCTGGCTAGGCTCAAACTCAGAGATCTGCCCGCCTCTGCCTCCTGTGTGCTGGGATTAAAGGTGTGCGCCACCACCGCCCGGCTGACTCTATGTTCTTAATGCAAGATTGCCTCTTGCCCTCTGCCTGGCCAGCTGCAGCTTACCAGTTTTAGCGCCTCAGGAAAGCAGCCTGCTGTGTTTTTCTCTCAATGCAAACGTCTCTCTAGGCTCCTGGGAACTGGGCCTGTTTGATGGTGAGTCTTTGACGCTGGCAGCTGGCAACACACACAGGGAAGAGAACCTGCTCTCTCCACAGTGCCAGACTCCACTCAGGCAAGAAACCTCCAATAGCCTTTCCAGGGAAGCCATTTCAGCCTCAGGGACTGCCAGGTATCTGCAGATCAGCTACTCCTGGAACCCCAGCTGCCACGCGGTCTTGGATGTCACCCATGTCCCAGGCTTTGAACAGGCATCAGTGTCTTGAACTCTATACTTCCATGTGTCCTGCTCATGTGGGGGCCACTCACAGCACCCAGGGTGTGGTCAAACACACAGCAGTCACCTATGTGCTCGTGAGCCAAGCTGACCACACTGACCAGCAAAAAACAGTTTTGGATGAGGCCTGACTCATCCAATCGATAGCTGGATGGGGCAAATGCTCAGGTTATCAGAAGAATCACATGCACCTTAGGGGAGTTCATTCTTGGAGAAAGGAAGCAGCTGGGTTGGACCAGGTGGCCACAGGAAGTCCCTCTATAAGCGGGTTGCAGACAATGTCCCCATGGCTTCCCGCTTCTGAGATGTGACTGGGCCAGAGGTCAGGCCAGCTACTCTTCCTACAAGAGTCTGCTGAGAGGGCCTGTCCTCTGGCGTCTGGGGCCCCAGTGGAAGTATCCTGTTCAGCTGAGCTTGCTTTTCTCGCGCTCCCAGCAGGCTCTGCCAGAAGCTGGATCAAATGTTCCCCAGCTTGAAGAGATGGCCTAGGAAGGGGACCAGCGAAGCTGAGGTCATAGCCTGGGGGCTCAAGGTCAGGCCTTGAGTGCTCCTCGCTTCTTTCTGTTTAACCTTCTACCCAATTGTTTTCTCTAATTATCCCCCCCCCACACACAACACACACACACACATACACACGGTGGAGGGGGAGGGAAGGCATGGCATTTCCTGCAGGGGGCGCCATTCACACAGATTCCACTGAACCAGAACTATCCCTGGCCCACTAAGCACCCAGAGTATGTGGCCACTCCCTCCTAGGTGACCCCAGGCTGGCATCACCATACCCAGGTCCACATTTCCCCTTCCTCTCTCCAACCTACATCAACCCTAGGGCCATGTGGGCCTGTGCCTCCCCTGAACCCGACCCTGGCCACCCGGGCCTGTCCCCTGACTCCACAGGATGTGCTCTGATTGCTCTGAGGGTCCAGGGAGGGTTGGAAATGCCAGTGTCCACTGCCACAGGCCAAGCAGTTCAGAAAGCCCAGAGTTTAGGGGATCCGCTGTCCTTTTGATTAACTCGTCTCATTGTTTGACTCTTATGGGACCTCCAGAGACTACCAGCAGGAGCGTGGAGCATCAGGATTCAGGCATGGAGTCAGGGATGGAAGGGACCAACCTCTCAATCCTTTGAAGATAATCCAGCCTGTTTATTACATGCCCTTTCTATCTCCCTAATCCAGGGCCTTCTGGGGAGGGGAGGCTGTGGTTTCAAATTTCACAGCCTAGACTAAAAACTGCTTAACTTCCCAGACCCCCTTCCTTGGGAGATGAGGACACCGAGGAACAGAAAGGTATAGTCACATCCCCAGTGCCACACAGATAGTTGTCACATAGCAAAGCTGGCAATCACACCAGAGACTATCGAGTGCCTTTTCTTTCTTTCACTTTCTTAAATGTTTATTCATTCTTTTATGTGTGGGTTTTGCCTGTGTGTATGTAAGCGCACTACACGCATGCCTGGCCATGATGAAGCCAAAAGAAGACATATGATCCTCTGGAGCTGGAGTTACAGAATGTTGTGAGCTCCTGGGAACTGAACCGAGGGCTTCTGGAAGAGTAGCCAGTGCTCTTAACTGCCCGAGCCATATCATCTTTAAAAAGAAGAAAGGACAGTGAGGAAGTGGAGGAGGAGGAAAAGGAGAAGGAGGAGGAAGAGGAGAAGAGGAAGGAGAAGCAGCAGAAGGAGCAGCTTTAAAGTCATGTGGCAAGCTGAATGCCAAAGCCCCTCCGATTGTTCTTCCGCCACCACCAAGGCTGGATGGCACCGTGACAGTTACTAAAGGACAGTTCTATACGGCGCTCCTCAAAAATGCTGTGCGGTACAGATTGAGGCACAGAGGGTGTGAGGTCGTGTCTTCAGGATCACCATACTGTTTGTCGGCAGGGTTGGTACCTGTCATTTCCCCCCGTGCTCCACCTCTCTGCGAATGAAGATGTGAGTATGGACAGACGAGGTGTGTGCGGGCTCCTCATTTGTTTACTGCGCAGAGCTCAGGGATCTGCTGTCCTCTATAGATAGAATATAAATTATATAAATAATATTAATATGGCCTCAATTATGGGAAGAGCCGGGTATGGAATAAAGATGAGAAGGTTGGATAATGCTGTTTTAATGACTATCGTGGGTGATGGAATTAGGGGTGATTTGCAACTCTGACTTCATATATTATGGTTTCTCCCCAATTTTCCACTGTGTTATTTTTACAATCAGAAATAAAGGAATGTTGTTTTTTTTCAAGTACATTAAAAACGAAACAAAACATTCCATTCCTCTGCCCTCTCCCTAGCGGCCTCCGTACCCCCTCCTCTGCCCCCCACCTCCCACTTGGCCAGGGCAAGCCTTTCAACCCAGACCCTTCCGCCTAGAGGCCCCAAGGGCCTCCTGCACTGGAGTGGTCTTGAATTTACACTGCCACATCCTCCTGCAATAAATGTCATCCTGTTTTATTTTTCCAAGCCAAATAAATTCGGATCCCAAGTCTCCAATTGCCGCAATGCTGAGAAACCAGCCTTCGTTATGTTTGATTCTCCAGGGTCCAGGAAAAGAAACCTGTGCTGCCATGTTGCTGACTCTTGTCCCTGTGGCTCCTGAAGGTTATGTCCCAGCTGCACTGCCCTGGACACACTCTGAGAGGTGCCTGCCACTGAATCCTCATGACCTCAAGTGGCCTGCAGACCTGCAGAGGGTCTGGCTACTTAGTTCCTGTGTCTGCACAAGTCCCCATGTAGCACTGCAGACAAGCCGAGGTGAACCCCCACTTCTCAGATCAGCCCAAGACCCTCAGTTGCTCCTCCTGTACCTGTGGGGCATTCTGCTGCTCAGACAACAACATCTAAAGCTCTGGTTACTCCAGCTGAGGCAGGAAAGCACAACACTCCAGCATAGGTCCTGGGAGAACAGCTCATCCCAGAAGGAGGCTTTACAGGCACACATGGGCTAGGCCAAACCAGCATAAGCCAAACTTCAGGATATAGAATGCCCTAGCTCAGGATAGTGTTTAGTGGGAGGAGTCAGAGAGACTGTGCTGTACCCAAAGACCTGCTTCCTGTATGACTGGATCTGATCTCAAACTACACCATTCCTCATAGGTTTTATTATATATATATATACATATAATATATATAATAACATATATGTATGCATGTATGTATGTATGTGTATGTGTGTGTTAGGAATACATGCCACAACAGTGTACACACGGAGATCAGAGGACACCTTCACGAGTCAGTTCTCTCTTTCCACCAGGTCACGGGGCTCAAACTTGGCTCATCAAGCTTAATGTCACGTTCCTTCACCCCACTGAGTCATCTCATCAGCTCAAGCCAACTCATTTTCTTCAGGAAAACATTCCTTAGGAATGGCTCCTAACCTTTGACTCGCTGAGCCTAGGGCCTACCCAGCTCCCTTGCCACTCAAGGGTGTCTCTGAGAATGTGTCTTGCAGTTCCCTGGTGATGTGAGCTCCAACCCCCACCCCCGACACACACAGTGGCAACTTCATTGTTTGTGCCCCCATCACTTCCCCCCCCTTTTTTTTTAAAGGTTTATTTATTTATTTATTATGTATACAACATTCTGCTTCCATGTATGCCCGCACACCAGAAGAGGGCGCCAGATCTCATTACAGATGGTCGTGAGCCACCATGTGGTTGCTGGGAATTGAACTCAGGACCTCTGGAAGAGCAGCCAGTGCTCTTAACCACTGAGCCATCTCTCCAGCCCCAATATATTAGTGTTCCCACACCAGGAGTCAAACCCGGGCCGCCTGGGTGAAAACCAGGACTCCTAACCGCTAGACCATGTGAGACACTTCCCCTTTTTAACTATTTCACAGAGCCAACGAACACTGATTACGTGCAAATTTTCATCTGGATCTGCTTCTAGAAAAATCTAGAAATTTCTATATACTATGAAACCAAAATTAAAATAGAGTGAGGGCTGGAGGGTGGGAGTTGTGTTAGGCAAGGACACCAGGGAGAGTGTCGGAGAGGAAGTGGCATTTAGTCAAGGTAAAGTGAGGGTGGGGCAGGAGTGAGTATCAGGGCAATTGCCAGTGCAAAGGTCCTGAGGTAGCTGCCCTAATAGTCAGAGACTATTAGAAGCCAAGCCATCCAGGCTGTGAGTGATTCCCTCAGTCTGTGTGAGCTGCAGTCCTCCAACAGACGAACTGTGGGAACATTTAAATTCCCTTTTCCACACTTCAGAGACCCCCCTCTGCCTCCTGGCACTACCCCCTCTATGTTTGCCGTGTCTCTGGCCTGGAGCAGGGCTTGGTTTCTCCAATAACTCATTAATATGGCTTTTGTCATGATTGAGGAAACAAAAGGCCCAACGAGAAACCTGCATTCAACAGCACCCGGGTTATTTGTGAGAGAATGCTAAGTCATGGCCAGAGCTGGGGAAGCTGGAGGTGGGGCTGGGGTTGAGACCCTTTGGATCAGCTGGGTCATGATTTCTGAGGTCTCTGAGGTCTCTGTCCCCTTTCCCCGTCTTTCTCAACCTGCAACAGCCTCTTGACTCATCTCTCAGTCAGCCAGCTCTTCATTCATTCATTCATTCATTCATTCATATATCTGACCATTCACTTACTCATTTAAACAGATATTGATTGAAGACCTACTATGGACCAGGTGCTAGCTGACCCCAGCTGTCACAGTCTATGGAGTTGCTGCCACAATTGTGTCCTCAAACTAGCATATCCCACTCCCAAACTGGTGGGCTTCTTGACCCAGGGTACTAAGAGGACCCTTCCTCGAGAGAACCTGTTGTTAAACTCACCACAACATTCCCACATAGGTCCTAGGGTACTAGCCCCACCAGAGGAACCCAGTTTAGCTCAAGATCACATTTACCGTGTCTTTGACTCCCCCAGAGCCCCAAGAGACTTCTACCAGATGCGTCCAACTCATGGCCCAACACAAAATTATAAATTTACTAAAGATGAGGTGCATGCGTGCGTGTGTGTATGTAAAGCTATTGAGTGGCTCTCAAGTATAAACTCTGTGGGTGACTACATGATGACATTCTGTCAAATGGTAAAATGATTGATGGCCGGTGTGAGTGTCTGCAACCTCGTACACCAAGAATGGGAACTGAGCGATAGTCCCCTAGTCTTCCCTGGTCTATGTACTCTAAGAGCTCCTCCCCAGGCCGTGTGCAATTAGGCAGAATTGCACACGTCAGATGGCACAGGAGCACCAGATCTGTAGCTAGTGTGAGGACCTTGTGACCCCCTCCACCCTCCCATGAAAACAAGCATACACAGTCAACAAGCCCGGCTGGGAGGGTCTTCTGAAACAGGCACAACTGGACTCCCTAAGCTTAGCTCAGAGGCCAGTCACACACAACACACACAAATCACCCACCAGGGTCACAGGGCACAGCTCTCCAGTCACAGCTGCAATAGGAAGCTGGCTTTTGGAGAAAGACATTGCTATGACATAGTGGGACCTGGGGGGGGTTGTTTATTGAGCCAGGGCGGGTTGAGACACCACAATGGTTTTCCCCTTCCTCCCTTCTTCTCCCAGCCCCCCCCCCATCACCTTTCCTTCTCAAAGAAAGTTCTGACTACAGGGGCAGGAAGGGGGGGGCTGTCACATGCAGAAGGAGCAGCCAAGAGGTCACCATCCAGTCGCTCTCAACACCACCAGGGTGCACCTTGGTAAACAACCGCCCTTTCCACTGACCCGTGGTTGCTCCATGGGCTGCTGGTGGCACTAGACACATGTGCGCATGCTTGGTTTACTCACAGTGCATGGACACCCAAACAAACCAAACGCTGCAAGCGCTCCAATTATCCCTGTTGCTCGGAAGAGGAGGTCAGCAGAAAAGTCACCCATTGGAGAGGCTTGCTTCTCAGAGAAGTCATCCTACCTACTGCCTCTCTGGGGGTGTTCTCTTGAGTGTGGATCCAAGCTGGGAGGGGTCCTTCGAGTGTGCACACATACACTCGCTCACACTACATGCTTGCACTCAGGCATGCCCGCATCCCCCTGCAACACTCCCGAGCAACAAACCACCAGGCATACTCCAGGATAAGCATGGAGGAGGTCACAGTCCATCAGCCTCGACAGTCCCCTCCTGGGTCTGAGGAGCCAGCCCACGCCTGCTCCTCTTCAGTCCAACCACACTGACCTTGCTCCACTTCTCTGCCGAGCCGCCGAGCTGCCCACGAGTCCCAGACAGCTTTCCCACGCTCTTTTCCCAGTCTGTCACCAGCTACCTCCAGAGGTGGAAGCCACAGGATTGTGACAGAGCGCTCTGTTTGTAGACACACACACACACACACACACACACACACACACACACACACACACACACACACACACACACGCTCCCTGCAGCCTTCAAAGCAGTCACACATTCTGTCACAGGAACCCTGCGAGCCTGAGATTCGGGTGACCAGTCTAATGATGAGGGAACAGGTTCTAAGGGCTTTCCGGGTTGTCGGGGTCAGAACCCAAACTGAGGCGGTCTGTTTTGGCCACCCACTCCACAGGGATTTGACAAGGTTGTAACACTGGGTTAACCCCACCTCTCAGCCCTACCCCCATCACCTGCCGGTGTTGTCTAACGGGGCTGGCAGTGTAACTCAGTTGGTAGGCACCTGCCTAGGGTCGGACAGCTCTGGCTTCCATCCCCAGCACTGAGTAAACAGAGCATCAGAAGTTGAAGGTCACTCTTTTGAGTCACTGTTTGAGTTGGAGGTCAGCCTGGGATGCAGGAGCGTCCGTCTCGGGAGAAACAAACTGGAACCATGTTTATCCTTTCATCTCAGTCCTGAGTACTCAGCCTCCTTCCTGTGTCCAAGCTTTCTCCAACTTGGGCCAGGACCTTGACCCTTCCAGCATGACTGAAGCAGAGGCTCATGGGTAGGAGGCAAGAAGAAGGTCAGTGTATCTTTTAAAGGTTCTCCAGGGATAAGCGGCGTCTATAGCCGAAATTTGGGCTCCAAAGAGGCCTAGAGGACACACTTTAGCTAAAGAAGGGTTTCTCTTGGCCTCTGTCTTTACCTCTTTCCTGTCCCCTGTGAGATCTACCCACCCTAACCTCTGGTCACCCTCCACACTCCGTCTGCTGCAGGCAGCATGCTGTGGGACCAGGAGTAAAGGACCGGGACCCTGCGGCGGCCCTGTGACCACGTGACCCTGGCCAGCTCCGTGAGCCCTCTGCCCCAGTTTCCTGCACTGTGAAACAAGGCTAACAATAGTCAAATTAATAGCAAATTCTTTTAGCATGCTTGCTTTGTGGAGAGGCACGATTCTCAGCCCACTGTGTGTATTAATTCATTTAATCTTCCTGCATCCCTGGGAGGTCGCCCTTTCTGCTGCATGCCTTCGTAATTGTCCGCCATCATTAGCTGTATCTTCGGCCCAGCTCCCCGGGGCGGCCACCTCGCCGCTTAGAACACGGCCTCATTCTTCCTCCGGTATCTCTCATATCTCAGCGTAGGCTCAGCAGCACCCCCATCTCCCAGGCAGGCTCAGGGGACCTCACCCTGAGTGCTTTCTCTCCTCTTAGTATGCACGATCCAGGCCTGCGGCTCCTTGCCTCCCTCTCTCATCTTCGCCCCGCTGTCCATTTCCTCTTCCCACCAGCGGGGCTTCATCCTGGCCCTGCTCGTTTCTCACCTGGATTACATAAAGGGCCTCGCAATAGCTTCTTCCTTCCAGCCCACACACCCTGCCAAGCTGCAAGAGATTTCCGAATTGTAAATCCACTGAAAATCCCTTCACGGTTCTACAGCCTCCAGGATCAAGTTCGGCTTCTTAGGCTCAGCCCGCCAGAGCTCAGTGCTTGGTGATGGGAACCGGGAGGTCTGGGCTCTGCCTGTCTGCCCTCCCTTCCTTGCCCCCACAGGGCCACAGGCCACTCCAGTCACATAACCTAGTGCCTCTGGTCCTTTGGGAACACACTTTCCACGGTCAGAAGTGCCCTGCCCTGCCCTGGGCCAACCAGTTCCGTGGTGCACAGGGGCATCTCTTCAGATGGTTAGGAGAAGGCTCACTGTAGGCAGAGGCCAGTTGTGTGTCTCAGTCAAATTACATAACCTCTCTCCGAGCCTCAGTTTCCCTGTCTCCAACATGGGGTCAACAAGAACAATTACCACAAGAAAGACTTGTGAGAACCAAAATATTGTGAGAAGAGCATAGGGTCTGTTTCAGTCTCTGTGCTCATGGAATGTGAGGCAATGGTTTTCTCTTTTTTAATCTTTTAGCTTTTATTTTTTTAAAGATTTGTTCATTTATTTTATTTTATGTGTATAAGTGTTTTGCCTCCGAGTGTACCCTGTGCACACCTGGTACCTGTGGAAGCCAGAAGAGGGTTCCGAGTCTCCTGGAACTGGAGTTACAGATGGCTGTGAGCCACTATGTAGGCACTGGGAACTGAACCCAGGTCCTCTGTAAAAGCAACAAGTGCTCTTAACCTGTGAGCCATCTCTCCAGTCCCAGGGTTAGTTATTTACTTTTAATTTTTCTTGTATCTATGGTATGCATGTATGCATGTTTGTGTGCTTGCAGAAGTGTGGGCACATGTATGTGCATGTATGTGGAGGCCCAAGGTTCACATCGGCAATCATCTCTGGTCACACTGCCACTTCGTTCATGGAATCAGGTTCTCTCAATCAAGCCCAGAGCTAGCTCACACAGCTAACCTCCTTAGTCAGCATGCGTTGGAGATCCTGTCTCCATCTTCTTAAGCTGGCATCCCAGGTAGGCCCACGTGGCGTTTACACGGGTTCTGCGAATCTGGGTCTTCACGCTTGTGAGGCAAATTTTTGAACTACTGAGCCATTTCTCCAGCCCCATCATTTGGTTTTGTTTTGTCTTGAAACAGTGTCTTGTGTAGGCCAGGTTGGTCTCAAACTCCCTATGTAGCCAAGAAAGACTTGAACTCCTGATGCCCCTGCCTCCACTTCCCAAGCTCTACAATGACAGGCAGAGACCACCATACCCAGCAGGGTCGCTATTATTATCTAATAATACAAATCTGTCTCATACATCTTTGTCTCACTGTTGCCTATAGGCCAGCCAGCCAAGGGGCAAGCGCTCGCTGTGCGTGGAACTGATTCAAACGAGATAACCTGGAGCCAGCTGCATTTGATCAGGCTTTCTAAACTGCAAGCAGCAGAGATCACAGCCACTGTTTTCTGCAGAAGAGGAATTCACAGGAGCTGGGGAGCGGCTCAATTGATAAAGTGCTGGCCACACAAGCATGAGGACCTGGGTTTGAATCCCTAGCAACATGGGCCAGGAAGCCCAGCTCTGTTGAGGCACAGACAGATGCCTGGAACTCACTGGTTCCAGTCTGGCGCGGTTGTATCTGGTGGGGATGGCAGAAATCATACCGTCAGCACAGCTGTGTGATAAAGATCCAGCAAAGCTGAGCCACATGATGGCCGCCGGGTCACCTTTGCTTTCCATCTTCATCTGTTGTGTACCTGAAAGACTGTTAATATTTGTACAATTTGCGGATATTGGATTGATGGAAAATTTCTTTTTTTAAGAAATGTATTTTTTATTGATATTTATTGAGCTCTACATTTTTCTCTGCTCCCCTCCCTGCCTCTCCCCTCCCCTCTTCAATCCTCCCCCAAGGTCCCCATGCTCCCAATTTACTCAGGAGATCTTGTCTTTTTATACTTTGTACTTTCCATGTAGATTAGATCTATGTAAGTCTCTCTTAGTGTCCTCATTGTTGTCTAAATTCTCTGGGATTGTGGTTTGTAGGCTAGCTTTCTTTGCTTTATGTTTAAAAACCACCTATGAGTAAGTACATGTGATAATTGTCTTTCTGTGTCTGGGTTACCTCACTCAAAATAATGGTTTCTAGTTCCATCCATTTTCCTGCAAAATTCAAGCTGTCGTTATTTTTTTCTGCTGTGTAGTACTCCATTGTGTAAATGTACCACAATTTCCTTATCCATTCTTCAATCGAGGGGCATTTAGGTTGTTTCCAGTTTCTGGCTATGAAAAATAAAGCTGCTATGAACATAGTTGAGCACATGTCCTTGTGGCACAATGGAGCATCCTTTGGATATATACCCAAAAGTGCTATTACTGGGTCTTGAGGAAGGTTGTTTCCTAATTTTCTGAAAAATTGCCACACTGACATTCAAACGGGTTGTACCAGCTTGCATTCCCACCAGCAATGCAGAAGTGTTCCCTTTTCCCCGCAACCTCTCCAGCATAAGTTTTCATCAGTGTTTTTGATCTTGGCCATTCTTACAGGTGTAAGATGATTCTCAGAGTTGTTTTGATTTGCATTTCTCTGATGACTAAGGATGTTGAACATTTCCTTAAATGTCTTTCAGTCATTTTAGATTCCTCTGTTGAGAGTTCTCTGTTTAGGTCTGTACTCCATTTTTTTTATTGGATTATGTGATCTTTTGGTGTAATTTCTTGAGTTCTTTGTATATTTTGGAGATCAGACCTCTGTCTGATGTGGGGTTAGTGAAGATCTTTTCCCATTCTGTAGGCGGTCATTTTGTCTTGTTGACCATGTCCTTTGCTTTACAGAAGCTTTTCAGTTTCAGGAGGTCCCATTTATTCATTGTTTCTCTCAATGTCTGTGCTTCTGGGGTTCTATTTAGGAAGTGGTTCCCTGTGCCAATGCGTTCAAGTGTACTTCCCACTTTCTCTTCTATAAGGTTCAGTGTGGCTGGCTTTATGTTGAGGTCTTTGATCCATTTGGGTTTGAGTTTTGTGCATGGTGATAGATATGGGTCTACTTTCATTTTTCTACATGTTGATATCCAGTTATGCCAGCACCAGTTGTTAAATATGCTTTCTTTTTTCAATTTGGTATTTTTTGCTTCTTTATCAAAGATCAGGTGTTTGAAGATGTGTGTGTTGATATCCGGGTCTTCTATTTAGTTCCATTGGTCCTCCTGTCTGTTCTTATGCCAATACCAGGCTGTTTTTAGTACTGTAGCTCTGTAGTAGAGTTTGAAGTCAGGGATTGTGATGCCTCCAGAAGTTCTTTTATTGCCCAGGATTGTTTTGGCTATCCTGGGTTTTTGCTTTTCCAAATGAAGTTGAGTACCGTTCTTTCAAGGTCTTTGAAAAATTTTGCTGGGATTTTGATGAGCATTGCGTTGAATCTGTAGATTGCTTTCGGTAGGATTGCCATTTTTACTATATTAATTCTGCCTACCCAAGAGCATGGGAGGTCTTTCCACTTTCTGGTGTCTTCTTCAATTTCTCTCTTCAAAGATTTAAAGTTCTTGTCATACAAGTCTTCCACTTGTTTGGTTAGAGTTATTCCGAGATATTTTATGCTATTTGTAGCTATTGTGAAGGGTGTTGATTCTCTGATTTCTTCCTCAGCCCTTTTATCATCTGTGTACAGGAGGGCTACTGATTTTTTGAGTTAATCTTTTATCCTGCTACATTGCTGAAAGTGTTTATGAGTTTTAGAAGTTCCTTGGTAGAATTTTTGGGATCACTTATGTAAACTATCATATCATCAGCAAACAGTGAGAGTTTGACTTCTTCTTTTCCAATTTGTATCCCCTTGATCTCCCTTTGGTGTCTTATTGCTCTAGCTAGGACCTCAAGAGCTATATTGAATAGATATGGAGAGAGTGGACAACCTTGTCTTGTTCCTGATTTCAGTGGAATCGCTGGGAGTTTCTCTCCGTTTAGTTTGATGCTGGCTGTTGGCTTGCTGTATATTGCCTTAATTATGTTTAGGTATGTTCCTTGTATCTCTGTTCTCTCCAAGACCTTTATCATGAAGGGATATTGTATTTTGTCAAATGCTTTTTCGGCATCTAATGAGATGATCATATAGTTTTTATTTTTCAGCTTGTTTATATGGTGGATCACGTTGACAGATTGTCGTATGTTGAACCATCCCTGCATCTGTGGGATGAAACCGACTTGGTCATGGTGGATGATGGTTCTGATGTTTTCTTGAATTCTATTTGCTAGTATTTTATTTAGTATTTTTGCATCAATGTTCATGAGTGAGATTGGTCTGTAATTCTCTTTCTGAGTATTGTCTTTCTGTGGTTTGGGTATCAGGGTAATTGTAGCCTCATAAAAAGAGTTTGGCAGGGGCTGAGAGATGGTTCAGAGGTTAAGAGCATTGCCTGCTCTTCCAGAGGTCCTGAGTTCAATTCCCAGCAACCACATGGTGGCTCACAACCATCTGTAATGGGGTCTGGTGCCCTCTTCTGACCTGCAGGCACACAACACAGACAGAATATTGTATACATAATAAATAAAAAAAAGAGTTTGGCAGTGTTATTTCTGTTTCTATTGTGTGGAATAATTTGAGGAGTATTGGTATTAGTTCTTCTTTCAAAGTCTTGTAGAATTCTGAGCTAAAACCATCTGGTCCTGGGCTTTTTTTGGTTGGGAGACTTTTGATGACCGTTTCTATTTCTTCAGCAGTTATAGGTCTGTTTACTTTGCTTATCTGGTCTTGATTTAATTTTG
>PVIU01000152.1:230890-347230 GCA_004026605.1 Ondatra zibethicus
TCCAGAAAGTTGTCCATTTCCTTTAAGTTTTCCAATTTTGTGGAGTACAGGTTTTCAAAATATGACCTGATGATCCTCTGTATTTCCTCTGTGTCTGTTGTTATGTCCCCCTTTTCATTTCTGATTTTGTTAATTTGGATATTCTCTCTCTGCCTTTTGGTTAGTTTGGATAAAGGTTTGTCTATTTTGTTGATTTTCTTGAAGAACCAATTCTTTGTCTCATTGATTCTTTGTATTGTTTTCTTTGTTTCTATTTTGTTGATTTCAGCTCTCAATTTGATTATTTCCTGCCATCTAGTTCTCTTAGATGAGTTTGCTTCTTTTTATTCTAAAGTTTTCAAATATTCTGTTAATTCACTCGTGTGGGATTTTTACAGCTTCTTTATGTAGGCATTTGGTGCTATGAACTTACCTCTTAACACTGTTTTCATTGTGTCCCATAAATTTGGGTATGTTGTGTAGTCATTTTCATTGAATTTTAGGAAGTCACGTCGGGCGGTGGTGGCGAACGCCTTTAATCCCAGCACTTGGGAGGCAGAGGCAGGCGGATCTCTATGAGTTTGAGGCCAGCCTGGTCTACAAGAGCTAGTTCCAGGACAGGCTCCAAAGCCACAGAGAAATCCTGTCTTGAAAAAAAAATTTAAGAATTTTAGGAACTCTTTAATTTCCCCCTTTATTTCTTCCTTGACCCATTGATGATTCAGGTGAGCATTGTTTAATTTCCATGTGTTTGTGGGTTTTCTGGAATTAGTATTACTGTTGACTTCTAGTTTTAAAGCATGGTGATCTAATAAGGTACATTGGGTCATTCCATTTTTTTCTTAATTTGTTGAGGTTTGTTTTGTTACCAAGTATGTGGTCATTTTTGAGAAGGTTCCATGAGGTGCTGAGAATGTATATTCTTTTCTGTTTGGATGGAATATTATATAAATATCTGTTAAGTCCATTTGAGTCATAACATCTGTTGTTCTCTTATTTCTCTGTTCATTTTTTGTCTGAGTGACCTGTCCAGTGGTGAGAGGGGAGTGTTGAAGTCTCCCACTATCAGTGCGTGGGGTTTAATATATGATTTAAGCTTTAGAAGTGTTTCTTTGACATATGAAGGTGCCCTTATATTTGGGGCATAGATGTTCAGTATTTTTTTTTAAATATTTGTTTATTATGTATACAATATTCTGTCTGTATGCCTGCAGGCCAGAAGAGGGCATCAGGTCTCATTTGAGATAGTTGTGAGCCACCATGTGGTTGCTGGGAATTGAACTCAGGACCTTTGGAAGAGCAGGCAATGCTCTTAACCTCTGAGCTATCTCTCCAGCCCCAGATGTTCAGTATTGAAATTTCCTCTTGATAGATTTTTCCTGTGACTAATATGAAATGTCCTTCTTTGTCTCTTTTGACTGATTTTAGCTTGAAGTCTATTTTGTTAGATATTAGGATAGATATACCTGCTTCTTTTCTTTTCTTTTTTTTTTTTTCCGAGACAGGGTTTCTCTGTGGCTTTGGAGCCTGTCCTGGAACTAGCTCTGTAGACCAGGCTGGTCTCGAACTCACAGAGATCTGCCTGCCTCTGCCTCCCGAGTGCTGGGATTAAAGGCGTGCGCCACCACTGCCCGGCCACCTGCTTGTTTCTTAGGTCCGTTTGATTGTATACTTTTTCCCAACCTTTTACTCTGAGATGATGTTTGTCTTTGAGGTTGAGATGCGTTTCTTGTATGCAGAAGAGGGATGGATTCTGTTTTCGTATCCAATCTGTTAGCCTGTGCCTTTTTATAGGTGAGTTGAGTCCATTTACATTAAGGGATATTAATGACCAGTGGTTGCTATCTCCTGTTAATTTAGTTTTCATTGTTGGTGATGTTAATTTGTGCATTTTTTCTTCTTGGGGATTTACTGTAATGAGATTATCAATTGTCTGTGTTTTTGTTGGTGTAGCCATCTTCCTTTGGTTTTCCTTATAGTATTTTGTGTAGGGCTGGGGTTTTGGCTAGGTATTGGTGAAATCTAGATTTGTCATGGAATATCTTGTTTTGTCCTTCTATAGTGATAGACAGTTTTGCTGGGTATAGCAGTCTGGGCTGGCATCCGTGGTCTCATAATGTCTGCATAATGCTTGACCATGACCTTCTGGCTTTCATTGTCTCCACTGAGAAGTCAGGTGTAATTCTGATATGTCTACCTTTATATGTTACTTGGCTTTTTTCCTTTGCAGCTCTTAATATGCATTCTCTACTCTGTATGTTTAGTGTTTTGATTATTATGTGGCGAGAGGACATTTTTTTGGATCCAGTCTATTTGGTGTTCTGTAAGCTTCTTGTATCTTCATAGGCATATCTTTCTTTAGGTAGGAAAGTTTTCTTCTATGATTTTGTTAAATACATTTTCTGTACCTTTGAGTTGAACTTCTTCTCCTTCTTCTATACCTATTATTCTAAGATTTGGCCTTTTTATGGTGTTCCGTTTTTCATGGGTTAAGCTTTTGTTAGACTTAATGTTTTCTTTAGCTGATGAGTCTATTTCATCTATTGTATCTTCAGCGCTTGAGATTTTCTCTTCCATTTTTTGTATTCTGTTGTTCATGCTTGCATTTGTGGTTCCTGATCTTTTCCTCATGATTTCTGTTTCTATAATTCCTTCGGCTTGTGTTTTCTTTATTTTTTCTCTCTCAGTTTTCAAGTCCTGAATGGTTTCTTTTATATGCTTGAGTTCTTTTTCTTGGTTTTCTTTAAGTGATTTGCTAATATCTTCCATTTTTTTGTTTGTTTTTTCCTCCATTTCTTTAAGATAATTTCTCATTTCATCTTTAAGAATTTCAAACATTCTCTTGAGGTTATTTCTTAGATCATTTTCTTCTGGGTCATCTATATTTGGTTGTTCAGGTCTTACTTTTGTAGGGTCCTTAGGTTTTACTGGTATTCTGTTGCTCTTTGTGGTGTAGCATGTGATCTTACCTTTTCTACTCATCTTTTCTCTAATAGGTGTGGTTGGGGCTGTCTGAGATTCTGTTGAATAATCTTCTAGGTACCAGTGAATCCAAAGTTCAGATGGTTGTTCCTCGTGGTACAGTCAGTATCACAGTTCTAGTTACCCCATTGGTTATTCCTATTCCTGGAGGTAGCTCAGTACTCCTGTGCTTTGGTGTGCTCCCTTGGAGTTTGCTGTCTCAGGCCTACTTTGGCCTAGGCTGCTGGCTTTGATTTGTTTCTGTAAATCTTGGTCTGTGTCTCCTCCTGCAGAGAAGTCCCTAGTTTGGAGTTGGACCTGTGGTGGTGGAGATCACTGGATCTGGTCGCTGGCTCAGTCCTGATCTGCCCACGTCCCGGGACTGGGTTTGCTCCTGGCTTCTGCTCCTGGTGGAGCTTGTTCTTTCTGTGTCTTAGGTAACAGGTTCAATCTCACTCCAGTTCCAGTGGAGATCGCAGACTCTGAGTCAGGTCGTTGGCTCAATCCTGATCTGCCAGTGTCCTAGGACTGGGTGGGCTCCCAGGGCTGGATTTGCTCCTGGCTTCTGCTCCTGGTGGAGCTTGTTTCCTAATGGAAAATTCTCTATGAACCATTTATGCCTTCTCCCAGGAATGCTATTTCCAAGCTTCCCCAGAACAGTCCTGAGCATACTATTCTCCCCACTTTGGGGAGATATCCTTATCTACTTGAAGGCCTTCTTTACTCCTTGGAGGTTGTGACACACAAAGAAGCCAGTGGTCTCTTTATGAGGCTATGAGACATTTTTGAAACCTCTGTACTTACTCAGGAACAAGATAACCAAAACAAAGTAAACTAAAAAGGTCAACAAGATTTGGTGGGCTGGAGGAGTTGGCCACAGTTCAGACTGCAAGCCTCTTCCTGCTATACATCCAGGCAATTATGTGGTGTATACAGCAATGAAGTTAGGTTAGCTGAAGTTACCTCCGCCCTGCACAGAGACATAATGATGGGCAAAGAACGATGTAAAAAGATGGTAAAAAGTATTCTATAAAGATATAAAATATAAACATTGTATTATGACCGAGTTTGAATAACAACTGCAGCAGCTTGGGCCTGAGGATTTTTCTTGGACACTCTGAACATTAAGAGTTAATAATACCCTGCCTGGGACATGGTGGTATGCAGGAATGGCTTGAAGATTGTTTTGGTCAAATGTCCTTGTAGTCAAAGAAGTGACCAGCCTAAGAACAACTTGTCATATGTCTCTTGATTCCTAAAAATTGGGTTATTGGGTTAATGAGTAAAAATGACAACTCTGTTTATCAATGATGTCAAAACTTGAGGGAAAACCATGGGAAATGATAACTCTGTTCTGCCATAGTTTATTAATGATGACTAAAAGGTAAGCAAAAGGAAGGGAAACACAGTCCATAAACAAAAATGATGTGATCTATGTTTTGGAACAACATGAATGTATCCCTACTTACTAAACTTTGTATAAATAAAGAAGCACTCTGGCTGCCAGTCAGTCAGGATGCATCAGGGAGGATGTCTGGCTCCCTCCCTCCCCTGCTAACTTCTTACATCCTCTGCTGGAACCTTTCCACCATCAGGGATGATTCCATCACCATCCAGTCTAGCCCAGTTCCAGCCAGTCTAGCCCAGTTCCAGCCATTCTAGCCCAGTTCCAGCCAGTCTAGCCCAGTTCCAGCCAGTCTAGCCCAGTTCCAGCCAGTCTAGCCAGGTTCATTTGAGCCCCACGTTCTGAGAGAGACTATGCCTCAAAATAATATGGAAAGCCACCCTGAGGAAGATGCCCACCCTGAGGAAGATGCCCACCCTGAGGAAGATGCCCACCCTGAGGAAGATGCCCACCCTGAGGAAGATGCCCACCCTGAGGAAGATGCCCACCCTGAGGAAGATGCCAGACATTAGCCTCTAAATACACCTACACGTGCAAATGCATACACCCATACGAACATGCATGTTACACCCCCACACATGCCACTATTCACTAACACACACACACACACACACACAGACACATAGAGGAATTCACAAAGGGGATTAGGTGACTCACGGATTCTCTGGGGAAACTGGAGGTTAAGGCCTAGAGATCTCCTAGGTAGGAGCTATGTCCAGATGAGAACTAGACCGGTCAGCCTTCTCCACCTGTGACTAGCCAGGCTCAAATGCCACAGGGTCCCACACACTGGGGCTAGTCCCTGACATTGGCAGGACTCAGGGCAAGAGTACAAATGGGATCTCACATGCTAAACATGAAGTTTATGGTTCTAGAACCATCAATCTATTAAGTAAAATGCATTGAAATCTGTTCTAATTACTACGCCTGATTAGCAAGATATGACAGAATTTAGTGGCACAAACAAAAGATCCTCAAGATCCTCACAGAGAATCTTCTGGAACTATGATCTCATTGTATATTTATTGTTTTTGTTTTAGTTTCTCAAGACAGGATTTCTCTGTGTAACCACCGTGGCTGTCCTAGAACTTGCTTTGTAGACCAGGCTGGCCTCAAACTCACAGAGATCTGCCTGTCTCTGCTTCCCAAGAGATGGCATGTGCCACCACCACCCGGCTGTTGTTTATGTTTTAACGAATAGACTTTGTTGCTATGGTTTTAATGAAATGTCCCTCACAGGCTATGTGTCCTGGCCCTGGTCCCCAGCTGGGGGTGCTGTTTGGAGAGGTGCTGGGAACATAACCAGGTGTGTGGCACATACCTTTAATTCCACACTTAGGAGGCAGCAGCAGGGAAATCTCTGAGTTTGAAGCCAGCCTGGTCTATATAGCCAGTTTCAGGTCAGTCAGGGCTACATAGTGAGATCCTGTCTGAAAATAAACAAATAAATAGGCTTACTCTATGCTTTTGCTCATAGAAGAACAGAACTTGTTTTGGTATAGGTGCTGGGAACCAAACTGAGTCCTCTGCAGCCAGTGCTTTTAACCACGGCACCATCTCTCCAGCCTCTACTTTATTTCATTCGTAACAGAGGCTTCCCACAAAGAGTTTGCCTTGGATCTCAAGGGAGACTTTGAACTTGAACCTTTGAGCGACGTTGGAACTGTTCAAATTTGGGAGCCTGTCGGAGATGAGCCAAGTCTATTCTGCATGATGAAGCAGATATGAACGTTTGGGAGTCAGTGCTAACAAGCTATGATTTGAATATAAAACCTCCCACAGGCTTGTCAGGGGTGGTGGTGCATGTCTTTAACCCCAGCACTCAGGAGGCAGAGGCAGACAGATCTCTGAGTTCAAGGCCAGCCTGGTCTACAGAGCGAGTTCCAGAATAGTCAGGGCTACACAGAGAAACCCTGTCTCGAAAAAACAAAAACATCAACAACAGCAAAAACTCCACAGGTTCATGTGTTGAAGCCTTGTTTCTTGGCTTGTGGTACTGTTTGGGAAGGTGCTCGAAACTTTAGGAGGCAGGGTCTAAGCAGAGGAAGTAGGTCACTTGAGAGTGCTGTCTTTGGGGGCTCTATCTTGCCCAGGTCTTTCCCTGTGTTTGTCTCTCATCTTCCTGCCTGCTAGGAGGTAAACGCCTTTGCTTTACCCACACACTCCGCTCTGTGGTGTTCAGCTTCATCATAGGCCCAGAAACAATGGAACAAGCTGAGCATGGACTAAAACCATGAGCCAACATGGACCTTTCTTTGATACTTTTATCAGTAGGATGTCTTCCCTTGGAAGACAGGCCCAGGAACAAGGTCCATCCCAACCGTGAAAGAAGTTGTATGAGCAGGGACAGGGAACTTGGTGTCCAACCAGACAAAGCATATGGGGGTTCTCAATAAAGAAAAAGTGTTTTAAAGTCCTAGGCAGAGGGGCTGGAGGAATGACTCAGATGTTAAAATCCATAGCTGCTCTTGCAGGGGAGCTGGGTTCAGTTCCCAGGGCCCACGTGGTGGCTCACACTGTCTGTAACTCCAGTTCCAGGGCACCTGATGCCCTCTTTTGGTCTCTGAGGGCACCAGGCACACACTCGGTACACAGACACACATGCAGACAGAACACTCATATTCATTAAATAAAATTAAATATATTTTTAGAAGTCCTAGGCAGAGGCCAGCCATGGTATCTCATACCTGTAACCTCAATATTTGAGAAGCAGAGGAACCGTGGGGGCCAGAAGAAGGCATTGGGTTCCTTGGAACTGGAGTGAGATGTCTTGTGGGAGCTGGGAACCGAACCCAGGTCCTGTGAGAGAGTAGCAAGTGCTTCTAACCACTGAGCCACCTCTCCAGCCCCTATAGTCCATTCTTCAACTTGCTGTCATGACCACCACCACCATCGCCTGCTTCTACCTGGCGATACAACTTCCCTTGATGTGGGATTCCCCTCTGTATGCTCTGAATATGTTTTATTACTATTGGTTAAGAAGCTACTTTGGCCTATGGCAGTGCAGAATAGAGCAAGGTGGGAATTCCTAGCAGAGCTAGAGGAGAAAAGAAGGCAGAGTCAAAGAGACGCCATGTAGCTGCTGAAGGAGACAGACACACAGAACCTTTCCTAGTAAATCAAGAGCCTTGTGGTAAAAATACGAAATAATAGGAATGAGTTAATTTAAGATGTAAGAGTTAATAAGAAGCCTGAGCTAATAGGCAAAGCAGTGTTTTGATTAATATAGTTTCTGTGTGATTATTTCGGGTCTGGGCTGCCAGGAAGCAGTCTCCATCTACAAAATGGTGCCCAATGTTGGGCTTGAACCCATGACCCTGGGATTAAGAGTCCCATGATCTACCAATTTATGGTATCTCATACCTGTAACCTCAACATATGAAAAGCAGAGGAACCATGGAGGCCAGAAGAAGGCTTTGGGTTCCTTGGAACTGGAATGAGATGCCTTGTGGGAGCTGGGAACTGAACCTAGGTCCTGTGAGAGAGTAGCAAGTGCTTCTAACCACTGAGCCACCTCTCCAGCCCCTATAGTCCATTCTTCAACTTGCCTGTCATGACCACCACCACCATCTGCTTCTACCTGACAATACAATTTCCCTCCTAGTGAAAATTTCCTCCTCGTTTCCCCCAAAGAGAACTAACCAAATCCCTGCAGGTCACTGGCCCAGGCTAACAAAGGAAGTTCATTCTCTCCTTAATCCACCATGATCCCGCCTCTATAATCTATGTAGTAGGTTCTAAATCTCATCCTCAAAAGCAGCCCCTTATGAGTACAATGGTCAGTGCGGAGAGGAGAGCAAAGGAAACTTCATCAAATAGATAAATACCCATAAGTAAGCCAGGAGTGTGGTACGGGTGCATACAATAGTTCTTGCTTCCGCAGCAGACCACAGGTAGGTAATTGGCATTTGTTTGTCCTTTTGTCCCCGGCTCCATTTATCTTCATAAGTACCCCAGCTAGTCAGTTCTTCCTCTGGCAAGGTAGTTTTAACCTTTCATCTGAAGAAGGCTAAGCATTGGCTGGCATTGCCTGTTGGGGGTTGCTAAAGTCTCCCACTAACCTCTGCCACAGTTGTTAGCACTTTTCTCGTGACTGTGGCAAAATACTTGGCCAAAGCGACTTAAAGAAGGAAAGGTTTGTTTTGGCTTACAGTTTGAGGGGATACAGTCAATCATGGCAGCAACTGTTGGGCAGCTGGCTTTGCTGCATCTGCCACCAGGAAGCAGGGATTCATGCTGGTGCCCAGCTGGGTTCCTCTTTTTCCCCTTTTTATTCAGCTCAGGACCCCAGCCCATGGGATGGTGCCACTGACACTTGGCATGGGTCTTCCCAACTTAGTTTAGCCTCTCCAGACAGACATGCCCAAGGTGTGTCTCCTGGAGGTCTCTAAGGCCAGTCAGTCTGAAGATGGACCATCGCAGGTCTAGGCTGAAACTTGACCTCAGGGTTCTCCAATACAGTGATGCCAAGCTCATGGGTGCCCCAGAGGTCACAGAGATGAAGGTAAACAGACAAAAACAGGTCCTTGAGAAACAGTGTCATTTTACATGAGCCTATCAGGTGGGAACAGGGGCACCATCGAAGTCAGGGGGTCTTTCTTCCTGAGTCTACCCTTTCCCAGTCCCGGACCACAGCCACCCTTCCTGTGGGGAGATAGGCATGCTGAATTCACTCTTCCCAGAGGAAACCCACACCCTGAAGTCATGCTACAGGCCTAGTAGGACAAGGTAGTGCCCTGAACATTTCCTGCCCCATGGTTTTCCTAACTACCACCCTAACGATCTCAATGCCACATTGCAGCAAGATCTCCCTAGCATTTCTCAGGAAATTATCTTTTCCCAATTCTCAAATCCCCAAAGTTCTGAAAAATGGGGAGAGGTAGTAAAAGTTCTTCTTGAGGGCTGGAGCCTCATAATCCACACAGGAGTGTTTACAGCTCAAAAGGATCCTGTTCTATTAAAAGTTGAAAACAGGAGTCAGAATCCTGGATATGCGGAGTCGAAGATTGATACAATATTTCCGGAATTAGAGGACAAGAGTCCATGGAGGGAGGAAGTGACCATCTCATCCTCCTTACCTTGGTAAGGTGGTCCTCCTTACCACCCTTGTTGTTTGTTATACCAGTGCATGATTGCGGCCCTGTCTGCTGCCGATGGCGAGTCAATCTTCCAAATAAAATAAATATTAATAAGTTTATTTGCATAGCATACATTATGCAGATCCTATGGGCGATATTTCAAGAAATAAGTTTTAGAAGCAGAATAAGCCCCTAAATTGGCAATTTTTGTATGCATAGTACTGCTAACCTTGCGGGGAGACCCAAATGTTACCATTCTTCAAATACCATCCTGTCACGGGTGCTGCCTTTTTCCGGTGATTGAATATTAACTATGAACGAAATGCAAAGAGAAAAAAAAGCTAAGGATGTTGTGGGATTCTCGGCTGCAAACTCAAAGGCGGATTCAATATATGAACAAGCAGAAGCAGCATCGATTTTAGTGACAGAAATGAAACCCTAGCTAGCAGACAAAGCACTTCATTGTTTGTGAAGAGTCTTGGGTATCAGAATCCCCACGCTAAAGATGCTCATAGACACAGGCTTGGTCAATACATCAGTGCCATCCCTACCCCCCACACGACCCATCCTCCCACCCCCGAGCCTCCACCAAAATCTTTGCTAGGTTTGGAATATTTGTTTCAAAACAGAGATCATGACTGCCAGGCTAGCTAATGAGTGCTCTGTGGATTTTAAAGTTTTCATTTTACGATAAAAAATAATCATTAACTTGGCGTGATGGTGCACGCCTTGAATCTCAGCACTCAAGAGTCAGAGGCAGGCCTTTGTGAGTTCAAGGCCAGCCTGGTCTACATAGAGAGTTTCAGGACAGCCAGGGCTACACAGAGAGGCATGTACCACCACTCCCAACTAGTAGTTGTGATTTTTATATTTCCTTATTTTGATGGTTTTGCTTGTCCAACATCTACACGAGGTAGAGAACTATTTTATTTTTTATTAAAATATAATCTTGTGAAAATAGAGTGGCTCTTAGCGATAACAGTCCATGCATTTTATATTACGTCTTTTTAAAAAAAAATGACCTCTGAGATTTTGAACATGCCTTTGAAACTTGACGGACTGTTTATTATTTGCAGTCACGCATCACTGTTTAAAAACAGCGTGGTGGAAAGAAATACACGATAATGTATGGTATTGGAAATTTCCAGAATTCTCAGGATTTCTACTTTCCCATTTCTCAAATCTCCCAAATTAGGCTCTTCCAGGAAGTTAGAAACACATCCCTGATGGGTTATGATGCCTGAGGTAGGGGGCCTTGGGTTTCTCTAAGCACTGGGATGCTGGTTTAGGCTGAGGTGATTGCCCTAAATCAGTCCTAGGAATGTTGCCTGAAGGTAACAGCCCAACACCCTGCAATGCTGGCATCAACCTGGACCCTAAAGAACTTACGAAGCTTGAAGCAGAGTTACAAGAGTCTGCCTCCCGCTCCCTCTTCCCTGGTCCCCAGGAGAAGAAAAGAATAGCATTTACCTGTCTCCTAATTTAGTCCTTTGCAAATGTCAACAGGGAAGGGAGGGGACTCTGTGCTTGTCTCAGATTCCCAGTGGAAACCCACGTTCCACATCCCTTCACCTTGTATGTCCTGTGGAGGAGGGTGAGCTGGATGCCACCTGGGATCTCTGCAAGGTAGGCGTGGCTCCAGGGCAAACAACCCTGTCCCATTCACAGGCTCCTCCCTTTGGGCTTTCTGGACCCTTAGGAACTACAGAAAACTACAGAAAGATATGGGAGGCCACATAATAAAACCAGGGTGTCGGGACTGTCTGGTTCTTTGTCTTAGGGACACATGATGGTTGGTTCAGCTGTCTATTGCTGTGATACAATGTACCCCCAATCTTCCTGGTTTAAAACAAGAATGTTTTATTTGATCATAACCCTGCAGGCTTACAGCAAGGATGCGCTGACTCCTGGGGTGGGTGCAGCGTCGATGGCTGCTTCTTTCCCAGGTGACGTCTGTCCCAGGTAGAAGGACCATTGGGTTGCAGCCAGCTGGAAGGGCTCAAGTCAGATATATGGATTCCTGGTTGTCACCTTGGGAATTTCAGGGCCTCTCTTTGTGCTCTGGGCTCTCCACAGGGGTGAGGGCGTGGCCATTGCTGAAACCGCAGTGAAAGCGGGAAGGAGGCCAGCACAGAACTGCTCAGACGTGGGTCAGCCTCACCAGAGCTCAGAGTGGAACTATTAGATAGGGGTAGGCCGGTAATGGGCCCTTCAGAACAAAAAAGAAGAGGAAGTGGGTGGTGTGGTGACTCACTCCTGTAATGCCAGCCCTTGGGAGGCTGAGAGAGAAAGGTTTCTGTGAATTTGAAGTTGTGAATTTGAAGTTTGAAGTGGGCTATACAGAATGTTTCAGGTCAGCTGGGGCTGGAGTGGTACTGAGAAGAAAACAAAGAAAATGGAAGGAAGAGCCTTTGGTTTAGAGTATTTGCCAGTTTCTGTGTTGTAAATTCTCTTATCAAGGTTCATTCCTAAGACAGAGATTCAGAAGGTCAGGAGTTCAAGGCCAGCCTTGGCCACTTAGTGAACTGGAGGTGAACTTAAGCTACATGAAACCTTGTCTCAAAAACAACAACATTGTGAGCTACCAGTTCATTGCCAGTCAGCTCATAAGATTCCTTCATATTTACCAATTAGCTCTGGCTGGTTGGTACCAGCCAGAGCAGCAGCTCACCAGGCTGCCAGGCCTTCCTAAGACCCAGGCAGGAATTGCCACAAGACTCCCATCCCAGTCTTAGATAAGGCAGGACGTAAAAGCTAGCCCAGAGTCGCGTGAGATGGGAGCATCTATAGCCATGACTGGGTGTGCTTCCTTAGAAGCCGTCAATGTAGCAGATTTCCACACACAATAGAACTAGTGACAGGCACTGTGACACACCAGACGCCTTTGCCAGGTGTTGCACAATATTACCCCTTATCAGCCTGATGGAGGGAGAACTTCCATTTTAAAAATAATGACCCTGGGGTCAGGCTGGGTGACAGAGCACATGTGAGCCAGGAGGGAAGGGACACCGTACATATCAGATGGCACTAGGGAACTCGAGGAGAAGAGGCAACATCAGTGTTTGTTGAATGAGTGCTTGTCAAGCCCAGGCCGTGGGAGCGATGGCCGCACGCATGCACGCACGCACGCACGCACGCACGCACAGCAGAAGACAAGCGAGGGGATTAAGAACTGACTCACCAAACCAAGGATTAACAATGATAAATGAAACACAGCGTCAGTTGAACACTTGATGTGTGCAAGAGACTGATAAGGATTTTGCACACATTATGCCATCTAATCCTTCTAGCCCTATGTAAGATACCAACCATAAGGCAGAGTTCTCAACCGTCCTAAGGCTACAACCCTTTAATACCGTTCCTCACGCTATGGTGACCGTCAACCATAACATTAGTTCATGGCTACTTCACAGCTGCAATTTTGTGATTGTTTCGGATCGTAGTGTAAACATCTGATGTGCAGGATATCTGATATCTGACCCCACCCCCAGCCCACAGGTTGAGAACCACTGCTATAGGGAAAAGGGCACAGAGAAGTTACCAGACTCTCAGGGTCACACAGTGAACACAGAGTAGAGCCAAGATTTGAACTCCAAACTGCCTGATGTTGAAGTTCAGGGTTTTTGGGTTTTTTGTTTGTTTGCTTTGTTTTGTTTTGGGGGTTTGGGTTTTTTGTTTGTTTGCTTGTCTATTCTATTCTTTCTTTTTTTGTATATTTTTGAGACATCATCTCATGCAGTTCAGTCTGGTCTCAAACTGACTTTGAACTTGTGTTCCTCCTGCCTCCACCTCCCAAGTGCTGGAGTTACATGCACCGTCTTGCTCAGGGTATGCAGTGCTGGGGACGGACTCAGGGCTTTGCGCATGCCGGTCCAGGAGTCTACCACCTGAAGCTCACTCCAGAGGCCCTG
This sequence comes from Ondatra zibethicus, assembly GCA_004026605.1. Taxonomy (NCBI): domain Eukaryota; kingdom Metazoa; phylum Chordata; class Mammalia; order Rodentia; family Cricetidae; genus Ondatra; species Ondatra zibethicus. The sequence continues at coordinate 244,225 of PVIU01000152.1, forward strand.
ACTGACTGCGGAAGACCCGCAGTACACAATAGGTTAAGAATAATACTCAAAGATTTGTAATTCAGTTGGGGTGGGGTGCTGTGGGAACCCCCTTAGCCACTCTTTTGTATGCCCAGCAGTGGGAGTGCACACCTGTAACCCCAGTATTGGGGGATGAAGGCAAAGAGCATTCAGAGGTCAAGGCCAGCCTCAGCTACACAGCAAGTTTGAGGCTAACCTGAGTTACATGTTTTGTTTAAACAAAACAAAGGCCTGTAAGGGGGTCAGTTTCTGTCAGCGTGTGATACCCAGAGAGCTGGTATTAGCTGGGAGAACCCGAGTGAAATTTAGAGTGACAGATGAGTTCACAGCCACCCACCTAACACTGAAGCTGAGGATGACACCCTAGTGTCCCCAGCCCTTGCCAGAGACCATGAAGTTTCCCCAATGCTTGTGAATGACCTGCTGGTGTCCTGTTGGTCTGCAGACTGGAAGGGTCAGGTGTAAAGCCGTGCACCTCTCACTGACTCCGGCCTCTTCTCTGCCACGTGTGGGCAGGCTGGGCATCGCCGGAGCCAGGTGCCTGCTGCACCGAGAGGCAATTTATGAACTGTGGGTATTTTGTCTGTTTACTTGAAAGCACAAAAATTTGTCACTTGTGTGGGTAATTTGCTACTAATTACGAGCTTACAATCTGCAGATAGGAAAATCAGGGCCAACGTGCGCTTCTTGAGGAACAGGGAAATTACCCCAAGTACCGTGTAATTATACACTTAGCGGGCACCGCACTCCCAACCCTCACCCTTCCCACATGGGCTGACGGTGCAGGGTGAGTTTGCACACACGCCCACGGAGACTCCTTCCCCGGGAGGGGAGAGCTCGCCTGCTGTGAAGCCCCGGGAGCCTGCAAAGTCTGGACACACTCTCCATATCCCTTCCAGACAGAGGTGCAGTAAGTCTTGGGCACCTCCCTCAGGTGACACAGACTTGAAAGACAAGGAGAAGGTGTAGTCTAGACCTCAAGAAGCTCTCAGTTGAACAAAGATGTGATTCTGGTCTATTGGGACCTCACTGTGATTGGGGGCGCACATAAGTGTTCCAGGAGCCCCTAATCGGATCATACCACACTGTTGCGGACTCCTGGCGTTGTGGGCCCATGGAGGAGTGCCCGAGTCCGGGGTGGAGGGGAGCTCACTGATGAAAAAGGTCCAGATTCAGTGAGGGCAGACACAGTTTCTGGCTACAGGAGACAAAGCTTTTGGGTGGAGCTTCCCCTGTTGGACAGGGAACTGGTGCCCGGATCTCTGATTGTCTCTGGATATCTTTCTCTCCGTGTAAAATGGACAACTTGACCACGCAAACTGAAGGCTGATGTGCTTGCTATACCCTCAAACCTGCAATGGAAGGTGTGTCCTTTCTATTAAGTAACTTTGCTGACCGCTGTGATTAAATACTGGGCAAGAGGAAGCTGAAGGAAACAGGGTTTCTCTGGTTCAGGGTGAAGGGACATCGTGGTGGGGGAGGTCTGGCAGCAGTTGTGAGAGAGGTGTGCCCTCTCTGGGGGCAGGGGAACCTTCAGGAGGTGGGGCCTATTTGAAGGCCTCCAGATAGAACGCTCACCAGTTAAGAGCACTGGTTACTCTTCTAGAAAATTCAAGTTCAGTTCCCAGCACCCACACGGCAGCCCACAACTGTCTGTAACTCCAGTTCCAGGGGATCTGACACCGTCACACAGACATACATGCAGGCAAAACACCAATGCCTATGAAATAAAATAATTTAAAAAAATAGAAGGCCTCCAGTTGCTGGGGATGCACTGTAGAAGGGGACAGTGGAGCCCCCTCTCCTGGCGCCATTTGTTTCCCGGCTGCCACGCAGTGAGAGGCTTCTTCTGCCTCTGGCTGCAGCCCCAAAGCAATAGGGCCAGCCAGCTGCAAGCCCCAAAACTGTCAGTCTAAACAAAGAAAGCAATTGTCCTATTTTTACCTTTAGAATTCTTTTAGATTTACTCATTTTATTATTGTATGTATATGGGTATTTTGCCTGCATGAATATATGTGTACTGCATGGCTGCCTGATGCCTGTAGAAGCCAGAAAAGGGCATCAGATCCCCTGGAACTGGAGTTACAAAGCCTCCATGTGGATGCTGAGAATCAAACCTGGGTCCTCTGCAAGAGCAGCCAGTGCTCTTAACCACTGAGCCACCTCCCCAGATCTTTTTCTTATTTTTGATGCCAAGTCTTTTGCAAGAGCTGGAATTCAGTATGTAGCTCAGGGTGACCGCACTATTGCAGCAATCCTCCTGCCTCAGCCTCTCAAGAACTGGGATTACAAGCCTGTACCATCGTATCAGGTTTTCTTTCTTTCTTTTCTTAAAAAATTTTAAAATTTATAATCTAGGAGACAATGGTATACACATTTAATCCCAGCACTGGGAGGCAGAGGTAGGCGGATCTCTGTGAGTTTGAGGCCAGCCTGGTCTACAGAGTGAGTTCCAGGACAACACAGAGAAACCCAGTCTCAAAAGCAAAAAATAAAAATTTAAAATTGTTATGGATCTCTGTGTGTGTGTGTGTGTGCGTGCGCGCTTGCGCGCGCGCACACACATAAATAATGTTGAGGGTAGGGCAAGTGTGTGCCAAAGCACATGTATAGAAGCCAGAGGACGACTTTGTGGATTCGGTTTTCTTCCTTCTCCTTTATTTGGGTCCTAGGAATTTAGCTCAGGCCATTACATTTGCACAGTGAACACTTTTGTCGCTGAGCCTTCCCACTAACCCTCTTTGTTTATATTTGGTTTGCTATATCCTGTTTGAGACAAGATTTCATGTATCCCAGGATGGCCCCAAGCTACGTGATGACCCTGAAGCTCTATGGACATGTGTCATCCATCCAGTTTCTGCAGTGGAGGACTGGGAAGCCAGGGCTTTATGCTTAGGCAGGCTCTCTACTAACCAAGCCGTGTCGCCAGGTCCCTGCTTTCCTCTTTCTACACTGATTTATCTCCTGTGTTTTGTTATAGTGACAGGGGTCTGTCTGACACACCCTGCAGAGATGCCAGGACCCTCTCCGCCTGCACTCCGAGTCTGTCCAGCTGTCCCCCATGGCAGGGCAACGTGTTAGATGATTCTGGAAGCCCCGTCCTCTCTTCCAGATCCTCTTTATTTGCAGTCCTAAATCATTCATGACTTGCAATAAAGGCCTCCCTGGCCCCCTCCCAGCCCCCCGCAGAAAATATTATTTAACAGAAAGGTGACAGTTATGTAATTTAGTCTCGGTCTCCATTATTGATGAATTTGACCATGAAATATTTAGGCGCCTCTGTGTTCTGCCTCTCAGGGTCTGGCGGGAACAATGTCACATTCCACTTCATCCCCATGGAGGAGGAAGGCTCTCCCTCCTTTTGTCATGGCTGCACCCCACTTCTCCTCACAGAGCCCTTCTACCCCCACATAGGCCTCTACTCAGCACTGGTGTCAAAGGTTTCCTTGGCACCAGCGACCAAATGGCTACAGTCCAAGAAGGAGCCTGTGAACCGAAGGCAGAGTGTGATGCCAACTAACGGATACTCTCTCCACTCCATAACAAAGACAGGAGGAGAATGCCTTTGCATTTGAGAAAGTAGAGGCTCAGAGAGGTTGAGACAGTTTCTCGGGGTCACCCAGCTACCCGCAATGGGCCTACACGGGATTGCACCTTTACTTTTTAAACCTCCATCTTCTCTACTCTGTGAGACACAGGTTTTCAGTGTGTCTGAACTCCTAGACCAGAGTTCCTTCTGTCCTGGATCATAGTCCTGAGCTGGGAATCCTGGGAATCGCAAAGGATTCCCAGCCTCATGGGGGAGGTGGTGTCCTGGGCTGCTTTACTAGCAGGAAGATGCATCCACTTCTGCTGGCCCCGTTGGCGGTTAAAAGCTACAGTGGGGAAATGATGACTGGGCATCTCCTCCCTGCCATGGGAGCTAGACGGAAAGGCTTTTGGTCGTTTGACTTGACACAGCCCCCAGGCAGCCCTGTAACTTCTTGGGAGTGGGGAGTCCTCCCTGAAAAGTCACCAGCAAGACCTTTTTCCTCCCGGCTCTGCAGGCCTACTGTCTGTCTGTCTGTCTCTGCCTGCCTGGCTGGGGGATGATTGATGAGCAGCTCTGATGTGATGTTAAAATATGCATTAGGCTAATTGCATGCTAATTAGACAGACGAGGCCATTAGGGCTGCTTGGGGGCCCATCTGTGCTCTGGTGTGTCCCTGTGTGCTGACAGATCTGGGGTCTGCTGACACTGGAGACCCAGGCTGCCAGGGGGATGGCCAAGGTGACCTTTGAGCTAGCTGCAGGGATGCCAGGCTGAGCAGGGCTGGTGGGTGAAATGTGGAGTCGTTTTAAAGCCAGGGACCGCTTACTTTCTTGCCCTCTCTTCCCTCCATTTTTTTTTTCAGGGAGAGAAGGATGATGGCAGGGCCTCTCTATGTAGCTTAGACTGGTCTTGAACTTACTACAGGTGGCTTCGAACTTGGGATCCTCCATGGGCTGGGATTGCAGGCCTGTGCTACCTACCATGCCTGCCTTGCAAGGAAGAGCTTTGAAACTGTACGTTAGTAAATGATGATAGTAAAGTCCCTGTGGTTGGGGTGTAAGCAAGCAGGCAGATCAGTTCCCCCAAAACACGGGGTGGGGGGAGAAGTGGATTTGAGGTTCCAATAATGAATAAAAAGGCCCTGGGTCCCTGTCACTTCATCCCCTCAGATGTCCCCTGTCAATATGAGGCCAACCTGCCCTCAGGCTCCCATACGGGGAGCAAGGAGGAGGCTGAGAGCTAATGCTATGCCCGTACTTCACACCCAAAGTACGCCCTGGGAGCCCAGAGCTCTGGGGGAGAGAGAAGACTCATGAAGACCGCCTGGCCCACTCTCCCCCCTCAGCAACCATTCTGTCCCTGCAGGAGAGAGGTTTCCATCAGGGCTGGGGACACACTCGTTCCATCGTCGAGTGCCTTGCGTGTAAATATTTCATATCCCCATTGAATATTTTGGGATGATTATGAATTCTTGATGTGGTAAGAACTTGGTATGTATGAGAAGTGGGCAGCCGGCAGGAAGGAGGCACAGGGGAAGCAGATCAGGTTGCCATTCCACACGGGAGCCCCACGCACCTCGCTCTCCACACCACATTCCTCCAGTGCAGTGGTCACACCCCATCCACGAGAGGTACCATGCACACCCCCATCTGGTTACTCTGTTATATAGTTACCCCTGTCGCCATCACCATTTCACCCAGCCAGCCAGCTTGTGGCCATTCCTAGGGGAGGCCCATGGTCAGTATCTTATGTGCGGTCATAGGGCAGGGGTCATGACCTTGCCTTCACTACAGAACAGAAAGGGGCAACCACTATCCCAAGGCCACATAGAGCCAAAGTGACCCCTATGATGGAACAAGCTCTCTGTTTGCTTGTGTAAATCAGTTTGATCATTAAGTGCCTTGTCCACTAGGGGGAAGGAAAAAACATGGGTGCAGAGGAATCAAGGTTGACCCATGCTGAGAACCTGATGTCTGGAGCATGTGACTGTGTTCTGTTGACCTGGAAGTCTACGGGAAAGTTTTTAATCCTGTCTCCTCTTTCTGGAACATCCCTTGTTAGTCGTATTACTGTGACCAAATACTGGGTAGAAGTGACCTAAAGGAGGCTTTCCTGTTGAGAGACTATAGTCACATACAACACACACACATATATACATACAAAATAAAAATAAGAGTATGATTGGCAGGTGCCTATAGACCCTGAGTAGAAGGAATCTGGCCTCACCTTGTTTCTTTTCTTTTTAAAGTATTTGTTATTTTTAATTTTTGTGGATGTGTGTACACTTGCATGTATACCTGTACCTGCTTCCCACAGAGCTCAGAAAAAGGCATCATATCCCCAGAACTGGAGTTACAGACAGCTGTGAGCTGCCATGTGGCTGCCGAGAACTGAGCCAAGGTTCTCTGCAAGAGAAACGGTGCTCTTAGCTGCTGAGCCATCTCTCAGCCATCCCACCTTCCTGCCTACCCACGAGTTACCCTCGTGGCCTGTTTCAACAGTTAGATTTTTTTTTTCTTGAGGTGTCTTGTGTTTTGCTTTTAAGCAGGGTCTCATGTAGGTGGCCAGGCTGGCCTGAATTTGCTATGTGCTCAAGGATAGCTTTGAACTTCTGCTCCCTTTTCCTCCAGCTCTTGAGTGCTGACATTGCAGGCAGGCACCACTTTGCCCAGTTTAGGCAATGCTGAAGACTGGCCCTAGGGCTTTGGGTAAGCCAGGCAAGCACTCCACCAACCAAGCAACATACCCCATTCCCAGCATCCGGTTAGTGGTGCTGGAGGATGGTCAAGGTCAGAAGAATATGTGAGGGGGCTTTTGGATCCTTTGCATTTGGGAGCCAGACTCAAAGTGAGAGAGTGACCTGAGGTTATGCTTCCAGTGACAGCAGGCTTGTCCCAAAAACTCTGTGCTTTGAGCCTGGTCTCATTACCAGTTGCAAAGGGTCTTTTTGATATCCAAGAGCACCCAGGGTGTCCCCCCATGCTCCTATTCAATGACAAGTTAGCACTTCTCAGAATGATATCCACATGGTCCCAATGATACCCACATGGCCCTATGTCAGGTAAAAAGGGTCTAGAAGAAGAGACCTCCCCCCTGCCTAGTCTCTGCCCCACAATCAGGTCCTTCACACCTTCTCCAGGGCTGCTGTGATTTTAGTCCCATATCTGACCTTTGCCCTCTCTTCTCCCTAGAGATGGCCCCTCAAAGCTGTGTTTATCAGATGTGACAACCAGCTTCCTGCTGGCCTTGACTGTTGTTGTGGTCTTCTTGGGGTACAGAATGACTTGCTGCTTCTGTCTCTATAGTTTAAGGAGACAAACCAGCAGTCTCTTCTTCCCACCAGCCTGAGTTATCTCACTATCCCGTGTCTGACCAACTATCTGCTTGTATTTCTTATAGTTTGAGACATCTGGACTGGTGTCTACTTCCTGCCTGGATGCTCTCTGGCAGTTCAGTAGAATCCCTGTGCCAGGGGATTTTCCATCTCTCTCTGGGCTTTTCTTTCCACCACTGTCGCTTCAGCCACGCAGGTAATGCTCGTTTCTCGAGCCCCTTCTGTGTACCCACCAGATTCCCGGTTCCCAAACTGTAAGCAAAGGTACATGCACCAGGCATCATAGCCTTGTTCGGTATGTTAAATGCTCATAGAAACGCATCAACATCTCAGAAGCGTCAGGCGGGAGTCACGCTCATGGTAAACGTTATAATGTGCTGAATCCTTTTGATAATGTCTGTGAAGACACGTTTCTAAGATTTTAAACGATCAGAAAAAGTTTGAGTCATAGGCATATGTGTGTGGGAGTTATGTACTCAAGCGAGGGCAGACACCCGCAGAGTTCAGAAGAGGGACTGGATCCCTGGGAACTAGAGTTACAGGCACTTGTAAGCCACCCAACCACAGATGCTGTGACATGAACTTGGGTCCTGGACAAGAGCTACATACTCTTAAGAACTGAGCCATCTTGGGAGCTGGAGAGATGGCTCAGAGGTTAAGAGCACTGGTTGCTCTTCCAGAGGTTCTGGGTTCAATTTCCAGCACTCACATGATGGCTTATAACCATCTAGAATGAGATATGGTGCCTCTTCTAGTGTGCAGGCACACATGCAGGCAGAATATTGTATGCATAACACTGTGTACATAATAAATAAATCTTAAAAAGAAAGAAAAAAGAACTGAGTCATCTTAAAAGTCTCCATGGAATAGAAAAGGAGAGTGAACATGGAGTGACTGATCTAAGGCTAGAGCTTGAGAAACCATGGCCCTCCTCCCTTAAGCTCAATTTCACCTTCTGTGGTGTCCAAAGACACTAAGTGTGGGGCTGAAGAGGCAGGTAGTTCAGTGGTTAAGAGCTCTGACTGCTCTTGCAGAGGACTGAGGTTTGAATTACATCACCTACAGAACTGCTTATAACTCCAGTTCTGGGGCTCTGACGCCCTCTTCTGGTGCCTGTGGATTCCTGCACATGCATGGCACATATAAACTCACGCAGACACACATACACATAAAGATTTTTAAAAAGATATTATTGCAAAATTCTAAAACCAATGTAATTTTAAGTATTTGTACTATAGTGTTATAACTCATGATTTTAGTTATTATTAATCTCCTACCAGTCCCAATTTATGAATTATACTTTATCATAATTATGTATACAGAGGAAAAACACACAATGCATAGATTCTGGGCACTGTCTTCAGTTTCAGGCACCTGCAGAATGTCTTAGAAAAAACATAAAGCAGTAGCAGGGTGGCACAGTGGGTAAAGGTGTCTGCTACCAAACCTAATAACCTGGGTTTGATGCACTGGACCCGTACGGTAGGAAAGGAGAACCAACTCCTGCATGCTATCCTTCGAACACCAAGGCAGCTATGTGCACACATTAAATACATAAATGTCATTTCTTTAAAAAATGAAATAAAACTGTATGTAGTAGTGCATACCTGTAATCCTTGCTCTTAGAAGGTAGATTTAGAAATATCAGGAGTTCAAGGTCACTCACAGCTACATAGGGAATCTGAGGCCAGCCTGGGCTACATGAGATCCTGTTTCAAAACAATTTTAAAAAGAAGAAAAAAAATGAAAGGACTAGCCCTTACAAACCTCTGAGTCTAAAGGGAAGGGCAGATAGATGTATTATACGCATGTATATACACATCGCTGCATAACAAATGACCCTTTACTTGGATACATAAAAACAACCTGTGTTCCTCATGTTAGTTTCTGTCATCAGGGTTTCTAGGACCTCTGTTCAGAGCCCCACCAGCCACTCAATCCTGTCAGAATCAGCTTTCTTGCTTAAAGACTTGCTTCCAGGCTAGCAGAAAAGTCAAGGGCCTCAAAGAAGGTCTCAGCTACTCTTTCAGAGTCTTTTCTCTGAGGCTAAGTCAGGCCTTCCAAAGGATACATACATTTATTTATTTTTAAGTCAGAGAAGACAGACTCTCCCTATGTAGCCCTGGCTGTCCCAAAACTCACTATGTAGACTAGGCTGGCCTCGAACTCAGAGAGATGCACTCCCCCCCCCCACCGCCCACCGCCACTACCTTCTGAGTGCTGGGATTAAAGGTGTGAGCCACTGTACCCAGCTGTTATCTTTAGTTATGTGCATACACATGGGTATGCGCATGTATACATGTGCACCTACTGCGGGTGGCTGAGGTAACCAGAAGAGGATATCAAATCTGCCGCAGTTGTAGGCATCAAAATGCAGGTGCTGAGAATGGAACTCGCATCTTCTTTGAGAGCCATCTGGGCTCTTTTTTGATTAATTCAAAATTGGCCGTGAGCCTTCATTAGAGCCTTCATGTTTAACATAATCGATTGACAGGAGCTGGCCAAAGGTCTCACCCTTAATAAGGGGCTCTATGTGGGTATGACTCATTGGGGGCTTACGCTCGAGAAGCATCCACCACAGCAGGAATTGTGCAAGCACAGGAAGAATGGCGATTTCACAGGGCAGAGTTCAAGGTTCTGTGGGAGGGTGAGACCCTAAGATGGCATTAGGGACAGTCAAACAAAGAAGCAATGTTTGAACCAAGATGGAGAGTCCAGAAGATCAGGGCCTGATGGGGACTCAGAGTTAGCCCGGGAGATGGAATGCCCAGTGCCAAGGTCCTGGGGCTGGAGAAAGCTGAATGACTCAGAGGAAGTTAAAGACAAGTTTGACTAGCACATAGTAAGTTGGGGAAGATTTGGAACCCAGAGAAGGAGGCACTTCCCCGCCCCAACTCCTGGTTTCTTCACAGCCCCCAAGCAGCCAGCTGTTTGTGCCAATTCCTATGAGCATCAATAAAGTCCAGGTGAATGCAGGGGATGAACAGTGGTTACCTCTGCAGGACTGTCACTAGGAAAGGGTACAGTTCTCTCATGCTCAGATGAGTGGCTAAGTAGGACATTTACTAAAAATCCATTGAGCTTAGACATGATTAGCGAAATGTAAGCTACGTAAGCAGCACCTGGTGTGCTGAAGCCTTGGGTTCAAGCCCCAGCCTGGCATAAACTGAGATTGGTGGTGAAGATGTAATTCCTGCATGGAGAGATGAGGATAAGAAACCCAAGGTCACCCTCAGCTATAGAAGGAGCTTGAGGACAAACAGGGCTTCATGCGACCCTCATCTCTCTCCTCTCTCTCTCTCCCTTTCTTTGTCTCTCTGTCTCTCTCTAACACATGCAAAGATTTGTATGTAAGAGCTAGGTATAGCAAGAGTTGGGTATGGGGGCCCACAGATGGAAACCCAACACTTGAGAGTGAGGCAGGAGGATCACCACATGTTCAAGGCAAGACTGCCTAAACTACACAGTAAGTTCAAGGCCAGCTAAGGATGTATAGGAAAGATGCCTTTCCTCAAAAAGATATGTGGCTGTGTGTAATGGCACACACCTTTAAGCCTGGCACTGGGGAGGCAGAGGGAGGCAGATCTCTGTGAGTTCCAGGCCAGTCTGGTCTACAGAATGAGACCCTGTCTCAAGAAAAAAAAACAAAAGATATGCTATTAAACCAAACCAAGGAGTCAGACACACAGGGTGGCTCCTTATGTCATAGCAGCCAGGAGCTGCCAAGGCTCCAGAGCCCTGGAATGCAGGGAGGAAGGACCTAGGTGGTCAAGGGCTGGGCCACTTTCACCAGCATCACGTCTTCTGCCCCACATGTGGTCAGCCACAAGGCAGCTCAGGGTTGTGACATGTGTCTCTCAGGGCCTTATAGTCCAGAAGAGATCAACTAGCACTGACTGTGGTTAATTAATATTGCCAGCAAGAACCAGGGAGGAACTGATTGATTCTGGCTGGGGACCTGAGAAGGCACTTGAAGGAAGAGATGTTTGAGTGGTCCACTGTCGGTTGGCATCAGATACTTCTAGACGGCCCCCCACAAAACCCTCTCACCTTCTTGAAAAATAGTACAGGCAGGATTTTCAAGCAGTTACACAGTTCAGAACAAAGATTAAATGTCACATCCCTTCCCTGCAGCTGGCCAGCAGCATGAAAGTGGAAATACCCCCTGGAACTCCAGACAGATGTCTTTAAGAGGCCATACATGCCCTGTTGTTCGCTCTAATACTTAGAGCACAGAGGTAATGGCTGAACTCAAGCTAGCATCCTGGATTGTGAGCATCAGTGGACAAATGAATAAATCAAAATGATCCTAAGGATTTTAGGTACAAGGAGTTCCATCTGGATATCGACAGGGATAAGAAACAGCATCTACTTTAAGTTACCATGATGTGGACTCTCTATTATTGAAGCCTAACCTAAAACCACCCAATAAAACCAGGTAGGGGCAGGAGTGTGGCTCAGAAGTAAAGTACCCCCCCCAAAAAAAAGTTTGAAAAGGTAAAACATAGGTAGAGATGAGGGTGGCTAAAGACCATGTTCCCAAGTGCCGAGTAGCAGGTACTTGTCCCCAACTGTCCCTCGCCTTCCCCAGAAATGATTCACCAGATGGCTCAGGAAGAGAGGAGTAGACAGGAGAGAGGAGAGAGCTGGCTGAAACCCATCATGGAGCGCTCCTGCGCTCCTGCTCCTGCGTTGTCTGGACTTCAGATCCCCATCAGGATAGACAGGAGGGGAACCCAGCAAGAGGTAGAGATCCTGCCAGGAATAAGGGCTCAGCAGGGTTTTGGTGTGTTCAGGATGTGGGGGAGGTAGAGCCTACCAGGAGCTGGAAGTCCTTGGAAGTGCGGAGTGTGTGGGGGCAGATGTGGTGGCTACATTTCTTGATTGAAGTTCTAAGATAATGGTGGTACCCGATGAAGGTGTAGAGATCAAAGAAGGATAATTTAATCTGCAAAGGAAGACTGACAAATTGAAAAGGACAAATTGAATTGGAATTTCCCGCAAGGGAACCTTGAGAAAGGTGTCCGAGACCCAGAGAGAACTGCAGCCCGGAGTCCTTGGGAGAAGAACAGATGGAGATAGCATTGGTTTGGAAGCTGATGGTAAAAAGCCTAGAGAGCAAGCCAGGCATGGTGATGCACGCCTGTGTCCCAGCACTTGAGAGGCACAGGCACGTGGATCAGGAGCTCTAGGCCAGCCTCAGATACACCAGGAGTTTGGCCTGGGCTACATGAGACTGTTTGAAAAAAAATAAACCAAGGGAGCCGCGACGGGGGCGGGGCGGGGGTGGGTGGTGGGATGAACAAGCAAGCAAGGAGCCAAGAGAATGAAGGGGATCATGGAAAAAGTGAACGGTGGGTTCAGTCTCAGGGGTACCAGCTGCTAAGAGAGAAGACAGAAGCAGCTGGTGGAGACGAATCCAGCACCCGCAGCCAGAGCTTCAGGAAGGTAAGAGTTGATTGTCTACAGGGGGAGCAGGCCGGACCAGTGCCACACACCAAAAGTGACACCTACACACGGTGGAGGTGGGGTGCCACCATCTACTCCCGGGAAATTGGCCAATGGGAGCAGCAGAACACAAAGAACTTGATTCTTTTAATATAAAGTCCATTTTAAAATTCTTTTGTGGTGTTTAAATGATTTGTTTTTAGTGTCTCTAGTCACACAGTCTCAACTCTTTGACAGAGAAATCTTTCTAAATTAACTTCTCATTATTTCTCACCCTAACAAAGACTTCTCTATGACAGGTGTTCTTTGACAATGTGCGCACAGGACCGCTCATTTGCAAGTCAGGAGTGTGAGGCCGTGTGTGTGTGTGTGTGTGTGTGTGTGTGTGTGTGTCTGTGTGTGTGTGTGTATTAGTGCGCGCAGACGCCCATGCACAAGCATGCATCAGCGTGCATGCGCCGAGGGTCCAAGCCCTAGCAGGCCAGGTCAGGTCTCTGATATGTTCCAAAGTGCATCACTTTCTGACATGGTTTGTGGTTTGTCTTGTTCTTGTTTAATTCCTCCCGTTCCCACCGTTTCCATCATTTTGTTTTGGTCTTTTTCCTCTCCTCCGGACTCATCCAGCCGCGCCCCCTGCAGCTCTGAACTGGCAGAAGCCCCAGCGCTCCCAACACAGACAACATACTTGGTAATTCTAGATCTTCCCGACTTAAAGCTGCAAGAGAACAAGGACTCTTTCGGGTTCCCTTGTCACCTGCCTATGTTTTGTCCCAGCTCTTCAAATGGAATAAAACCGGAAACAGAGGCTGGTACTCCATGAGCCAAACAGCAACCGTGGAGCCACGGCTCAGCTCCAGGGACATAACCTCAACATTATCCCTTTAGAACCTACTTGCAGGCCCCCAGGTAATTCACATAGAGGGGAAAGACCAATGCACAGGGGCCAGGGATGTGTTCTGAGCGTAGCTGCTGTTATCTTAAAGCACTTTGACTACACACACACGAGACCCTCAAATTCTGGTTTGTTGCTTTCCCTCAGAAGAAGGGCGAGGCGGGGTGTGTCCTCAGGCCCACACCTGAGGTTCTAACCATGTCTTCCTTTACCTTGTGCTTGTACCTCCCTCCCAACTGTGACCAACAGGTCACCAACATGTCTTGCTGCATGTGGTCTGCAGTCTCGATACAGAGCGTGGAAGGTTAATTGAGGTGAAGGCACATTCCATCTATGCAGCTATGGGGAAGTCATCCATGTTGGGTGGGACTTCCTGATGGTGTAGCTGTTTGGGAGGGGTCTCCTGCGATCTGTAAACCCAGTGAACTCATTGTCTCATCATGCTGAACTACAGTACAATTGTCGCTTTGGTCTGTTTGGCTTGGTCACCTCTATCTGTGGCAAGTAGACATTTGTTCCCTTGGAAAAGCTAATGCAACGGTCAGCGGCAGCAGTGAATGTATGAGGCCCTGGGGTCAATCCAAATAAAACTACAAAACAAACACACCAGCCTTGCCACCCAATTCCCGCAAGACTTACGTGTGTAAGGCTTACACCAGCAACATCCTCATACACCCCCCTGCAGGACAGTGCCCCAAGTGGCCTTAGATCCACCCAGTCTCTGCCCCCACTTTCTTCCTTGTAGCTCTCAAGAATGCATGCACGCAGGACATGCGCCTCTATCCTCCTGCAACAGCCCGAGTGCACAAAACAGCTCATTTGCAAGTCAGGAGTGAGGCCACGTGTGTGCACACACATACACACATGTACATAGTCATGTAAGTGCCGAGGGTCAGGCCCCACACTACTTATTGGTAATGCTGACTTGTTAGAGCTGGTTCTTTAACCCGCCCAGCCCCAGTAGCTTGTGTGCCTCTGTCATCTGGGCAAAGCTTCTCTCACCTTCCCTCACCTTTCCTACCTCTGCAGTCTCCCGGCACAGTGTGAGTTCTTTTCCAGTCCCTCCCAGGGGCAGATGTTCATCAGAACTTTAGTCCTTTGGGTGTTATCCCTGCAGTTGATTTCCCAGGGTCCCCCTGCTCTGCTGCAGGTCAGTCATGCATAGAAGAGGCTGTCCCTCCAGGCAGCTTTCCTGAGTCTCGGGGGACCAGCTCCCCATAAAGCCAGGCCTCTTTTACCCCTGCTGCCTGTCTGTGAGTAATAAACCTATTTGTGTGTGTGTGTGTGTGTGTGTGTGTGTGTGTGTGCACGTGTGCGTGTTCTGACTTAGCTGACTGGAGCACAGCCCAGTGTACTCTAATCCTCCTTCATTCCCCAACTCCATCTGATGCTTGTCTTTTGGACCCCACAGATTTCAACACCCAACCAAGCTACTCTCCACCCTGAAAAAATAATGATGCACATCTACTCACACCTCCACAAAGGATCTCATTAAACTGCCCAACCAGCCCAAGAGGCAGAGACTGATTGCCGTACCTCATTGTACAGGGAGAACACTGCCGTATTAGGGACTGGTTTAAAGGCTTGGATACCAGTGCTAACAAGATGAAGGGTGGGTCAGATGGAACCAGATTAGGGAGACATTGGGTGGCACGAAGAAAGTGGGTACTGAGCTCATAGGCGCTCATTATCCCAATGCTCTCTGCCCACGTGGGAAGTTTTCCTTAATTAAAAGTAAAATTATGAGCCAGGTGGTGGTAGCGCATGCCTTTAATCCTAGCACTTGGGAGGCAGAGGCAGGCAGATCCCTGTGAGTTCAAGGCCAGCCTGGTCTACAGATTGAGTTCCAGGACAGGCAGGCCTGTTACACAGAGAAACCCTGACTCGAAAAACAAAAACAAAACAAAAGTAAAATTACAAAAAATAAAGGGTCAAATACTGGTTCAGCAGGTGAGCTCATTCAGTGGATTAAATGAGATAACGTAAGTAAAGAAAGCCAGGGTTTCTCTCCTGGGGACGTGTGATTGTGTGTGCGTGTGGCTTAGAGGTACAGTCCTTGCCTGGATGATGCAAGGCTCTGGGTTTTATCCCCAGAACCACAAGAACATAAGTAAATAAATCGAATGTGACTGGTTTGCTACTGATACTGTTATTATTAGTACTACTCCAGTGCAAAGCATGTCCCTCTGTCCTGTACTGTCCAAGGCCTCTGTCGGATCCTTATGGGCCAGCTCTATTCCAGAGGCACCCCAACCTGTCTTCCCTCTCCTGGGGAGCCACACTAGCACACATAGTCCCTTCCCTCCAGTGCTCATTTGGGATCAGCTAGACATAGAACTGTGCCAGTCACCCACTCCAGTTACCCCAGACACTGGGGTGGAGGTGCCCCTGCCAGCCCGACCTGCCACTCCCAGCCGCCCACAGCAGAGGGCGGCCTCCCCGACTCTAATTTTAACCCTGAGGAAGGTGCCAATCGTTCATTTTTCAAAGCTGTTTCAAAGTGACTCTGATAAGCAAATTGCTGGCAGCCCTGGCGGGTGATTATTCCTGCATTAATCAGGGGGAAATTATGCCAGTTACTGATTAACTAATTACGGCAATCAGATCGGCTGGGAGAGCAGGGCAGAGGGAGCGGGCCAAGGTAAACAACCTGGGGAAGGTGAGGCAGGCTATCTGGCTGGAGACAGAGGGCAGGGACAAGCGGCCTCTTCTCGCCCAACCCCCACTTTCCTACTCCCCCTACAGGTAGTCCCCGAGGCCACAGCTGGGTGTCCCACCCACTGAAAGAAGCAGGGCCCAGGCAGAGTGACAGAGGGCTTGTGCTTTTCCAGCCTTTGCAGGGGGCCCAGAGAATGTGGGTTCTGTGGGCTCTGGCCTTCAGGAGGCCCTGTCTGATGGAGAAGGAAAGGTAGGGGTGGGGTGGGGTGGGCCTCAACTCATCTAGAGAGGAGGCCGCAGGCAGAATCAGGTTTAGCCATTGAGACAGACTTGGAAAGAGGCAAATAAGTGACAAAGAGTGAGGAGTGGCGGCCAGAACTTCAGAACATGGAATCCAGCAGTCCACCTGGCCATCTCTGAGACCTCTCCTCAGTGGCTCCCTTCCGCCTCACATGAGAATGATCTCAGAGGTCTCCACCCTCACCATCCCAGTGTTAAGAGGCCTTGTGGGCGCTCCCCAACCCTCTGTGCTCACCTACTGACCTCCTGCCTCCCAGATGGCTCACCTGTGTGGTGGTGTACCTGTCTGGAACTGGAACCCGCTCAACAGCATTCCAACTGCCCACCCGGCCCATTCAGATGTCACTTCTCTCCTAGTGGCCTAATTTGGGAAAGCTATAGGGGGAGAGTTTGGTGTTCTCTGACCTATCAGAGACCTGTGGACGCCCCCCTCCCCAACTGTTAGGTTTACAGGGTTCCCATGCTCAGGCTTCAATCTCCCAACTCTCCCAATGCTTGTATGCATGGTGTCCCCTGCTCTTTGGTGGTGGTGGTGGGGAATGTCCAACTCAGGGAATGGTCCCCTATTAAAAGATCCATTTCCAGAGTTTTGCTATCAGCATCACCCAGTTCTTGCAGCTGAGTAGCTTCAGTAGTAGGATGAATTCCACAAAATAGGCCTGCTGAGGGCCAAGGGAGTGTGCATTTAGACCAAATGGAACCTTTGGGGCTAGATAAGTTGTAAGCTTTGAAGGGAGAATGGGAGGCTCTCCTTTGAATAACTTCACAGTTTGGGAAAAGCTCTCCTCTTCCTTCTCTCCTCTCCTTCCTATTCTTTCTTCTCCTTCTCTTCCTCTCCTTTCTCCTCTCCCTTCTTCCTTCCTTCCTTCCTTCCTCCCCTCCTCCCCTTCTCCTTCCTCTTCTTCCTTCTCTTCTTCCTTCCCCTCCTTTCATTCTCTCCTTCCTCTCTTCCCCCTCTTCCTTCTCTCTCATCTCCCTTCCTCCTCTTTCAAATCTACCTCATCTCTCTCCTTCCCCTTCCTCTTCTTCCTCCTCCTCTTTCTTCTCCCCTTCTCCCCCTTCCCCTCCTTTTCTTTTATCAAGATAAGCATTGTTTAAAATAATGTTTTGCCGGGCAGTGGCGGCGCATGCCTTTCATCCCAGCACTCAGGAGGCAGAGGCAGGTGGCTCTTTGTGAGTTCGAGGCCAGCCTGGTCTACAAGAGCTAGTTCCAGGATAGGCTCCAAAGCTACAGAGAAACCCTGTCTCAAAAAAACATAATAATAATATTTTTCTTAATTGTCTGAGGGTATCACATTAAATATTTTGAGTGTATTCACCATACACACATGCACCTACACATACACACCCCCACACACACACACACACACAGAGAGAGAGAGAGAGAGAGAGAGAGAGAGAGAGAGAGAGAGAGATCTATGCCCTCTAGGGGAGGAGCCATTCAGAGGCACATACTCTTTGAAGCAGATCAGATGGTGGCATCCCCGGAGACAGTCCTGCAGTGAAGGGGTTCCTAGTCCCTGTAACATAGGATCATAGGATGCTGGGGAGGTCTAAAGATCAAACCTTCTGCCAACTCCCAGATCACCAAATCCTAATCAGCATGTGGCCTTAAATGGGCATCGTTTTCCATGGGCACCGACCCCAGCTATAAATGGGCCATAAGGTATTGTCCTTTTGGCCTGCCCAAGACAGGCCTGCCTCACTCAGGGCTGGGTCTTCCATCCCACCCACCACCCTGCTACCTTAATGGTCTGCAATCCTCTCTACCTCGTGGCCTGGGAGAGGCCCCTGCCTCAACTTCCCCCAGGATAGAGGCCACTGTCCCTGGTGGCAGGGAGCAATCAGGGTAGAAGGCAGGAAGGAAAGCAGAGACGTGTAGCAAGGAGCCGGGTAGCTGTCAGGGGGCGATTTAGGGCGATTGCTTTCCTCGGGGCACACGGTTTCGCTGCAGCAAATATTTCCTCAACGTTGCTACAAGACGTGCATTTGGCAAAGCGCAGCGGGCCTGCTCTCGCTGGTAAAGAGACGGGCGGGCGCGCAACTGATGGCGGGAGTAAATCTGAGCTCACAATTAAAATCTCTTTAGAGATTGCGGCCAACTGACTGATGGATAGGACCCCAGGCTCCATCCGTCCCCTCCACGCTCCCGCGCCAAGACAGATATCGACAGGACATCATAAATAGCCTCGCACAGGCTGGCAGGAGGTGCAGTTGAGGGATTCAAAGAATAGGCTGAATGGGTCTCTGTTCTGCAGGGCCCTGGGCGAGCAGGGGCTCCCTGCAAATCACCTCAGATGAGCGGAGAAGGTGTTTATCATTCTTCTATAAATGAGTGAGGTCTCCTGCACTTGAATTTTGAGACCTCCTGAAACTGCAGGGGTCACTCTCAGGAGTTCTATCTGGAAAGTTTCTCCCTTTCCCCAACACGGGTGGTAGCAGAGGTATTGGTGACCACAGGCATTCCTTCCTTCTGGCTACTTTGGTGCATGCCAATCCACCAGAGCCTTCATTTCTCTACATGAAGGCTCTCTGGCCATGGTGTGGCAAACCAGAGCTGTGGGGGAACCCCATCTCTTGAGCAGTGTCACCGATGATGGGTGACAGTTGCCAGGAGCATGAAACACCCAGCTACCTCCCTGACCACTTGGGGCAACTCTGTTGCATGCTCTGCAGTCTCCCCCAAACCCTCAGAGGGAATGAAGCCCAGCTGCTCACAGGAGTGACACGCTTTGCTAACTTTCTTCCTACCGGACCTCTTCTTCCGCCTTCTGCCATGATGGTTAGCCCTGACTCCTGAGGTTGACCTCAGAGACATGGAGGCAATTACCCCAGCACACCTATGGGTGTCTGTGAGGACTCTGCCCTAACCAGTAGTTCAATCCATTGGCCAATCTGAAGTTGAGCAGAAGCAGAGTGGGCCAGTGAGGTGGCTCAGCAGGCAAGGGGGCTTGCTGCAAAGCCTGACAACCTGAGTTTGACCCTTGGGATCCACATGACAGAAGGGGAGATCCAACTCCCACGAGATGCCCCCTAACCTCCACCATGCATCCCATCCACACGCAATCAACCCATCAATTAACTGAAACATTTTTAAAAATTGAAAAGACTCTTGGGAGGGGTGCAGGTGTGGAAGGTGGGGGGCTTGTGAGATTGAAGTGCCACTGAGGGTGTGCCTTTGAGGGGTACATCTTGGTTTTGGCCCTTTCCTGTTTCTCCATCTGCTTCCTGGCCACCATGAAGGTCTGTTTCCTCGCGCCCTTTCCGCCATGACATTCTGCCTCAGCACGGGCCCAGGAATGTGGGTGGAGTCAGCCAACTACAGATGACACTTTGAGCGATGAATCTTTCTTCCTTTAGGTGGTTTGTCCCAGGAGTCTTGTCAGGGCAGTGAGAAGGGAACGGGCACATGGTACCTTAGTTCCCTGGGACCCTCCTAAGTCCAACGCTTACACACATCTCGTTGTTTTAGGGCTGACCTGCCTCTGTGAGCCTGCACCAAGAGACCGGTTCACCTTTGCTTCTCAGCCCAACTTGTCTCCTGCCCAGAAGTCTTCCCGCTCCCTCCCTGTGTGCTGCATGTAACACTACATACATTAACATGGCACCTTGAGCATTTTCTGTTACATCTGGTGTCTAGGTTCCCCCACTATATAGGAGCCTCTAGAGAGCAGAATCAGTGTTTTGAATTATCTCTGGGGTCCCTGGGGTCCTCGGGGTCCTACATGG
Source organism: Ondatra zibethicus (assembly GCA_004026605.1). Lineage (NCBI taxonomy): Eukaryota > Metazoa > Chordata > Mammalia > Rodentia > Cricetidae > Ondatra > Ondatra zibethicus. Next base: position 264,139 of record PVIU01000152.1, read on the forward strand.
TGCCTGGCACACAATCACTATCTGTTGAATAATTAATGGAATAAGTGAAGCCAATGAATTAAATGTTCTTGTCGATTTACAAGAATGGAGATGAGGAATCTTTTCTTCCCAGAGAGAAAGACACAAGGAAGAGCCGCACTAGGAAAAAACAACTTGACTTCGCTTCGTTTTGAGCAGGGAATATAAAGCATTTTATTGATCTGCCTTTTAAATTAAGAACAGGAAACAATAAAGCCATTCAATAAATAAAACATAATAAAAACAGTTCAGTCCCAGTGTGTTGCTAATTAAGGGAGACAGAGAGAACAAAAGGGGAGAGAGGAGGAGAAATGGGAGACAAGGCAACAGAATGAAGGGCAGCAAGACAGGGACAAAGACTCAGAGATGACTACACGAGGCCAGGGACCGCTGGGACACTGCAAGAGGAGGTTACAGTGTGCTTGTCCTGGCAGAGGCTGGGAAACGGGAAGGCAGTGCAGACAGAGGGGAATTCCATGCCAGCACTGGACACTTAGAGGAGAAGATAACCTCTTCACACGCTGAAGGAGAGAGTGGGGAAGCTCTGGGAACCCATGGAGGGAAAATTCCCACGGCTGATCTGGACCCATGGGAGAAGAAGAATCTCTGCAGTTAAAATGGGTGAGACTGGCAAGATGGGGACTTGGCTCAGGGGTTAAGAGCACTGCCTGCTCTTGCAAAGGACCCAGGCTCAATTCCCAGCACCCACACGGCAGCTCACAACCAACTATAATTCCAGTTCCAGGGGTTCTCATGTCCTCTTCTGACCTCTGAGGGCACCAGGCACTTACATAGTGCTCACACATACATGGGAACCAAACACATACACACAGAAAATAAGATAAATAAATCTTTTTTTTTAAAGAAGAGAAGACAAGGAAAGCTGAGGGAGCAAGTGAGTCAGAGGGGGACCAGGTACCCGCATTAGCCATTCTAGTGGCCCTGAGGAGCATTTCCTACCTGTTAGCCACACTACGGAGGGCTCCTTGTGCTTGGGCCTGTGTCAGGGTTGTGCCAGCTCTACAGGGCAGGCTCACTTATTAATTCCAATTAATTAATTAGTTAATTAATTCATTAATTAAAGGTGTCAAAGAAACTCCCAGTTCATCACAACCATGGCACCTGATTCCAATCCCCATGCCTCTTGCCTCCCTGTGGCCACTTTGGAAAAGCCACATGGGGGAAGGGGACAGCAGTTCCGGAGAACGTCAGTCATAAGCTCCCCCCTGACTCCGCTCATTGTCGAGTCTCCTAGGGCTCCTGGACATGACTGTGAGGAGCTATCATGTTTAGCTTCACTGACGTGGGAAGATTTGCCCACTGTGGGTGGCACCAATCACTGGGCTGGCATCCTGGACTCTATAGAAAGAAGAAAGCATTCCAAAGTGCAGAGAATAAGAGACAGTTGAATGTTTGGATGCCTAGGGACACCAGTAACACACCCCTTCCCAAAGGCTCAGGGACCATTTCCAAGGAAAAGGCGGGAAGGTTGTAAGAGCCAGAGGTCAGAGGACCAGAGCGAAACATGACAGGACCCCTACACGCAAGAATTCACAGCACCTGGGGTTACCTGAACAAGAACTATACAAAACAGAGCCGGTCAGCATTCTGTATGGAGTGGAGAGGGCTTTTCAAGCCCTCATCCCTAAATGAGGAGCTGTGGGGAGTGGGGTTATAGGGGTAGGGGGATTAGAGTCAGTTTCCTTTTCTCTTTCTTCTTCTTTTTGTTTTTTCAAGACAGGATTTCTCTGTGTTAACAGTCCTGGCTGTCCTGGACCTTGCTTTGTAGACCAGGCTGGCCTCACAGAGATCCGCCTGCCTCTGCCCCCTGAGTGCTGGGATTAAAGGTGTGCGCCACTGCCCAGTGTTAGAGTCAGTTTTCTTTAAATGGTTGTGACTCTGGTAGGTTGACTATGCTCCTACAGGACATGGCCCCTCACCCAGGAGTGTTTAAGCAGCACACATTGGAATTAATGGGTTATTTTAAAAAGAGGAGACAAATCTTCAGGGAGGGAAAAAAGAAGTATGTGGGGGGCAGGATGGATCCGGCAGGATGCAAGGAAAGGAATAGGGGTGAATATGATTAAAATATATTATATAAAATTCTCACCAGGCAGTGGTGGCGCATGCCTTTAATCCCAGCACTCGGGAGGAAGAGACGGGCAGATCTCTGTGAGTTTGAGGCCAGCCTGGTCTACAAGAGTTAGTTCCAGGACAGGCTCCAAAGCTACAGTGAAACCCTGTCTCAAAAAACAAACAAACAAATGGATAAACAAATTCTCAAATAATATTTTAAAAGATTTTTTATTTTTAATTATATGTATGTGTGTGTCTGTATATGGGAATGCCAGTTCCCTTAGAGACCAGAGGTGTTGGATTCCCTGGAGCTGAAGTTACAGGTGGTTGTGAACTGCCTGATGTGGGTGCTGAACTCAGGTCCTCTGAAAAAGCAACACTTAACCACTGAGCCAACTCTTCAGTCCCTACATCTACATCTATATCTACATATACATATATATTACTTTTTAAAAGAGAAACTGAGTACAAGAATTCATTGTTTCTTGCTTCCTAACTATGGACAAATGTCACCAGCTGCCTCAAACTCCTGCTGTCTTGTCATCCTGGATATGAATTGTGTCCCTGGAAGCATGAGGCAAAACAAATCCTTCTCCCTTAAGTTGCTTTAGTCGGGGTATTTTATCAGAGCAACAGAAGAGGACTGTGACCCAGTGCCAGGGGAATGGTAGTTTGGGGGGAATCCTGAAGACAGATAACCGCCCACTGCAACCGCTGAGAAATCCTAAGATTTGTGGATACTGAGGGAATGTGAACTGGGGACCTAGACAGAAGGGTGGTACCTCCTAAGGGTGGGGTGGGTCTGTCCTTCCATGTCAGCTTAACTAGTGGACCTGGAGACTTGTACCTCCAAAGTCATCAAGACCCCGAAGTGTGAGCCTCCTGCCTCTGCAGCTCCTCAAGTCCTGCTCTGACTCCCAGGGTCCCCCTCCCCTCCCTTGCTCCATCTTAGATCCATCAGGATCTGTCTGGCCATGTGCCAAAGGGCTCAGGTCTCAAGTAGAGGTCTCGGAAGAGAAGTCAAAGAGCTCCCCTCCCCTATCTCTGGTGTCCTCCACATATTTCCTGTATTAGCAACCTAAAAACAATGCTTTTGAGTCGGGGAGGGCCATGAAGAAGTGGAGAAGTTAGGAAGGGTTTTGTGAACGAGCATCTTATACCCCAGCCCCAAACCTGCACCAGCCTAACACACAGAACCCCTCAGCACCCACAGTGTTACACCCCACCCTATGTCACCTTGGTTCCATCACTCATTCCTTCCTTCTTTTTTCTTTGAAAGATTGTGTATGTGTGTGTGTGTCTGTGTATGTGTGTGATTACCACGTGTTTGCAGGTGCCCACAGATGCCAGAAGAAGGCGTTAGATCTCCTATAATGGGAATTACAGACAATCAGACAATTGTGGGTGCTGAGAACCAAACCCAGGTCCTCTGCAAGGGCAACAAGTGCTTTTACCTGCTCAGCCATCTCTCTAGCCCCTCCACAACTCATTCTTGGCTCAGGCCAGGCCAAGCTTCCAGACTCTCCTGGGACCTCAGCCAGTCCCCACCAGTGGATTTTAATTGCCTGAGAAAAGCAACACCAATATTTATAAGGGAACAAACACAGATACCATAAATAAATACATTACTGACTCATTGAATTAATTAGTGTTTAATTACTCGAAATTACCATCAGTTACTATCAATTACCCGAACAACGAATGCATTCTTTCTCCCTTACTGATGGCAATTTCCAGGGCCAAACCCAGAGACCTCAGCTGCAGGAAGCAACCTCAGGCTGCATTTGTGCTTTCTTGACCCTCCCCCACTGCCCACCTAGGAACCATCACTCAGTTTGCCATACATTTATCACAATACACAGGGCTCTGGACTGGGCACCAAGGATGTATCTGTAGACTAAAGAGATAAAATCCTGGTCCTTGCCGAACTCACACTACAGTAGAGGATGGGAAAAGAAAAAAAAAAGCTAGGTACTTTAAAATATGGTTAAATGGTAAACAGTAAAACAGGAGGAAAGGTGATGACTATAGAGTTCGGTGGTGATGGTGGTGATGTTCAGGGGCAACAGGTGACAAGGGCATCCTCTTGTCCCTCCACTCTCCACCCTGCTTCACCCAGATCTGTGCTCTAGGTTGCTGCTTTGCAGCCATAGCATCCCCTGAGCCCCCTGACCTCTGGCTTCTGTGAGTTTGGTTGGAGGGTGGGGAATCTCAAGATGAGCAGGGACAAGGAAGAGAATATGTGTGCTGGCTGCAACTGTTCTCACCGTTTCCACTCTCCTCATTTTATTTAATTTTTGAAGATTTATTTTTATGTATGTATATGCATGGGTGTCTGTGTATGAGCATGTGCACATGAATGAAGTGCTTTCAGAGGCCAGAAGAGGGTGTTGGGTCCCCTAGAGCTGGGGTCACATGCATTTGTGAGCTACCAAACATGGGTGCTGGGAACTGGACTCAAGTCTACAAGAGCAGTAAGTGTTCTTTAATCATTTATTTATTTATTTATTTATTTATTTATTTATTTATTTATTTATTATTTGGTTTTTCAAGACAGGGTTTCACTGTAGTTTTAAACTAGTTTGGAACTAGCTCTTGTAGACCAGGCTGGCCTCGAACTCACAGAGATGTGCCCATCTCTGTCTCCTGAGTGCTGGGATTAAAGGTGTGCGCCACCACCACCTGACTGCAGTAAGTCTTCTTAACTGCTGAGCCATCTCTCTAGCCCCAAGCCCTTCTTATTTTTGAGACAGGTTCTCATCTAGCCAAGGCTGGTCTTGAACCAGCATCATGAAGTTTAGTCAAGTAACCCTCATTCCTTCCCCCCACCCCCCGTGTGGGAGAATGGTCTGTATTCTGTCAATTATATTTTAAATAAATGCTGATTGGCCAGTAGCCAGGCAGGAAGTATAAGCGGGACAACCAGACAGGAAGTAGAGGCGGATCAATGAGAACAGGAGAATTCTGGGAAGAAGGAAGCCCATTCCTCTGCAGTCCTGGCCCGACCACAGAAGAAGCAAGATGTGACTGCCCCACCGAATAAGGTACTGAGCCACATGGCTAACACAGATAAGAATAATGGGCTATATAAGTTATAAGAGTTAATAAGAAGCCTGAGCTAATGGGCCAATCAGTTTATAACTTATGTAGACCTCTGTGTGATTTCTTTGGGACTTAACGATTGCGGGAACTGGGCAAGACAGAAACCCCGACAACACCCCCCTCCTTTTTTTTTCTTTTCTGCATCTTGGATGTTGTAACAGCTGCCTTTGCCTACCCAATCTAGCCTTGGCTGGTCACAGCTCTCCTCATAAAGCTGCCGTTAATAGCCTGGGAGTCCCAGCACTGCCCCCATGGTCTCCAGAGATTCTGACTGCTCAATCACTCTTTGAAAGATCTGGATTTGGGAGCACCATCTGTTGTCTCCTGGGTTCTGGCAAGGAAAGACAGCCTCTTTGGTAAAGTGACATTTGAGCGGAGATGTGAAGCAGGTGAGCGAACCATGTGGACGTCTGCAGGAAAGCATCAAGGGCAGAGGGAACCCAGAGACAAGACGGTGCCTGTGTCCTTGTGAACCAGAGACTTGTGAGTGTTGGCAAAAGTGATGGAAAGGGCAAAACACACGGCTCAGTTCACAGTGCCTGCCTTGCACCCACAAAACCCCAAGGTGCTCCCAAGCACCACCTCAAACAGCTGCGGGAGTGTGCATCTGTAATCCCAGCAATCAAGAGGCAAAGGCAGGAAGACCTGAAGTTCATTGTCATCCTTGGCTACATAGAGATCAAGGCCAGCCTGATAGTCTTTTATTAAGTCACAATAAAGATTTATTTTATGGGTGGCTGCTTTTATAGAGGACCCATGTTTGATTCCCAGTACACACATAGTGGCTCAACACCAACTGTAACTCCAGCTCCAGGGGGTCTAATGCCCAGGACTACATGTACACGGTGCACATACATACATGCAGACAAAACACTGATGCATGTAAAATGAACTGATACATATCAAATGACACTGAGAGCCAAACTCCAGTTCTCTTAACCAACTAGCAATCTCACCCAGACCCCTCAGGGTCAGTTTAAGGACTTCATCTTTTACCCCAGGAACCCACGGAGCTTGTTTTGGGTTTAGTTTTAGTTTTTAATTTTTTTTATAGTTTACATGTATGAGTGTTTGTCTGCATGTATGTCTGTGCACTATGTCTGGTGCCTACAGAAGTCAGAAGATAGCATCAGGTTCCCTAGATCTGGAGTTACAGACAATTGTTGGCTTTCATGTGGGTGCTAGAAACTGAACCCTGGTCCTCTGCAAGAGCAAGTCTTCTGCTGAGCCATCTCTCTAGCCCCTGGTTTTGTTTGTTTGTTTTACTTTTGAGACAAGGTCTGACCTCAAATTCCAGAGCCTCCTGTTTCCAGTTCCCACGTGCTGAGATAACAGGTGTGTGCCACCATGAACAGCCCTTGCAGCAATTTCTGAGCACTGGTTGGACATACTACAAGAAGGTAGCAAAGGCTCCGTGGGAGTGAGCTGGAAGGAAAGAGGGGTCAGTGAGGAATCAGCTCTAGACATGTAGGCGGAAGACGATGGTGGCTGGGCCCAGGGTGGGTATTGTGGTTTGAATGTAAAATGTCCCCCATAGGCTCACGGCTTTGAATACTTGATCTCCAAATGGTGCTTTGTGGGAAAGGCTATGGCGCCTTTAGGAGTTAGAACTTTGCTGGAGGAAGTGTCACTGGGGAGGGGGTGGGCACTGAGGTTTTATAAGTCAGCTCCACTTCCTGTCTACTCAGTGCGTCCTCTATCTTGCTAAGGATGCGCGGCGCCGGCTGCCTCACGCTCCTGCCTCTCTACATTCCACCAGGATGAGCTGTAGCCCCTGAAGCTGTGAACCAAACCAAACCTTCCCTCTTTTTGGTTTTTTATTTTGTTTTGTTGTTTTTCAAGACAGGGCTTCTCTGTGTAGCGCGCTGGTTGTCCTGGAATTCACTCTGTAGATCTCGAACTGAGAGATCTACCTTCCTCTGCCTCCCAAATGCCAGAATTAAAGGCATGCACCACAATGCCTAGCTTAAACCCTCCCTCTTAGACACTGCTTCTCGTCAGCTTGGTTGCAGCCGCGAGAGAAGAGACTAATAAAGAGGCTGCCATGCAAAGTGCGCGTGTGCAGATGGATTGGAGTGAAAGAAAGAAAGAAAGAAAGAAAGAAAGAAAGAAAGAAAGAAAGAAAGAAAGAAAGAAAGAAAGAAAGAAAGAAAGGAAGGAATTGTGGGAGAGGCCAGAGTTTTCACCTGAGCAACTGCAAAGATTTTTTTTGAGATGGTCAAGGTTTGGGGAGAAGCAGCTTCTCCGGAGAATTGAAGTTGAACTCGGCTTAGCAGAGGTACAGACTAGAACGGAGTCTCTGGCATAGGGAAGCTAACCCTCCACCTGGACTCCACATGCAGGCTAGGCCTCCATCTATGCTACAAAGGCAGGGAGCCAAGTCTCCTTAATTGGGTAAAGACACTAAATCCCCCTTCAGTCTCTTCCTCCCTGGCTCCCTGATGAAAGTTCTCCGTTCTCGCTAACCAAGATCCTTTCCCCTTGAATGGCAGAGTGCCCGGGAATGGCTGCATCTGGGAGCTGGGAAGGAGAAGAAATAGTGAAGCCTGGAAGATTCCTGCCAGGGTACAGCAGAGAGGAGGGAGGCTGTTTTCATCTCTCCGAACCTTAGGAAGCCTGTGCCAAAAAATAAATGTGGATTGAGAGTAACCCCAATCTCACTTGGGTCAGAGCAATCAAAATGTAATTGGGTTTGTGAATAACTAATGTTTACACTGATGTTGTCCTAATAGGACGATGAGACCTGTAGATGTGACTGTCATCTCCACCCTATGAGAATCTCGGGTTTTCACAGAAACTGGGTCAGGCAGGAAGAGATAAAGAGAGAAGCTACTGTCCTGGCCTAGGGGACCAGGATGGAAGGAGGCAAGTTCTCTAGGCAGAGGCAAGGAAGCTAGAGAATAACAGTATTGATGGTAACTATTCTATGTGAGGCTTATTAAGCACCTACTGCATACACGACGTAATGCATTTCCCTCCTGGGGCCTCAGGAGGTGATCTGAACTATTCCCATTTTCAGCGACGAAACCACGAAGACCCTGGAGAGATGTGAGTGGCTCTGGATTTCTCATGTGGTTCAGACAAGTCCAAGGGCAGGCCTGTCTAGAGCCAAGCTCTTCCCATGATGCCATCAGCCTCTGGAACCAGGGAAGTTGTGGGAGCCTCTGAGAGGACGACACAAGTCCAGAGCAGAGGCAGGCCAGTTGTGACAACTCGCATTCTCTTGTTTCTGCAAACTAAACGACAAGGGACAATATGGAGGCTGGAGAGATGGCTCAGTGGTTAAGAGTACTGGTTGCTCTTATGGAGGACCAGGGTTCGAGTCCAAGCACCCACATGGTGGTTCATAATCATCCATAACTCCAGTTTAAGGGTTTGACGCCCTCCTCTGACCTCCATGAGTGTCAGGCAGCACGTGGTACACAGACACATGTGCAAGCAAAATACTCATATACATAAAAATAATAACACGTCTAATTCTTTTTAAAGATTCATGAGCTATCTAAGGAAGGAGACCCAAATCTAAACATGTAATTCATTAGTGTTTCCTGTACGCCTTAGGCACCCAGGCTGACGATGTAATTTTATACAATATCTTTAGTGCACCTGTGTTTTGACTGGGACCTGTCACATGATGTCAGGTGTAGAATTTTCCACTTAACACCATTATGTCATCATTCAAACTGTTTCAGATTTCAAGGCATTGGGATTTTATGATTAGGAATATTCATTCAGCCTGATATTACCTTCCCAGGGGTAATACTGGTACAGTTTGATGGTGTAGGAGTTAATGAAGTGAGTGGCTGTTGGGATGCTGTCTATGGCCCTGTGTGTGCTAGGGTAGCTTGGCAAGGTGAGTGACATTGGTCACTGTGGTGTGGCGGTGCTGCTAGAGACCTCCAGGGAAGCTGAACCGGGGTCAGCACTGCTGCAGAGCCGTGTGCCACCCCCAGCAGACAAACCGCTGGTGTGGGGAGGGCGGGGCTCAGGACTTCCGTAGAACCAGCTTTATTGCATTCCCTGTACTGGACAGTGTAAGCGATGACCCTGCCTCTCCAGAGGGACAAATGTGATAAATAACCAGGGAGGACAAGCGGGAGGAGGCAGCCCGGACACCAGAAGTCATAAGTCTCTGTCCAGCTGTATGGCAGGCTCATTACAGAAAGCCCGAGGGCCATCCCAGGCTGTGGGCTCTGGGACTCCGGAGACCCCTCTAGTGCAGGACTCCTGATGGCTCTGCAGCTTAGTGCTCAGGGCTTAGCAGCCCCCTTCCTTTATGCCAGGCCATGTATCCCTGATCCACTCTATCTCTGTCTCAGTATCAAAAGATCCACGCCTCTCTTGGCCCTCTAACCCCTGTGAAATCTAGGATGGCATCTGATAAGGGACATCTGAAAATCTGGACACATATGAAGCTGGTGGCAATTGGATTAGCTATGCTAGATTGCAACCTATCCGCAGAGCTCTGGGTACAAATTTGGTCTGCTACATATATGGTCACGTGGCCTTGGCAATATGCACAACCCATTACCTTATCTTCAGAATGGAGCCAGCACTCACATCACATCACAAGGCTGAAAATGTGAGATGAAATATGTATATGCACACACACAAACCTCCTGATAGCATATCAGTTAAAAGGTGTGTGTCTTCTGGGAGTCTAGCAGGGGTCCGTTATAATCAGTTTTAATCATCAATTTCAAATAACTGGGAGTCACTGATGAGAGTCTCAGTGAGGGATTATCTCCATGGGGTTGGGCTCTGGGCAGGTCAGTGGGAGACTGCCTTAATTGTTGCAGGAATAACCCAGCCCACTGTGGGCAGCATCACTCCGTGGGCAGGGGGTGCTGAACTGTATACAAGTGGGAAGAAGGAGCTGAGCACAAGCAAGCAACAAGCGAGCACATCTGCATTTGCTGCTCTCCTCCCTTGACTGTGGTACAACTAGCTGTGTGATGCCCCTGCCTTGACTTCCCCACAATGGTGGGCTGTAATCTGGACATGTAAGCAGATATAAGCCCCTTTCCCCCATAAGTTTCCTTTCATCTGGTGTTTTTGTTACAGCAACAGAAACGGAACCAGGATGGGGGCCTTTACATAAAGGACTGCACTTAATTCTCACACCCGCCCTGTGTGGTCAGGTACTATCCTGTCTCTCTACAGATAAGGTGCTATGCCCACTGGGACCCTAGTGAGTGGTACAAGTGGTCTTTGAATCCAGATGGTCTTACATCAGCTTTTTACCACTAGATTGCTCACTTGGTATACATTAGGTGCTCAACAATGTTTATTTCTCTATCCACTACCACATTAAGCTAGACTTGTGGGTTTTCTTCAAACTCGAGAGGGATCTGACATTTGTATGAATATTAAATCCCATAACCTGCTTTCTTGTTTAACCTCAGATGAGATGAAGACTCATCATTTTTAAGGATATAATTACATTTATTTATTTGTGTTTGAACATGCATGGATAGCCATGTGTCCATACCTTAGCAAGCACGTAGAGTCGGCTCTCTTCTTCCACCATGTTGGTCCTGGTCTTCTGGCTTAGCAGCAAGCAGCAAGCTGGTGAGCCATCTCACCAGCTTGGGTATTCGTCTCTGATCCTGAAAGAGACAAGGGATGCTTAGAAAGGCTTGTTGGCCCACAATGATATACCCAGAAGTGGGGAGGCCCATGCTCACAGTTACGGTTGCTCATCATCAACTTCAGAGTCCTCGACAGCACTGGGATAGCCTTCTCCGCCCTCCCGCCTCACTCAGGCCTTAAGGCTGCCCTCAGTGTATCATTTCTGACCGTTCACTTCCCCATCACTCTTTAAGAAAAACACTGTGTCATGACAAGCCATGACAGCTGATTCACAGGCTCCTTCCTATTCAGCTTTCCGCTAAGGGGAACTTACCTCCTTCCCAGCTGCCTCCTAGGATCTGATATACTCATCTGCACAAATAACTGGTGGAGGTTAAGCGACGTCTTGGTGTACATAGGAAGTATAAAAAAAAAAACTACAAATCAACAAGAAAAGGGCAGATAAACGATTAGAGAAATGAACGAAGAGTTGGCACAGATAATTCCCCAAATTTACCATCTGATTGGCTGTGAGCCCGTGAATGAGTGCTATGCTTTATCACCAGGGAGACACAGATGCTGGGAGAGCTCCCTCCAAATCCACAGAATCCCTCGGCTGCTGGTGAAGACACTCATGGGACTACACAATGGTGCTATCTGTCAAAACGACAAGTGACTTAGAGACTGACTCCTAGGGACTGACTCTGCATGGGACATCGTGTGTGTGTGTGTGTGTCACATGATTAAAAAAATAGAAAGTCCCATCAATGCAGCTCATAAATCATCGCCCTGATGGTCAAACGGTGCTGATCAGCAGCAACGCAATGGATAGATACCTTATGCGACATTCATATTGTGGAACCATTTGCAGCCATGAGAATGGAAGTCTATAGTGGCTTCCAATACAGATGAAGCTCAGATATGATGTGAACAAAAGAAGCTAAACACAAGGCTGTACATAATGTCACACGCCTGTATGTCCATAATGTCACACGCCTGTATGTCCATAATGTCACATGCCTGTATGTCCATAATGTCACACGCCTGTATGTCCATAATGTCACACGCCTGTATGTACACAATGTCACGCGCCTGTATGTTCATAATGTCACACACCTGTATGTACATAATGTCACGCGCCTGTATGTACACAATGTCACGCGCCTGTATGTACATAATGTCACGCGCCTGTATGTACATAATGTCACACACCTGTATGTCCAGCGCTTGGGAGATGGCAGCAGGAGGAACAGGAGTTTAAGGTCATCCTTGGCTACATAGTGAGTAGGGGGCCAGCCTGGACTATAGGACACTCTGTCTCAAAAAAGAAAAAAAATACTGTACCTAAGGCTTGGGGAATATTGCATAAGAATGGCTGGGAAGACTGTGGGCTCCAGGGGACCGGGGAGTTTGCTATGAGATTGTGTTTTCCAGTGACATCAGAAGCTACACGCATGACTATCCAAATGAGCTGAACAGAGATGACACCAATGGTCATGCCACACTGACCAGGGAAAAGCCCACGAGGCCTCAAATGAGCCACAGGCAACTGAAGAAATCTGGGAATGGGAGAGGTGGTCTTCCCCAGGGAAGAGCACACCACTTGACTGTCCAGTGCCAAATGTTCACCCTGAAAGCTTACATATAAGTAGCATTACATAGATGAACAGGTTCTATTTAGGAATATACATATGTATGTATATACATATACACATATGACATGCATGCAATAACAATTAGAATGAGAGCAGGTAGGGTATCTGGGAGGACTTTGAGGGAGGATGGGGGAGAGAAATGTAATAATATTATAACCTCAAAAAAAGAACATAAGCAGCAAAAATAATAAAATCAAAGCAATCAATAAACCAAAAGCAGACACAAACAAATATATATGTGTATGCGTTTCAAATATATTTCAAAAATGAGAGAAGGTCTTCTGTGAAGTTAGGAGCCCTAAGAAGGTTCTTCTTAGTGGGTGACCTAAGTGAGGTCCTGTTTGGTTTCTTGCTCTGGGTGGTGAGATTATATGGCGTGCCATTCTGGAAAGTTTCCAGCTGTAGGCTTGTGACCTGAGAACTCCTGCACGTATGTTTCCATAAAATAGCTTTTTTAAGTAACTATTTTTAAAAATAGTTTTTTTAAAAAAGTGGGACATGTTGATACACAGCTTTAATGCTCGTGCTCAGCAGGCAGAGGCAGGTGGATCTCCATAAATTTGGGGCCAACCTGATTTATATAGAGAGTTCCAAGCCAGCCAGGGCTATACAGAGAAACCCTGTCTCAAAAAAGAAAGGAAGAGAAGGATATAGAAATTATACATATTATTAATATATGCATATATGTATATATGGTATATATACAAATGGTGCACACATATATATGTGTGTGTGTATATATATATATGTGTATATATATATATATAGAGAGAGAGAGAGAGAGAGAGAGAGAACCATTGATGGCTGGAGAACAAAATTGCCCCCAGTGCCTCCTCTCCTTGACAAGGTGACCAGACTGTCTGAAGGAAACAGAGTCACACATAGTGTGTCAGGTCCTGAGGATGGTGACAAGGCTTCTTGCAATGTCCTTGAGAACATATGGCCCAACACGGTTGGGTGACCATGTAATGAGGTGAATTGAACCGCTGTCCCCAAAGGGTGCTGATTAAGGGAGCCGTGTCTATCCGCAGGGAAACTTCTAGGGCCCCAGGGCTCTGTCCTCAGCCTGGGCAAGGAAGCCTGTTATCAGGGACAGCAATGAAGATGTAACAGGCTTATCGAGCTCACTGGTGACACAGAGCCAGGAGGGAGAGGGAGGACAGGGCATGAAGAAGCAAGATCCAAAGTGATTTTGGCAGGATGGTCAAGAGCAGCAAGCGTAATGAGATGAAATTGAGTGAGGATGTGGGGACGGCCCTGAGATTGAGGCTAAAAGAGCACTTTGTTGGAACAAGACCCAGTGGTGATGATGTGGGGAAGACGGCGTCTCCGAACCCTCCTGCCTAGCGTGTGGCTCCCTCAGGCCCGCCTCAAGGCCTGGCTCCAGAATGCATTGCCAGATTAATCCTAGAATGAAGGATGGCAGCACCTGCGACACCTTAGCCTCGGGGTCGTTTGATGAAGTCCGTGAACAGTTGTATCTCCAGCTCCGGTGGGGGACCAGCAGGCTGTCACTCAGTCCTGAGGCCATCTAAAAGGACATAAAAGGGGTTTGACTGTGTTGGTGGAGGGCTTCCATAGCATGCCCAAGACCTTGGTTTAGGTCCCCAGCAGTATGTGGACTGGGAATGGGAGGTAGATGCATGAGGATCATAAATCCGAGGTCATCCTCTGCTACATAGTGAGTTTGAGTCCAGCCTGGGCTAAATGAAACCCTATCCCAAAATAAATAAAGGGATGTGAACACATTGTCACCAAGTCAGGTAAAAACAGGACACTTTGTTTTTACATTTTATTTATTGTTCTGTCTCTGTCTGTCTATCTGTCTGTCTCTGTGTGTGTGTATATGTGTGTGCTCTCTCCTTCCACCTTTGTGTATGTTTGGGGGCTCAAAGTCAGGCCACCAGGATTGCTCAGCAGGTGTCATCTCCCTGACCCAGAGAACTTGTTTTAAGGAAAACAATGGTTCTATAACCAGCATAAGAGCAGACTGGAGCCAGGTGGTAGTGGTACACGCCTTTAATCCCAGCACTCGGGAGGCAGAGGCAGGTGGATCTCTGTGAGTTTGAGGCCAGCCTGGTCTACAAGAGCTAGTTTCAGGCCACAAAGAAACCCAAAAAAGAAGAAGAGAAGACTGGAGACAGGACCAAGGCTGAGGATGGGCAATGTCCCCATGACCCTGCATGCTCTTTTGTCCTTTGTGTACTCAGAGACAGACCCAATGGGTTCGCTGTGTATCCAACGTGACTTCTGTTTCAAAGCCACTCACTTGTGTAGTTCCTTTCTGAGAACCTCAGAGGGCCTTTGACAAACAGCCTCAAACACAGGGACCTTGTGCACAGCCAGCAAGCACGTCTATTCTGATCATCACCTGTTCTCTGCCTTCCTTGCTGCCCCCTTCATCACGTTTGCCCTCAGCTGCAGTGGTCACGGGCATTGAGAAGGTCTGGCTCAGGGAAAATGAGATATCCATGTCAGCTGAGCCTAGCGTATGTGTCTATTTGATTCTCAGTCCCTTCTGCCCATCAGTCGTCACCAGCCTTCCTAGGGCAAGAATGACATTCAAGAATATGCCTGGGTTACAGAGATGGCTTATCTGGTGAGGACCCCTGAGGACGTGGATGGGTCTAACTCCTACAGGGTGTCCTCCAGTCTCCAGGTGTACATTGTGCACATGTGTGCCTCCACACACCTGCACACAAAATAAATAAACAGAAGCGTAATAAAAAAAATAACTAATTAGGGACTAGAGGTGTGGCTCAGTGGTTGAGAGCACTTGCTGATCTTTCAGAGGACCTGAGTTTGGTTCTTAGCACCCGTGTCTAGAAGCTCACATCCCCTGTAACTGCTGCTCCAGAGTAGCCAATGCATTCCTCCAGACTCTAGGGGTGCCTGCATGTATGTGCACCCCCACACACATACACACATATACACATAATTAAAGGTAATGTAAATAAATATTTTAGGCCAGGTGTGGTGGAGCACATCTTTGATTCCATCACTCAGGACGCAGAGGTGGGTGGATCTCTGTAAGTTCCAAGCCAGACTGGTCTACATAGCAAGTTCCAGGCCCTGGCTGTCAAAAGAAAAAAAAAGTCTTAAAAAATAATAAATGATTTTTATATTAAGAAGGAATATTCTTATTTCCCCACAAGGCTGACTTCTTCAGAAAAAGAACATAGAGGTGCAGGGTAGAGATCTGGTTTCCATATTAATGTGGCCTGTGTGATCTGGGACTGGAGGTATGTAGTCAGTGGAAAAAAAATATCTCAAATACATGAAAGACAACACACATACACACATACACCACACACATACACACACACACCACACATATATATACACACGCACACAAATAAACATATACATACGCACACCACATGCACACGCCCCCCCAAACAAAACCTAGTAAATTAGTCCCAGGCAAGTTATTACTCATGTTTCCATGGTCCTAAAGCCTGAAACAGGTACCAAAAGGCAGTACATGGGTCTCATGCAAGTATAGACATTCAGAGAGCTATACAAAAGGACCAGGTGTTCTTTACACCCCTCAGCATCTTCTGAGCACCCCTATTAGCTGATGTTCCTTTAAGCCTAGATGGAAAGAGTACAGACCCCATGCATGCTACTAGTCAGTTGCACTGGAGCCCAAGTCCCATAAACACAAAGACCAGGACTTCTTTGTCCCCCTCACTCTGAGGAGTGTAATGTCCTAGGTGAGCAGATAGCAGAACCACCAGGAAGGCTTGCTAAAACCTGTGACCGCCCCTGTGGTGGGGATGGGATTCGAGATATGTGGGATGAGGCTGGCAATGGACTATTTTCAGATGATGCTATGATGATGGTTGTTGGTCCAGGGGTCATGATGCTTGCAGACCCCTTGACTAAAACTGACAGATGCCTTCCCAAGGCCCAGGTACCTACAGAGGTGCAGTCAGCCCTCGGCATCTGTGGGGTCTGCTGCTAAGGGCTCCCAGCTGCTCCTTTGCTGGAGTTTCACCTTCTGTTGATGGAAAGCACCTTGAGGTACACACACACACACACACACACACACACACACACACACACTCAAATGCTCTCACATGCAAGCTCATAGCCAATGTCCACAGATGAGGAGGCAGAAAGGACTGTCCTCCCAAAAAGGGCAAGACAATTTTGCACTCTGTGTGTGCTCCAGGCCCTGTGGATTTAGCCAAGACTAGTGCTTCACTGAGACCACATCCTAGCCCACTCCCCAAGAATTCAGTAGAAGGGTGAGTGTGTGTGCTTGCACACTCATGCATGTGTATGCCCTGAGCCCTGTCTCAAGCTGTTTCCAGAAAGTCTAAGACACACAGCAGGTGGTGTACAGTATTTGTGGAATCAATGAACAAGAGAGACACACCAGGCTTGAGTGAGTAAGGCCCTTCTTTCTGTTCCCCCAGCCCCCTCTCAGGTCACAGGACCAACGGCCATGTGGTCAAGGTTGGCAGGGATGTGACCTCAACATCCTTGGAGTAGCTGCCGTCCCTGCCCGCTGTGCCGTGTTCAGGAGAAGCTGTTGCTGAATCGAGAGCCTCCCGGATGGATTGATTAATTAATTACCGCCAGCCTGACAGCTCCAGGCTGCTGGCAGGGCCCTCGGCGCCCCTCCCGGCTCCTCTTGGCAGGTGAGGTCTTCATTTCCCAGCACTTGGCAGAGTTGGGCCTGAGAAAGGTGGAGAATAATGGGGAGGGGAGGGAGTCAGGGAAAGAGAGGACACAGGCAGAACAGAGGGCTCTTGCCCAAAGCCTCCTCACTCCTCACAGAGGATCCATTCCACCATCCTGCCTAAAAGACAGGCTGAGAGATACGCCTCTAGGGTCACAAGTTTGGAGGCGGGAAGGGTGATGCCCCAGGCTCCTTATATCCCAGTTGGCTTTCTGCCTACCTTAGATGGGACTTAGTAAGGAGACAAGGGGGCTCCTAGTGACTTCTCTCCTCATCTTTCCTCCCTATTGTAAGCCCTCCTCCCTAGCCCATGCATCCCAGCCTGAAACAAACCAGGAGGAGAAAGGTTCATGTGTCTGCTGTGGGAGGGGCTGGAGAGGAACAGGCTGCTTCACTGGCCCTCCCCTGGCCTGGAAGAAGGGCTAGCTGACAGGTAGATAGCAGCGAATGGTGTGTGTGTTTCTGTGATTAATCACCCCAGGCTTACCAAGAGCCTCTCTCAGAAGATCTCTGAGAGAGGGAACAGTCTCCAGGCCCCAAAGCCACTCTGTGTGGCCATATCCAAGCAGATTCCATCCTCCACCTTCCTCTTTGTTGTCCCGCACCCCCACAACTCAACTGTGGTTACTAGGCTACACAGCTCAACTGTGGTTACTAGGCTACACAGCTCAACTGTGGTTACTAGGCTACACAACTCAACTGTGGTTACTAGGCTACACAGCTCAACTGTGGTTACTAGGCTACACAACTCAACTGTGGTTACTAGGCTACCATTGATGTTTGTACAGCAGTTTGTGAGGCTCTTTGAGAGCCAGATGAAAAGTTGTCTCCCTGGGTCCCAGTTTCCTCACCTTTAAATTTCGGTGCAGATATGGCTAGGGAAGGGGGCTAAGATGTGGCTCAGCTGGTAGAGGGTTTGCCTAGCTGGTGAGATCTCCAGCGCTATCTAACCCGGGAATGGCGACACCATGTGACTGCAGTCGCAGCACTCCAGAGGTAGAGGCAGGCGGTTTGTTCGAGCGCCCTTAGCAGCATGGAAAGTTTGAGGCTAGCCTGAGCTACATGACACACTGTCTCCAAAAACAAACAATAACGAAAGTCCTCTTAAAGCCAGGAATGGCAGTACACAGTGTAATCACAGCATTTAGGACCAGAGACAAAAGAATCAAAAGGTTAAAGTCACCCTTGGCAACATAGCAAGTTCGAAGTCATCCTGGGCTACCGGAGACCTGTTTCTCACGGAACCCAAGATACAGTGGGGGTCGGGATTCCTGATTTTGGAATTGCTCCTACCAGCTAAGGGACCTAACCATTACCCGCTGAGCTTGAGTAGCCTGGGCTCCATAGGACCATGTCTCATGCATGTAGAACATTGCCACGTGGCTGTTTCCTCTGGTTTAGGCATGGGCACTGCGATCTTGAGTCAATGTGACCACTTGGCAGGAGAGCCTGACGCCCCTCATGGAAGAATGTAGAGGCTCATGAGGCTCCCTGCCCCCACTTCTCCCAAAGGCTAGACAGGAGATGGAAAGTTGACTAGGAGTTGCAACTCTGGGTTTTATTGTTTTAAGACAGGCTTTCATGTAACCCATGCAGTTTTAAGACTGGCTTCACACTCGCTACATAGCTGAGGATGACCTTGAACTCTGGATCCTCCTACCTCCACCCTCTGAGTACTGGGATTATAGACCTATTTGGTTTATTTGGTCTAAGGGATGCTGTGTGTTAGGCAACATCTCCAGCTCTGCAGCATAGCTGCTCCCATAAGTACAATGGCTTGCTAAGGTGGGCTTGAATCCTCATCTGTCTGACCCTGACTTCCTATTTGGAATGAATGGACTTTTCTTTACATCTCCCTAGGAAAAGCCAGACAACAAGCATTTAGAACAGAGCCTTTGGGGACCAACGAGATGACTCATCAGGCGAAGTTATACGTTACCAAGACCGATCACCCAAGTTGGATCTCCAGGTACATGTGGTAGAAGGAGAGAACCAAGTCCCAAAAGCTGTGCTGGACCTCTGCATTCCCACAGTGGTGTGCACGTGAGTTAATTAACTAATTAATTAATTAAAGAAAAGAATTTAGACCAGGGCCTGGCACCTTGTTAAGTATCCTAACAGTGCATGTGGCCGTGCCTGAGTCTCACAACCTCTAACCTGCCGTGGTATGAACAGCCCATGTAGTATGTCCAAAAAGCTGAAAACACTGCAGAGAATCTCTCTAATACTCAGTGCTTGTAAAAAAAAAATGCACCCTGATTTCAAAAACATTCAAATTGCCCAGGGGGGAGGTGGGTGGGTAGGGTGCTTCTTAGAAAGAAGAAATCCAACATTATTCTCTACTATCATTGCTTCCCTAACTGAAGTACTTAGCCCCCCGCCAGCTGCACGGCAGGTGCAGAATAAACACTTGCTGAAGAATTGAATGAGTGACAGGTGGCCACAGCACAAGTGTGAAGACACAGGAGCCCCCACCCTGGCAACAGCCCCGCCCCCTGCACTGTGGACCCAGCTCTGACTTTTCAGTTCAAATCCCAGGTCCTGTAAAAGCTGCCACAGGTTTCTTGGGTATGAGTCCATGGTCCCTTCTCCTACACATAGTAGTTCTGGGATTCCCCTAGCCTCAGTAAAACACACGTCTTTAGGACCCTCAAAAGTGACCCCAGGGATACCAGGCTGTGGCAGCACACACCTTTAATCCTAGAACTTGGGTGGCAGAGGCAGGAGGATCTCTGTGAGTTCGAGACCAACCTGGTCTATAGAGCAAGTTCCAGGACAGTGAGGTCCTACACAGAGAAACCCTGTCTCCAAAAATCAAGCCCCCCTACAAAAGGGGGGGACCCAGTAAAGTGAGGTCAGGGTTTTCAAGTTCCTGAACCAGTTACAAAGAACTTTTTGGGAACAGGGGAAACAGAGAGAGAAGAGAAATTGTATGGGTGGTCGCAGAACTTCTTTGGTGGGATCTCACTGCTTCCCTGTCTGTGTAGGGTCAGATAGCACAGCCCTTCCCTGCGGTGCATGGTGGGAGGGTTGGGTCAGGCAGTGGAGTACAGGCAGTGATGCCCTTCGGCTCCCTCCCTTAGCTCTCCACCCCCTGTTCCCTCACCTGCTTCTTCCTCTTCCACCTCACTCCAACCCTGCTCTATAACCTCCTTCATGCAAACCCTGATTAATTTCCTCCCAGCCGCTAAGATGCACTTTAATCCTGGAGGGCGAGGGGGAGGGAGGTGGGGCTCAAGGCCAGTGGAAGCAGGAGCTGGGGGGGGGGGCTGCCACACCAGTGAGGGGCCCTCCTCACACAGAGCCTCCACACTCTGGCTGTTCCCACAAAGATTTAATTTGTGTCTTAATGGGCCTCAGCCTCCTGCATAAAAGCCCTAAAGTGCCTTTTTATTTAAAAAAAAAAAAGGAAAGAAAAAAACAAAAAAAAAAAACCAAGTTGCTGATTGTATTTGCTGCTTCCTAGGGGAAAATGGGCAGGGGAGAGTGGGTGAACAGAAGAGGTGGCTGATCTTAGGGCTCACCCTTTCTCAAGTACCAGTCCTCTTAGGTACTGAGGATATGGGGTACTCCTTACTGGTCTTGAAGAGAACAGTGAGGCCTCAAATACCAGAAACTGTTTCCTGGGAAGAGCATTAGACGCCTCCATTTAACCCAATCCAACACTAGCCCAGCAGTCCAGCTCTTACTCCATCGGAAGATCTGACTGGCTGATGTCCTGGGACCTTATGGGACAGAAGGGGAGGGAGGTGCCACAATTTGTCCAGTTCATAGTTTATCCTCTCTGCGGAACGGTAGCCACTTCCACCCCCTTCTCCCTCCTACATATAACCATCAGGTTCAGCCCTTCGGAAGGCCCCATCAAAGTTCTCTGCCAAAGAGCAATGAGCCAAGACCTCAGGTTTGTTGAGACACAGCATTACAACCAATTTAGTTCTGGATCTGCTTGGCTTTTATTTGTGATTGGTGAACCAAAGCAGCCTCCATTCTGCAGACTGAGTGAGCTCCCACATGCGGTACCGGCACAGTGGGTTTATAAGATGGGATCAAGGAACGAGAGCACTAGAGAAAAACACCAAGTGATTGACATCAAATAACTTCAAGTCACTTTTTTTGTAAGGGCTAAAGCGGAGGGTCTTGGGACTGAAGAGATGACTCAGCAGTTAAGAGTACATATTGTTCTTACATTGGAGTTCGATTCCAAGCACCCACATGGGTGGGTGGCTCACACCATCTCTAACTCCAGCTCCAGGGGGATCCAACCACACAGACCCACATGTGTACACATAAGTCAAAAGAACAAAATCACATAAAAAAGCAGAGGGTCTTGGGCTGGCAAGATGGCTCGGCAGGTAAGTCACTTGAGGATAGAACATGCTGTACTCAGAAACCACATGGTGGAATAAGAGAATCAACTTTCACAAGTTATCCTCAGACCTCCAGATACAGGCTGTGACATACACATGCCCCTCCCATAAAACAAATAAAAGTAATTTTCAAAAAGCAGAGGGTCCTTCCTTAACTCTCTGACTTGGGTAGACTAAGAACCTCCTGTTTTCAGGAGAAACTTATCTTTTTTTTCCTTTGGATCCGTCTGTCAAAGTTTCTGTTTGGTTTTGTGGCATTGAGCATGGGTCACTCCATTTTGGTTTGGCTAAGTCCACTGGGGCCTGTTGTAGGTGCTCAGTCTAGAACAATAGTCTCCCATCATCTTGTCTAATAGCCATAGCTGCTTCTGTATCTTTTACTCCTTCCAGAATCCCTCTTGATGCCCCTGTCTCTTCTGTAGTTGAAAGCCTGCTGCAGCTCTTGATGCTGGAGGCAGATGGCTCAGAGCGAGGTGGCCAGGTCTCCCAGCTGGGGAGGAACAATCCCCACAACAGGAGTCGTAAAGTACTTGTCTTAGTTAGGGTTTCTGTTGCTGTGAAGAGACACCATGACCATGGCAACTCTTAGAGAGGGAAAACATTTCGCTGGGGTGGCTTACATTTTCAAAGGTTTAGTCCAATATCATCACGGTGGGACAAGGTGATGTGCAGGCAGACATGGTGCTGGAGAAGTAGTTGAGAGTCCTACATCTTTACTTGCAACCAGCAGGAAGTGGTCTGTCTCACTGAACATGGCTTGGGCATATATGAGAACTCATTGCCTACCTCCACAGCAACACACTTCCTCCAACAAGACCACACCTACTCCAGTGAGGCCACACCTCCTAATAGTGCCACTCCCTTTAGAAGCCATTTTCTTCCAAACCACCACAGTACTATTGTTTGATATCAAGATCTAATCTTCCACAATTTTCCAAACCTGTGAGGCCAGGCTGGCAGACCCACCCAGCAAGGAGGAACAGGCATACCTGAGCAGGAGAGTTCCATGTCAATCAAAATGATAAAAACCACCTGCTGTATGGGACAGCCCTCCAAGGCAAACTGCCACCACTGTCAAGAGTTCAGCTGCTCCTGCCCACCAAGGATGATCACAGCTGGGCTCATTGATTGTTTGTTGACTGTTCTCTTGGAAGGAGAGGGTGGGGAGGTCATGAAACCCTCACCTGAGTATGCACCCCCCCCAATCAGATGTTTGCAGTTCTGCCCTGACTACATGTGATCTTAGGATCTCTGGGAAGAGATGCAGTATGTAGGTGGGAAAGGGTGAGGGAGGGGGCTCCCTATAACACAGCCAGGGGTAAGCTATCATCCCTGCTGGGTGCAGACCCTCCAGTGTGGCTGTTTTAATGTCATCTAAGCCCCTTCCCATAACTCCTTACCCATTGCCCTGTAAGTAAGCCTAATAAATCCATCACTTCCCCTGGGTAAACTTTGGTGGAACTGCACCTCAGTTTGTCATGGAGACTTTAGAAGGAGGAGTTGTTTACATCCTCAAGGAAGGGATTTTTAGCAATACAACCACAGATTAAGTGAAAATAGCCAAGTGCCCAGCTCTCCTTCCATGAGGCTTCTTCTTATCTCACCATGCCAACCTCACTCTAGTGGGTGTGGATGATTCTGCCTACTGGTCAGGGGTGGGGGTGGGGAGAGCATGAGCCCATCAGTTATAAAACCAAGGAATCAGAACAGGGAATAGGGAAGATGGCCCAGCATTACGAGCTCTTGCTGCTCTTGCAAAAAAACAGGGTTCATTTCTCAGCACCACATGGTGGCTCACAACAGTCTGTATCTCCAGTTCCAGGTTACCCGACGCCATCTTCTGGCCTCCACAGGTACCAGGCACAGACATGGTGGCGCACATACATGCAGGCAAACACTCATTCATATAAGATAAATAAATCTTGCTGACCTGGAACTCACTCTGTAGACAGGCTGGTCTTAAACTCAGAGATCTTCCTCCCTCTGACTCCTGAGTGATGATGGGATTAAAGGTGTGCACCACCATTGCTGGGATAATAACTCTTTAAAAAAAAAAAAAGAAATTAGAATACCAACTAAGTTAAAAGAATTTTTTAATATTCTTTACCTTTGCTGTCCTAATTCTCCAAACTCTGAGTATGCTCTACTTCTCTTGAAGTATTTATTTGTGTGTATGCATAATTACATATGTGTATATTTATATGACATATTTATTGGTGTGTACACACTATTGCACATGTGTACATTTATATGAAGTATTTGTGTGCACACGATTACATGAGTGTACATTTATATGAAGTGTGTCCACACAATTATATGTGTGTACATTTATATGAAGTATTTGTGTGTGCACATGATTACACATGTGTACATTTATATGAAGTATATGTGTGTGCGCACACGATTATACGTGTGCATATTTACATGATGGGGAGACCAGAGGTGTTGTTCCTTGGAACCATCACTGTAGATTTTGAGACAGGATCTCTCATTGGAACTGGGGGTTCATAGATGGGGCTAGGCTGGCTAGCAAGCAAGCCTGAAGAATCCATTTGTCTCCAACTGTCCCATCCCCGGTTCTGCGATTCTCTCTCTCCTTAAATAAATAAGTGTAATTTTAAAAACATTAGACTCTTTACTGGTAGCAGACAGCCCCTCACATCCCTCACACCCAGGCAGCCAACATCCTTCTTTACCCCAGCAAAAGGAGGTTTCCTCCCAGGAAAGACGGAGCCAGAGGGTTTCTGCCATCAGGAACAGCAGGCCAGCTGGAGAGCTGGAGGAGGAGTGTTGAGTAAGTATGGAAGAGCATAGCATAGAGCGTAGCATACACTGGGGGACTAAAAACAACAACAAAAAAAACAGAGACCTAAAATCAAAGTGCCCTTCTTTGTCCCTCCTGGTTTCTAGTGACTTTGGTGTCCCTTGGCTTGTGACCGCATCCTTCTAGCCTCTGGTTCTGTTGTCCCATGACCTCATCTGTTCTGTAAGCTACATATAAGACATTTGTCACTGGATGTGACATCTGGGGAATCCAAGATTACCTCATCCAGTTATATCTGTAAAGATTCTCTTTCTGAATAGGCTCACACCA
Organism: Ondatra zibethicus; assembly: GCA_004026605.1. Classification (NCBI taxonomy): domain Eukaryota; kingdom Metazoa; phylum Chordata; class Mammalia; order Rodentia; family Cricetidae; genus Ondatra; species Ondatra zibethicus. The sequence continues at coordinate 288,712 of PVIU01000152.1, forward strand.
GAGCACTCGTGGGCTCCAGGCATACACCATGGGCATGTTTGTTGGGGAAGCCACAGTTCAATCCACTTTAGGCGCCATACTGGGAAAGGGGATGCTGTAGATATCTGTGCCCAGAACTGTGGGGCTGCAGCTCTTTTCCCCTTCCCACCCCTCAGCATCCTGGAAGGTGGGTTTATACTCCCAGGCGGGAGACAGGAGACTCCCTGTAGAGAGACCATGTGGCCTGGTGGAAGTCTCCATACCTAACAAGGCTCCTACCAAGGAAGCAGCTCGTCCCACCTGACCGCCTTTCCACGTGACAGTGCCTTTCCACGTGATAGTGCCTTTCCACGTGACAGTGCCTTTCCACGTGACAGTGCCCCGTGGAGCTGTCAGGTGTCTCCTGGCAAATAGGAACAGACAGCCAGGATCGCCACGCGTGTGTAGGAAGTCTCCAGCCCAATAGACAGAGACCACAGCAGCCTCACAGGAGAGGGGGTGGGGAGGAATGTGAAGAGACAGAAGCCTCCTCCAAGACTTTCCTCTTCCTAAGGAAGCAGAAAAAATAAACATACAGAGTTTAAAAATCAATGTAAAAGCAATTTCCACAGGGGCTCAGCAAGTAAAGGCATGTTCAGACAAGCTCCATGAGCTAGGTTTAGTGTCTGAGACCCACATGGTAGGAGTGAGGCGTCTCTCAGGCTGTCCTCTGACTTTCATGTGTGTACTGTGGCACGTGTATATGGGGACTCATGTAAATACGCATGCACAGACTAAATAAATAAACAAACAAATAGAAGCTGGGGAGATGGCTTAGCAATACAGAGTGCTTCCCGCTCTTGCGTAGGCTCCGGGTTCGGTTCCCAGCATCCACACGCAACAAACTCTAGTTCCAGGGAATCCCAAATGGGATTCTGGCCCCCACAGGCATCAGACACACACATGGTACACATACACACGTGCAGGCCCTCATCTACACACATAAGATAAAGTAAATATATCCGTTAAAAGTATTTCCAGAGAGGGGGCTGGAGAGATGACTCAGCAGTTAAGAGCTCCTCTTTCAGACAGAGGACCCGGGTTCAATTCCCAGCACCCACATGGCAGCTCACTATTGCCCGTAACTCCAGTTCCAGGGGATCTGGTACCCTCACACAGATATATATGCAGGCAAATCACCAATGTACATAAAATTAAAATAAATTATATATTAAAAAGCTATTTCCAGAGAGATGCATGTATGTCATACTCAAGAACTAAAGTTAACATAAGGAGCTAGGTTGTGTGTCACAGGCCTCTAAATCCAGGTTCTTGGGAAGTAGTGGCAAGAGGATCCTCAGCGACAGGACAACCTGGCATACAGAGAAAGACCCTATTTCAAAAAACCAACAAACAAACAAAAACAAAATAAAAACTATAGAGGCATTTAGAAAAACAGTAGGTTTCTTTGTTTTCGTTTTTTGATTTTTCGAGGCAGGGTTTCTCTGTAGCTTTGGAGCCTGTCCTGGAACTAGCTCTTGTAGACCAGACTGTCCTCAAACTCACAGAGATCCATCTGCCTCTGCTTCCCAAGCGCTAGGATTAAAGGCATGCGACACCGCCTGGCTTAAATACATGAAGTCATAATAAACATCAAATATTGATTTAAAGCTGTTCAAATGAGGCCAGTGAGATGATTCACCAGGCAAAGGCACTAGCCACCTGGCTTAACAGCCTGATATCTATGCCCAGGACTCACATGGTAGAGTATGTTAGCTGGTTCACAAAGGTTGTCTTCTGACTCTCTCTCTCGCTTTCTCACTCACACACGTGCACACACACATAAAGTAAATAAATGTAATTTTTAAAAACTCATAATTGGTGAAAAGTGGAGGATGGGCTAATGAATGTGACATTCTATCTTCCACAATATAGATCAAGAGTCAAGACTTCAAAACTTTAAAATAGAAAAATGAGCAATATGTTCGGTGGTTGTTTTGAAATATCTGAAATAAATCCTCAAAAAAAAAAAAAACCCGAAAAACAGTTAACAGTGACTGCCTCGGGGGTGGGACTATAGGGCAGGAAAGGCTCGAATGGAAATGACTGGCTTACTGTGAGGTCTGTGATTTTTAACTTTTTAACTACAAGCATGAATTTTTTTAAATTCATTATGTTTAGAAGCATTAATTCATAATGTTTAGGTTTCCTTAGCATGCACGAAGCCCCGACTTCTATCTTCAGAGCTGCAGAGCCCAGCACTGTTGTATGCCCCTGTAGTCACAGATTTTGGGAGGTAGAGCCAGGAGAATCAGAAGTTCAAGGTCATCCCTAGCTACAAAGAAATTCAAGGCTAGCCTGGGTTCCATGAGACTTTGTCTCAATAATAGTTATATCATGCTAATAGATTAAGCAAACAGAAATGTGACATTTCTATCCTCGGATGTTGGTTTCCAGCCCAAGCCTTGTAGCGTCTTTTCTGGGTGAGGTCTTGGCACCTTCATGCCCTTTCTTCCTCCCCCAACCCACTCTGAGGCCCAGTGTCTGTTAGCTAATGAATGTCAGGCCTGCTGTGGTGCCCTCGGGTTTTCTCATATGCCCTGTCCCTCCAAGGTTCTCCATCTCCCCTGAAGTACAGGCTGAGTGGGCAGGAGAGCCAAGATGGAGTCGCTGCCAGAAGCCTAGACTTTCCCATCTCTATTTCTCAGGCCTCTGTATCTGCAGCTTTGGCACCCGCAGACTTAGCCATCTGCAAATACAAAATAATCGGGATGAAAGCAAACAGACGCAGACCTTTTCTTCTCATTATTCCCTAAATGATACAGTAAAACTGCTGTTTGCAGAGGATTAGCACATACAGGTTGGTGTGCACAGGCTGTACACAAACACTAGGTCACGGTGAGTAAGAGATGTGAACATCCCAGGGTTTTGTGATCGGAACCAGTCCCTCATGGGCACTGAGAGAGAATGCGCATTCATCGTTGTTACGTTCTCATTGCCGCGGTTACACATGATCGCTAGCTTAGCGCCTTGAAGCAGCACAAATATATTATTTTACAGTTCTGTAAGTCAGGATTTGACTGAGCTCAGACCAAGGTGCCAGCAGGACTTCATTGCTTTCTGCAGGCCCAGGGGAGGTTTTCCGGCTTCTAGAAGCTGCTGGTATTCCTCAACAAGCAGCTCCATCACCATCTTAGCACCCCAAATGCATGCCATTGTTCTCAGACTGCATCAGACCATCAGACTGCATTGCTATCCTTGGTCCTGGCTCTTCCAGCTCCCTCTTCTCCTTCAAGGACTTTTTAAAAAAATCACTTTTAAATTAAATGTACATGTAAGCATCTATGTGTATGGATGTGCATGTAAAAGCAGGTGCCACAGGGGCCAGAGGGCAACAGATCCCTTGGAACTGGTGTGGCAAAGCAGTTAGCTGTGAGCCCCCTCGTGTGGGAACCAAATCCAGGCCCTCTGCAAGAACCCTCCTAACCACTAAGCCATGTCTCCAGCCCCCCTTTCAGGCTTTGAGATGATGCTGGTCCCACCGAGATGCTGCAGGTTCCACTCCCTGTCAAGACCAGCTGATGAACCCTTTATCTTGCCTTAAGCCCAGAGTCATTCAGAGTATTCACCACAGAAATGGGAATCCGGTTATAAACCTCTTAGGGAAGAGAGCTAGCTTCCCTCTGCCTACCACAATCATGGGTTTTGTTTAGCATTAAGTTTGCTCTGTGCTGTGTGTGTGTGTGTGTGTGTGTGTGTGTGTGTGTGTGTGTACAGAAGCACAGGTGTGTAAAGGACACAGGTCAGGTGTCCCTTCTCAGAAGCCCTGTTTTTTCAGACAGGTCACCCATTGACTCAGGGTCCAAAGAGTAGACTAGTCCAGACAGTGAGCCTGCGATCGGCCTCTGTGTCATTGGGATGGCTTGCACATGCCACCGTGTCCTGGGTATTTACCATGGGTGCTGGAGATCAAATTCAGGTCCTCATGCTTATGTGACAAGAACTTCATCGACTGGGCCATCTCCCCAGCTCCTAATTTAGATTATTTTAGTGTTGTATTTAAAAAATATTTGTCTTAATTACCGAAGATCCCTACACACAAACACCCTGCACTAGAACTTTATTCCTGAGGTAAGCTGGGATGAAACACCTTGAGCAACTTGGGGAGGACAGGGTTTATTTGCCTTACATACCCCATGTCACAGTCCAATGAAGGAAGCCCAGACAGGAACTCAAACTCCCAAACCAGGCAGGAACCTGGAGGCAGGAGCTGATGCAGAGGCTGCGGAGGGGTGCTGCTTACTGGCTTGTTTCTCATGGCTTGCTACTTTCTTGTCTTGCTGTCATGTCCACCTGCTTTCCTTTTTTTTTTTTTTTTTTTGTTTTTTTTTGTTTGTTTGTTTTTTTGTTTTTTTCAAGACAGGATTTCTCTGTAGTTTTGGAACCTGTCCTGGAACTAGCTCTTGTAGACCAGGCTGGCCTCAAACTCACTGAGATCTGCCTGCTTCTGCCTCCTGAGTGCTGGGATTAAAGGCCTGTTCCACCACTGCCCGGCTCAGCTTGCTTTCTTATTGAACCCAGGACTACCAGCCTAAGAATGGCATCACACACCATGGGCTAGGCCCTCCCCCATCGATCACTAATTAAGAAAATGCCCTACAGGCCTACCTATCTTATGAAGGTATTTCCTCAGTTGAGATTTCCTACTCTTAGCTGACTGTAGCTTGTGTCAAGTTGACATAAAACTAGCCAGGACAGTAAGGCACTCTAATGCAGGCCCTGCCTGGATCTCCTCCTGGGCCACTCTCAAGCCCAGTCCGATCAAATGATAGGAGTGGGAGTTGGGGGTTGGGGGTGGTCATTAGTATCCAGAATTCAGCTCAGTTCTGTAGGCCGTTTCCCAGCGATACATTCTGCTCCAGTTTGGGAGGTGGAGGCTCATGCTACTGAGTCAATGATGGGAAGAAAAGTTATTCAGGTTCAATTCTGCTTCTCAGGCATCCAGAGAAGAGCCAGCCCCCCTCACAAATACCTGATCCTCCCCTGGTGGCTGCAGAGTTAGCAGCCTTACAGACTGATGGCACATGAGGAAGGCTGGGGGGAGGGAGGAGAAGGAGGGAACTGAAAGGGGATCCTGGTACAGTTTGAAGGTCACAGGCAGCCAGCGGGTGTCAGAGCCTCCGCAGGGAGGAGGGAGAGACACTAGAAAGAGGCCCCAGGAGGCAGGGGTCTGATTCCAGCCACTCAGACAATGTCACCAAGGAGACTGCGGGGAATGAGAAAGGAGGATCTCTCACCCGGAGGCTGGGGAAGTGGGGGGGGGGGGCTGACACACAGTTTAAGGTGGAGGCCGGGTGCAGCCAGAGTTCTCAGCAAGGAAGTTAGATGGAGCTGGGCAGGCTGAACAACCTATGCATCTCCACGAGCCTACCTGGCAATTCTCAGAGCCTGTGCACCCGAGGATCTCTTCACCTAACCGTTCTCCTCCTCCCTCCCTCACCTCAGCCACAGCTCCTGGAGGCAAGTGGGGGCGTTCCCATTTTACAGCTGAGGGAACTGCATTCTGCGATTTGTGACTACCATGAGTGTCAGACAGCCTCCAGGCTCCCCAGTTCCTCTCACTTCCTCTTGGTGTCCCTCTCAGGGAGGGACAGGAGAAGGATGAAGACTTTGGAGTAAGCTCCCAGCCTGCCACCCCTGCCCATCCGACTACAAGTGTTGCTGTGGGGGCGGAGTGTGTGCCACCACCAGCTCCCCTCCAACAGTGAGCACTCCAGGATGCTGACTGGAGTCTAGGGAACCAGCCAGGATGAGCTCGGGCTGCCAGCCCCCACTCCCTACCCCGCCCCTCACCCACTTTGCCATGACTGAGGTTCAGATCATGGCGTCCAGTGACTGATCTCAGGTTCCTACCATCTCTCCTCTCGGAAAAGGCTGGGGCAGTGGCCTCCTGACCGCCCTACCTCTCTGAATATTCCCTCCTGCCTTGTCCCTTCTGAGGGACTGTTCCAGAGAGGATGATCCCATGGCAGAGAGGAACTGGCTTAAGATTGTTGAGGGAAGAATTTTAGTCCAGGTGGCTTCTGGGAATCCATTGTGCCCATACCGCCCCCTTGCCCCCCTTATCCTCCTCCCCCCAACCTGCACTCTGCACTCCAAGGTACCTTCCAACACTGCGGGGCACCAGGCAAGGACTTGGCAGATATTGATTGAATTTACTCTTCTCGCCCCTGCTGTGGCAAAGCCCCAAGGGAAAGAAAATTTCCACAGAAGTAGGCCCAGACATTTAGAAAGCAGCAACTTCTTGGGTCTGTCTGCACTGAAGACCTTGCCAACTGGTCGAAAAGACTTGATGAGAGGTAGGTGGGTGGGGGGCGGGGTGGTGGTGTAGCAAGATGTTCCTGGGGAAGTCCCCTCTTCCATGCCATCAGAGACCAGCATGATTGGCAGCTCTCATATCAGGTTCTCTCCAAAATTTGAAACAGTGGAACAGGTCCTCCTCTCTCCCCACGCTCCAAAGCTGGCCGGCCAGAGTCACAAAGGTCACGCAGACCAGCAGACCAGGTCTCGCTAACAGGTAAGGAGGGACCGGGCTACCCAGATGGATGACAGAGCTAAGGGAGGAAGAAAAGACATCCACACGATTATGAGAGAGGAGAGAGGATGAGAAGCGACTCCATCTACCACCGCAGAGCCAGCCAATAGCCTGATGTGGCCGCCTCGGGTGTGAGGGCCATCCTAGCTATGCAGGGAGGGACAGTTTGGGGGGTGAACAGGGCCTCTAGCTGGGAGCCTCTAGCTGCCTGAACCCCTCATTGATGAGGAAAGGACTAGGATGGTGTACCTAGGAGGGCTGGCGACCTGAAAGGCCAGAGGTCCTAGTCCAGGCCCACCAAGGCCAGCCCTTGGTTCTTCCCTTGGGCCCAATCAGACACTTAGCACTCTGAGTTGCCAACTTATTACTCAGAGGGCCCTGGAGCTGTTGACCCACGACTAATCACTAATGGTTTGCATATTTGCATGTCATTTGCATTCTCCTGAGGCTCTCTGCAATCACTCCCTAGAGGCCCCTCCCTTGTCTCTCAGGGCTCTGAATATCCTTCATCTCCCTGCTCTGCAAACCCCTATCTCCCTGCCCTGAGTTCTTACCAGGGAACAGGTAGGAAAGATCATGGATGGGGTGTCTCTAAACCTCAGGCCTCATCCTCTCCGACTTGAGGGCTCAGCAGGGCAGCTGTAGAAGCTGGGGCCACCTTGCAAGGAGGTGGCAGAGATCTGCCTGGCAATTAATCCTCCTGCTAATGGAGGCTTCTCTGCCACCAGGGCTTTTTACAGAAACTCAGGGAAGCCCTTTAGGGCCATCAGCACTGTCTCTGAGGTCCTTAACAGATTCATTAGTGGTCTTCCACCTTGCAATTAGGGGCCTCTCCTCTAAATGGCAATGAAGGGGGAGAGAAGTGGGAGGAAGGTAAGGCCCGAGGCTCTGAACAGAATTGCAGCCTGCACCTGCCCACCCCATACCCTTGCTGAACCTCGCGAAGTGGAAGGAAACCATGGCTACCTGAGTGTCTATTTCGGCAGGAGAGAGTCTGGGCATAGTAGGAGAGCAGGGTCCAGATCAGGACTCGGCAAAGGCCATCCAGATCTAATGATATTCTATTTGTGTTTTAATAAATAAAGCTTTGTGAAGATGTGCAAAGCTAGCCACACTAGTAAGCCATACAGGCCAGGCAGTGGTGGCGCACACCTTTAATCCCAGCAGCCATGCTAGTTAGCCATAGAGGCCAGGCAGTGGTGGCGCACGCCTTTCATCCCAGCACTAGAGAGGGATAGAAGATGGAAGGAGACAGGAGCTCAGAGTCTCAGTCTGCAGTCTGAGGTTTGGCGGAGAGTAGTACAGTCTGCAGCCACACTGAGGACAGGATCACCCCTTTGTCTGAGCCTTGGTAGAGCTAGAAACTCTCTAGTGGCTTGGCTGCTCTGCTTTCCTGATCTTCAACTTGGACCCCAATATCTGTCTTTGGGTTTTTATTAGTTGTACTACACCCAGGCCCCAGCAAGGCAAGCTCAGATGCATCTAGACCCCTGGCCTCAGGTCTCCTCTCTGTGTTCCCCCAGTAATGGGGGAAGCAGTCATTTCTTGGAGGCCACTGACCTGCCCTAAGGCCAGAGGTCAAATGTGACAGCCCCTTGGAGGTTCCCTACCATGCCAGGATGCTGGAGCCCTTCAGTGTCCTGAGCCAGACCCACTGACTTCAGGGCTGGCGATAAAGCTCACCATTGCTGTTGCCTAGGTGTTTAAGGCAAAGAAGGATTGTTTCATGTGAGGAGGGGCTGAGGAGGGTAATGGATGGAGAGAGCCGGCATAAAGGCCGTCCAGGAGGAGGATTGGGTTCAGAGGGGACTGCAGCTGTTTCCGGTTCCACAAACTGAAGCTTAGACTGGGAGTCAGGTCCTCTGCAACTCACCAAAAGGCACGAAGATGTGAGAAACGTGTTTTATTCTCAGGAGTGACCCATCAAAATGCATAAGTGAGGGGCTGGAGAGATGGCTCAGTAATTAAGAACAGCGGCTGATCTTCCAGAAGTCCCAGGTTCGATTCCCGGCACCCACAAGGCTCACAACCACCTGTAACTTTAGTTCTAGAGGACCTGGTGCCCTTTCCTGGCTTCTTCCAGCACTATACACATACGGTGCAGACATACACCTAGGAAAACACATAAAATAAAAAAATAATAAAAATCTTTTTTTAAAAATGCATGAGCAGGCCAGGTATGGTGGCACAGGCTGGTAATCCCTTCAGTTCAGAGATATTCACATCAGGGTTCACAGTTCTAGTCCAGCCTGGGCTACAGAGCGAAACCCTGTCTCAACAAGTAATATATAAATGAGTCTCTGTGTGTATATGTGTGTGCGTGTGTGCTATATGCACTTGAATGCACATGTACCTACTACATGTGTGTTTCTGAGGCTGGCTACCCTTTGCTATTGCTCTCTGGCTTATTCCCTTGGGACAGGGCATCTCACTGAAGCCTAGAAATTGCTTTATTTTGCCAATATTGGCACCCACAGACCAGCAATCCTCCTGTCTCTGCCCCCATCCCTAGCACTGGGGTTACATGAGTGATTCTACCTAGCCTTTTATGTGGTGCTGAGGACCTGAACACAGATGTTTGGGATTACACAGCAAGTGGGCTTACCCCTTAAATTATCTCCCCAGCCCTGTGGCAAATCTCATAAATCATTCCGAGACTCATTTTCCTGTCTACAACATGGCTATCTGACTTGACCCTCTAAGAAACTTAAAGTATGAAAGAGAAATAAGCCTCAAAAAAGCAACTGTGGATGACGGCAGAAATTAGAGTAAAATTCTGCCATTGGGGTGACCTGTTTACCTAGGGCCCCAGTCTGTGTAAATTATATACAGTTATCTCTTTTCCTGGCTCCCTACTGGGGATGGCATTTATGAAGCACCTACTGTTTGCCAGCCACCCTGTTTGATAGTTTTCACATGTCTGCTCATTTACTCCTCATGGGTTAGCAGACACAGCAGCCCATATCTATTTCCCACTCTCCCACTTTGTGAATGATGAGATTGGAGCTCAGAGAAGCTAAGTGCTTTGTATAAGGTCACACTGCCCCGATGGACGGAGCACCAACAGGTACAAGAATGTTCATGAAGCTTTATTCTTAGAAGCCAAACATAGAAAAGAGCCCCGCAATTCACCACTGGGAGAGCCCTTTAATGAGTTTAGCGGAGAACTTCAGAACAAAGCAAAGGAGTGCTGGCTACAAACAACAGCGTGGACATCAGACAGACATCAGCGAACAAAGGAGCGGGGCTCTGCACTGACCGCCAGTGTCTATGAAGTACCGGTAACTAGCAGTTGGGGTTTCCCTCACGGTAGCTGGGATCTGGGGGAGCATGGACTGTCATTCTCATTTGAAGGAACTTCCTGAGGTCCTGGCGGTGTTTTCGACCTTCGCCTCAGAGTTTCGTGGTCATACCGGTGTGGGCGCATGGGCAAAATGTCATCCAACTGCACCCCTAACAGTTTCCTCTCAAAGAGGGTCAGTGAGATGGTTCATTGGGTAAAGGTGCTTGCCGCCAAGATAGATGGCTTGAGTCTGCTCCCTGGGACCCATAGCGTAGGAGAAAATCTACCCCTGTAGTTGTCCTCTGACCTCTATACACACAAATAAATAAATAGATGGAAAAAAAACCATTAAGATAAAGCAACTAATTGTGATATATATCATCTTAAAGATGCAGAGTCAAGGCCAGTAAGGTGGCTCAGCAGGTACCTGCGTTTGGTCGTTGGAACCCATATGCTGGAAAGAGAGAAAATTGTTCTCTAGTTTCCATACATGCTCCCCCACACAAATAAATAAATGTGAAAACATTTTAAGATGCACTGTTAAGATGGCACCCACCACCAGCTGACTTTGTAACCTGGCAGGGTGTAGGGCCAGAGGTAGATAGATCCTATCCAGTTTCCTTGCTCTTCTTTAGAAAGACAAGTCCCTGCATCTGCATACCCTATGGCTAGATCAGCACCCTGTGTGCCCAGTGCCTCTCTCTCTCCCCAAGTGAAGGTGCTGGTCAGGAGGGGAAGAGGACTTAGGAAGAGAAGAGCAGGTGGAGAGAGGAGCCAGCGGTGGGTGGGCAGGAGCTCATTCGCTCCAAACCTCCAGTGGTCCAGAATTGGATGGGCTACATTTAATGAGACCTTCCCAGGCCCATGGAGAGGCAGCACTGGACTGACAGGCACCTGGGAGGCTGGGGGAGACAGAGTCATTGCTATGCATTTTGATGGATCATGAAGAGCGGCTGCCTTGAGAGCTCAATGAGATGCCAGCGCATGTCTCTGCTGGGGAGGACCCAGAGGCCAGCTCACCAGAGGATCTTCACCAGGATGCAAACTGCAGGCCTGGGCCTCCAGGCCCAGCCACTCCACAGTTACCAGGTTTTGCCCAGCTCTCCCACGCCTGAAAACTACCCTGCATCCCCCCTTTGCTTCCCCGCTCCTCCCACGCTCCTTTCCATCCAACACCAGCTGAGTTTTCTTCTGTTTACATTTCTGAACCTCTCCATCCCTCCCTGCACTCTGCTTTTCTCTCTCCATTTCCCCTGTTGCCATCTCTCCATCTCCGTTCGGCATTGCCTCTCCCGCCGCTTCCTCCCCCGCCATTCCCTGGGCTAGCCCAATATAAATAATAGAAATTAATTTGTCAGCTGGCACACGTGGCCCAGCCAGTGCAGCAGCTAGCGAAAGGAGGAAAAGCTGGTTGAAATAATTATTCTTGACTAAAGAAATCATTCTTTTGGTTCCTGGAGGCTAATGGAGTGAGAGCAACCTTTGACCGGGCTGCACTGATGGTGGTGGCTTAGGGAGGACAAGTGGACACTTCCGGGAGAGCACAGAACACACTCCCCTTCCATCTGCTGAAAGGGCGAATGAAGCCAGGAGAGCCAGCCTCTCTCTGCCACAGATAGGTACTGTTTGAGACAGAATTCGTCATTAGGAATGTGGCACCTATCCTTAAATTGGAAGGAAGGGTTGCTGTCCCCAGCTCAAGAGGAGACGCAGGTGGAGACCAGATCACCACCCCTTGTCCCAAAAGGGGAAGGTATCTCACTCTGACCTTGGCTCTGCAGCCTACCAGGCACTGTGCTGGGCTCTGACTCAGGTGCACACGTTTAATCCTGGAAATTGGCTAGGAATGAAGTCAGCCACCAATTCCCGTGTGACTGAGTGTTATCGTGTCAGCAAACTAAGGCTAAAGGGAGGACCATCAAGGGAGGCAGACAGAGCTCAGCTGAGGGGTGTCTGTCCCCGCAGGAAACCCAGGGTCCATTCTCAGGCTTAATGGGAGGAGAATAAATGAAGAGATGAGGGCAGAGGTGAGGTGAGCCTAGGGCTGGATCCCACAGCAGGTGTAAAGGGAAAGGGAGGCGCCAGTCCCAGAGCCTGGGGAGAGCTCTGGCTGTAAGAGCCATGGTGGAGGCTGGGCCTGAGGCTGGGAGAGCTACAGTGACGCGCAGTGAGTAGGAGAGCCGTGGAACAGACACCTGGCCTTCTCTCCACCCGCCGTCACATCTGCCACAGGTAACCCAAACCATCAACAAGTACAGTCAAGGCTGTAGGGAGGACCAGGTGTCCTTTAGGGCCACCGAACAAAGAGGAGGAGGTCAGAAGTAGTCGGAAAAAGAGAATAATTAGCACTGAGTGAAACTCAGCCAAGGGGCCTTGCAGAAAGGTCAAGTAGGTCCAAGACTCTAAGGACTTTGGAGGAAAGAGGGAACCCCACTCTTGGAACTGAACACCAGTCCGATGGAGAATTCTTTCTTGGGGGAGGTACCAAATGGGGGTCCTTGTACCTGGATGTCAGGAAAACTCCTGACCAGAACCGAGATAGGTGGCTGGATAACCACGTATTGGAGACTGGCCGGGCGTGGGAAGAGTGGCCACGGCCAGCAAGATGGAGGAGGGAGAACCAGCGGGTAGTCTGATGGGTAGGGAGAGCTGCTAAGAGGGACAGACTCAGGAGAGGAAAGGCCAAGAGACAATGACTGACAGGGGGCTGCTGTAGTGTGCCCAGGGTCTCCTGATGCCCAAATCTGCCCCCTTTGTGTGATCAGCCTGGGGGCGGCAGGGTTGCTGAGCCAGCGAGCACTGAGCTTGGAGCTTGGCGGAAGGAGCACCCAGCTGGCCTCCCGGCTGCTCCTGCGGCACCTCATCCCATCCATCTTCCTCGCCACGGCAGCCACCGGGATCTTTGCAAAACAGAAGCCCGATCCTGTCAGTCACGCTTGAGCTTCTCGGATGTTCCCCACTGTACAGATCACCGCCAAAGTCCTTCACGGTTGACAGGGCCAGCCCCATCGGCTCCCCACCAGGCCCCCACACTGAATTACCAAGTACCCGAAGGTCTGCTGCTGGCCTCTGGGGCAAGCTTGATCCTTCGCTCAAAAAAAGAAAAAAAAAAAGCTCCCCTCCCAAGCTGGGTGCAGTGGTCCATGCCTGTAATCTCAGCATTCAGGATGTGGAGATGGGAGGATCAGGCGTTCAAGCCCAGCCTCTGATAGTTATAATGAGTTTGAGGATAGCTGAGCTACAGGAGACCTTGTCTCTTGAAGCTAAAAAAAAAAAAAAAAAAAAGAAGAGGACCCTCGTTCTGTTCATAACATCCATTTAGAGTGGTTTACAAACTGTAAATCCAGCTCAAGGGGATCCCATGCCTTCTTTTGCCTCCAGGAGCACTGAATTCATGTGTATAAACACACACACTGTAAAACAAAATTATTATGTGACGTTTTATTCTTTTGACTTTTTGAGGGGTCGGCCACCCAGCTCCTAAATAAATCACACACAGAGGCTTATTCTTAGTTATGAATACTCGGCCTTAGCTTGGCTTGTTTCTTGCCAGCTTTATTTATGTTAATCCATCTACCTTTTTCTTCTGGGCTTCTATCTTTCTCTATCTGTGTATACCTGTCTTTCCTTCTTACTCTGTGACTGATTGGGTACCTGACCCCTGTTGTCCTCCTCTCCTTGTTCTCTTGTTCCTTGTTCTCTCTCCTCCCAGAGTTCTCCTCCTATTTATCCTCTTTGCCAGCCAGCCCCACCTATCCTTGCTCCTGCCTCGCTATTGGCCATTCATCTCTTTATTAGACCATCAGATGTGTTAGACAGGCACAGTAACACAGCTTCACAGAGTTAAATAAATGCAGTGTAAACAAAAGTCACACACCTGAAAATAATAGTCCCCAACACAAAATCTTTCCTAGAAAAACTATTTTTTTAGATTCATTCATTTTATTTTATTTATGAGACAGGGTTTCACTGTGTAGCTCTGGCTGGCTTGGAACTCACTCTGTAGACCAGACTCTCCCTTAGGAAGAGCCTGTGGCTTGGGAAATGCTTTGGACAATTGGGGAAACAGTGAGACCTTTGTGACATCCTGGGGAGTTTCTCATTATCCTTTTTTTTTGAGATACAACATATATGTGTTAATGTGCATAAGCTTAAATGTACAGCCCAGTGAGTTTTCACATACACTCACATAGCCACCATAAAGACCAAGATATACTCACCTGGTGTGGTGGCACTCGCCTTTAATCCCGGCACTCGGGAGGCAGAGGCAGGAGGATCTCTGTGAGTTTGAGGCCAGCCTGGTTGACGAAGTGAGCTCCAGACCTGCTAGGACTACATAGTGAGACCCTGTCTCAAACAACAACAGAAAGATATAGAATATGTGCACATCCCAGTGCCTCAAAACAGGCATGCCCTTTCTCAGATCAACACACCACACACACACAAACACACACACACACACACACACACAGCCAAAAGTAGCCATAGTTAGAAAATCTGTCATTAGACAATTCTGTAGTCTGCCCTTGAACTTCATGTAAATGGAATCAAACAGGATATGAGTTCTGTTTTGCCTGATACCTTTGACTCAGCGTTGTATCTGTGAGCTACATCCCCCTTGTGGTAGACCCTTAGAGCAATTCTTTTTCATTACCGTGTAGAATTTCACCGTAGAAATATAATTCTATATTGGGAGTTGGGGGTATAGTTTAATAGTAAATGACTTGCTCAGCATATTTGATCTCTAGCCCCACCAAAAACAAAAGAAAAAGAAGGAAACAGAACCGAATATGTATGTCACAAGTTAATCACCCCACTTCCTGTTGTATTACTTGAAGTAATTGGTATACTTTTTACAGTGCTGAGAACTGCCCTGAGGACCTTGTGCACACCGTGCACCCTACCACTGAGCTGCCTCCTCAAATCGGTCCTTCACGTTTTTGGAGGTTAGGGTCTCATTTAGCCCAGGCTGTGTATCCATCCTCCAGCTCTCAAGTGGTGAGATTTCGGGCATACAGCACCTCATCCAGTGCTGACAGTTAATAACAGGGCCGCAGGAACTATCTATGTATCTGTCGGCTGAGGAGTCCATTAACATTATTTTCAGACACACACTTGACTTTTAAACGCAACAACTAGACCACTTTCCACCTCTTCCTGCTGGACTGCCCCATGCTGGGCTGAGATTACTCTATAGCACAGGTCTGTCTGTGGGAGAAGAGAGCAACCTCCGGTTTCGCCCCGCCCCCGCCCACCCGCCCACAGGCAGATCTGTAAGCCTCCAACTGCAGTCTTGGGTCTCCGCCCAACTGGAGCTGGAGAGGAAAATGCAAAAGAAGGTTTGAAAACTGCTTGAATGTTGGGAAGAGTTCGAGTTAATTGTTCAACCTAGCAGAATGGGAATCCTCCGGGGAGAAGGGCCCCTGGACATGCCTGTGGGGGATTGTCTTGATCTCAGGAATAGACGTGGAAAGACCCATCTGAATTGTGAGGGGGACCATTCCCTGGCAGGGGATCCCGGAAGGTGTAGGGATTCAGAAAACGAGTGCTAGCATACATACATTCACCATTCTGCCAGCTGCAGAATGGCGTGAGATGCACTGTGATGGGCTGCTTCGAGCTCCTGGTGCCTGGACTTGCCGCCATGACGGGTTGTAGTCAAGAAATGTGAGCTACGATAATGTCCTTCTCCCTCATGCTGTTTCTGCCAGCGTGTTTTGCTGTTGTTGTTTTTGGTTTGTTTGTTGTTTGTTTGTTTTAATCATAGGAACAGACTAAGACACAAAGAGACAAGGATTTTATACATGAAGCTTCCTAGCCTGCAGATGAAGATGTGGGCTTGGGAAGGCTGCTGGATCCGAGTTCAAATCAAGCTTCCTCTTCCTGCCAGTTCCATGAACTTCAACAGATCAAGTTCTCTGAGGCTTCACTTCTGAACCTGGAAAACCGGGAAGCGTCAGGTTTACCTCCAGGCACAGTCAGATTTGCCTAACAGACGTAAAACACACTGCACAGCTCTCTACTCTTTGTGTTGGTTTTTTAATTTGTTTTCTGCTCAAGGTCATGAGCTAACAAGCAGAGACACTTCTGGAAGCAGTGTTTGAAAGGAAGGGCTCAGGTACACTTCCCAGGGCCAGCTGAGATCTGCAACAATGACTTTGTGTCTCTCTATACCCAGGCCTCAGCCCAGGTCTTAACATACTGTTGACCAACAATAAATGTGTATTCAGTGAGAGACTACAAGAGGGAACAGACACATACAGAGATTCCCACCTAAATCTGTCCTCAGGAACCTTGTTTTAGGGGCAGGCAGGAAGACTCAGTGGGTAAAGGTGCTTGTTGCCAAGCCTCATGACGTACGAGTTCAATTCCCAGGCTCTACATGATAGAAGGAGAGAACCAACTCCCACAAATTGTCCTCTGACCACCACTCGCTTTCCATGGTACACACACACACACACACACACACACACACACACATATGCAGGCATACACACGCACACACACTTGCATGCACACACGCACGTGCACACTCACACATGCAAATATGCATGCACACACTCGCATGTAGGCACACACACACAAATGCAAAACAAACAAAAACCTCCAAACTTAGACTAACATCCAAGTACAATTCCCTGGGATGGAGAAGCCGTGCCAATAACACCCAAGTGAGCCACTGGCAAGTTCTTATGTGGGCCAGAAAGGGTGCTCTTTGCCCCATAAATGAGACAGGGTCACAGAGGCATCAGGGAGCAGGCAGAAGGTGACTGCCTTGAGCAAACCTGGTCTTAGTGGCAGGTGCCTAAAGGTGGAGATGAGGTAGCAGGATAGCGAGGAG
The DNA here is from genome assembly GCA_004026605.1 of Ondatra zibethicus. Taxonomy (NCBI): domain Eukaryota; kingdom Metazoa; phylum Chordata; class Mammalia; order Rodentia; family Cricetidae; genus Ondatra; species Ondatra zibethicus. The sequence continues at coordinate 305,389 of PVIU01000152.1, forward strand.
AACTGTCGCTAGGATGTACCAAATGTATGGATTAAGCTGAACAGGACACCTGGGAGACACCTTAGGCCCCTGCCACCACCCTCTGTTCCTGGGAAAGCCCAAGTTTGTGGGAACTGTGTGGCAGCCAGGCCGGGGAGCAGTCTGGAGTTTCTGCCCGCCTCCTGGAGACGGGTTTCTTCTGCAGCTCTCCCCTGCTTGCAGGGTGACTCATCAGCTGTGGTGTCCTCTATGGCAGAAGGTTCCAGAGAACTGGGGTCGCCTGGGCACATCCATCTGTTCATAGCCAGTGCTGGCTGCAAGGCTTCTGGACTGTTCCAATTGTGACCACAGGGGGGCGAGAGGGAGCCAGGCCCAGCGGCCCAGCCATCTGGAGGATCCTGAGCTAGGAAGAGCACTGGATTGAGAGTCTGCGGGGGTGGGGGTGGGGGTGCTGATGCTTCCTGGGCTTCCCAGGAGCACTGTGCCTCCACTAGATCCGAAATGGGGTTCGTGCCTAAAATCAGGACTAAAATCTCTCATTTAGAGATGTGTTTCCGTGTTCTTAAATCAGGGAAGCCTTACTGTTCTGCTACTGATCTCCGGAAAGCCTTAGGTCAGCTTCTTTCTTTATGATTGGGCAGTCCAGGAACTGGACTGTAGCCCAGCCAGTTGAGCGGTTGCCTACCTTGTACAAAGCCCAGGGTTCCAGCCCAGGCACTCTCTAAGCTGGGTGAGGTTAATACATGCCACAGATGCTAGAATTCGGGTGTGCTGGGTCCCTTAATAAAATACTCACATTCTACAGGTCATATATGAGGCGGGGATGTCTTTTTATGTATTTGCTTATTCAGGCTTTGTTTTTGTTTGCTTAGATGATTTATTGTAGCCCAGGCTGGCCTCCATTGGCTCTGTGGCTGGGGAATGGGCTCGTCCTTCATTATATGTAACCCCGTATCAGCATAGCTGTCATAGCCTGGTGAATCTTACGTACATGCACACGTGTGAGGTCAGAAGTAGACACAGGACAGGGGCTTTCCACAGCCCCTGGTGTTTCACCCCTGTCAATAATCTCCATCTCACCTCAAAATAGTATTCTTGCCATATGCAGACGATACTAAGCCTCAGGGATGTTGACTGATGCACCCAGTCACACAGCTGTGGTGTGTGTGCTCCAGGGAACTCAGCCTGTCCATTAGCACCTGCCAGCCTGCTCCCCACACCCAGCAAGACCCCAGCTCCCACCTCCCCACCACAGACAGCTGCTGACAGCCAGTGCCTTTGCCTCTGTTCCCACTCCTCCTTCTAACTGGGGACCCCCGAGGGAGAGCAGACTCATACCCAATTGAAAAAGCTTAAGCGTTTGCTTGAAAGTGATTGAGGCTTAATGCTAGAAGCCCAGTCCAGCAATTTCCTAGAGTATCTGCTAATCTCTCTGCCTAGCCCAGCCAGGGCCACCTGCAGCGACACCTGAGGCCAGGGGTAAACTTGTTCCCAGGCTCCTCTCTTCCTTCCCTGTTGATCTCCGCACCCTTACACCCATGCCCAGTCCCTTTCTGGATTTAGACTGCGACATCCTTTTCCGAGACTGTGAGAAACCCCACCCAGTTCTAGAAGCTGCTGTGACAGTTTGGGATTTGATTGCCTCTCAAGTCCTCCAGGGGACTCCATCCAGGTAGGGCCTAACTTAGATTGTGTTGAACTTGACCTCGGGACTTCCCTTATCTGCAGCTCCTAGAGTGTTCTGCTTTACCTGTTGCATCCTTGTCCTTGTTTTGGGTTTTGGGTTGGCAGAAGGAAGTCCTATGCTTTGCAGAGATGGGGTCAAGTCCTACCCTTTGGTGCCTCCTCTGCTGTGTGACCTCAGGTGGCTTCCTGGGGCTCTGTAAGGCAAAGGCTGCTAATGCTGCCTATCTTCTTTTAATTTTACTTATTATAAACAAATAAATAAATGACTATGCAGCCCAAGCTGAGCTCCAACTTGTGGCAATCCTCCTGCCTCAGCATCCCAAGTGCTTGGATTGCAGGTATGGGCTATTATGTCTTGATTACTGCAGCTTCTCTATAACAACAGGACCTCTGAAGCTCATCTCAGCACATGCCTGCCTGGAGGTGTGTGTGTGTTGTACATATGTATACATGTTTGCCTGTGAGTAGGTTTTCCAGTACATGCATGTCTGGAGGCCGGAGTTCAGAGATACTCCTGGTATCTCTCCCTATTGCTCTCTACCTTGTTTGGAGGGATTTTTTTTTTGTATTTGTTTGTTTTGAGACAGGCTGTACTGGCTGTACTGCAGCTCACTATGTAGACCAGGTTGGTCTCAAACTCACAGAGATCTGTCTTTCTCTGCCTCCCCGAACGCCAGCACTTAAGGTGTATGCTGCCACCTGGGCTCCAAATTAGTTTTAAGACACGGTGTTACGGCCTGGAGGGATGGCTCAGCCATTAAAGGCTAGGCTCACAACCAAAAAACAAAAAACAAAACAAAACAAAAAAACCCACAGTGTTACATGTGTGTATGTAATATATAAGATATATACACACACATATATGTATTTTGTATGTTACATACACGACCAGAAGAGACACAGAAGAGAGTTGTGCTCAGTAAATACAAGTAAAGCTCCCCCTTCCATTGCTCTTCTGTTCCTGGACTGTGTACCCAGTCTGATTGCTGCCAGATGCCCTGAGGGCCAACTGGGTAGAGCGACAATGGGAAGGAGGTGTCACCAAAGCACAGATATAGGCAGACAGGAAGAGCCCAGTGAGGCTCAATGGTGCAGGGGACACCAGAGTTGAGTCTGGGAACTGCAGACAGAGCTAGCCCAAAGGAAAGGCATCCCAGAAGACCTTACATGCCTGTGGGGAAGGCTCTCAGGCACAGTTTTCAGTTGGGAACTTCGGGAGGCCAATGGGAGTATTGCACTGCAGAGGTGACAGCTTGGCCACCTACTGGAGTCCCTGCCAGACCTTGATAAATGTGTAGGTACGTGTGTATGTGTCTATCTGTGTGCGTTTCTGTATGTGTATGTGTGTCTATGTCTGGGTGTGTATGTCTCTGTCTGTGTGTCCATGTTTGTGCATGTGTGTGTATTTATGTATGCCTCTGTATGTGTGTGCATATGTGTTGTGTGCCTGTGTCTAATGTGTGTGTTTATGTTTGTGTATGTGTGTGTGTCTCTATCTATGTATGTCTCTGTATGTATATGTGTTTATGTTTCTATATATGTGTGTGTATATATCTGTGTATTTGTATATTTATCTATCTGTGAATGTCTCTGTCTGTGTGTATATGTGTCTATGTGCTGTGTGTCTATATCTATGTGTGTGTCTGTGTTGTGTGTCTATATCTATGTGTGTCTATGTGTTGTGTGTCTGTGTATGTGTGTATGTTTGTCTTTGTATGTATGTGTGTTATATGCTTATGTTTATGTGTGTGTCTATATTTGTGTATGTGTGTATGTCTGTACGTGTTTGTAAATGCCTATGTTTTGTGTGTCTATGTCTATGTGTGTGTGTCTATGTCTGTGTATGTGTGTATGTATATTAGAGTGAGATATGAATCAGACCACACACATGTTGAACAGTATGTGTGTGTGTGTGTGAGTACCCTGCTCCCAAGCAACAGAAACTAACTCAAGAAAGAAAGAGGTGAAAGTCATGTATTTATCCATTTGACACAAGGTCGCATGATGTCGCTCTGGTTAGCCTGGAACTTGCTGTGTGTACCCTCGGAGCTCCCTGGCCTTTGCCTCACGAGCGCTGAGATTAAAGGAGCATGCCACTGCACCTGGCTGCTGTGACTTATTCATTTGTCCATGCATTGTTTGTGGCACCTGTGGTTGTAGATGCTGGGCAAGATCTACAACTCTGAGCCTCACCCTCAGTGAGAACTTTAGGATACTTCAGACGGAGGAACATTCTGGCTTGTGGTTTGTACAGCTGCCAACACAGCTGGGCCCCAGACGATAAGATCTTTGCCTCCAATGAGTTCAGATTACAGATAGGACCAGCTTCTAGTTAAGTCTGACTAAATTCCCTGCAGTTTTGTGTTCCTCCTCTTCTTTCTCCTTCTCGTTTCCTCTCCTCTCCTCTTCTCCCCTTCCCTTTTCATCTCTTCCCCAGTATCAAACTCCTAGTGAGAACCTTGATGGTTAGAGCTCAGAGCAGCTGCCACCCCAATGCAATCCCCACTACGGTAAAACATAAATTGGGGCATGGGGAGGGCTTGTTGGAAGATTACCTGCCTCTAGACGTGTGGGTGGTAAGAAGAGGGCTACTCAGCCACCAAGATGGACCAGTGTCCTGTTGGATTGATAGAGAGATGGGAAGACCCATGTGGTGGGTCTTAAAGACCCAGGGGCACTGCTGGCTGCTGTCCCAAGCTGTTTATTGCCTCATCATCTCTCCCCAACATCCCATTTGCCTTGCAGAAGGGGATGCCTTCTGGCCCACGTGTTATGCTTAGGAGGCAGAATTTGAATTTTGTCCTCGAAACGTCAGACTGCACTCTGGTGGCCAAGTTTGCCCTACTTCATCACCCATACATTTTGCATGGTTTTGAGTCCTGGCCCCAACTCATATGTACTCATAACACACGCGCATGGTACAACAGGTGTGTATTGTTCTCTAGTTGGCTTCCAGCCTGAGTGAAATTGCAGAAAGTGCCTGACATGAAATGCCTGGTCAGCTGCTAGGGGGCCCACATCATCCTCACATCAAAACCAAACATCCTAAGGCCAAATCTTTCCAAGCCCCACGCCTTATCTCCTCCATCAAACCTTCTCCTGGGAAAGCACTTGAGACTTGTTCTCACCAGCGTGTCAATGACCCAGAAGAACTTAAAATGCTACTCCTCACTTACTTCTCCTGGAGAGCCAATTTATGGATGCTTAGCTCAGACTGTACCATTCTCTTTCTCTAGCACCATCCGTGGCTCCCCATTTATTTCAGAACAGAGCCCATTCAACATTCTCGAATCTTAATTCAAGGCCCTCTATCACTAAATTCAAACTCTCTCCAGCCTTATCTCTCTCTCCATACACCCCCGGGCCCATTAGTTACTTTAGACGCGTCTTTCAGAGCTGTTGCCCAGCTGGGTGAGGTAATAATGTAGGGCAGACAGAGAGAGTTTAGGGAGTGTTTGGGAATAAAATGTCTCCAGACACAGGGTGGTTCTGAGAAGTCTTAACAGAGGGTGCGGTTGGCAAAAGGATTCAGGCCCCAGAAAGAGGGGGACGGAGAAAGCAAAGGAAGCTCGTCTCTCTTCCCACTGTGTCATGTCCCCCCCAAAGCTGGTGTACCGCTTTCAACAGGAAATATCCTCCCCAGGCTCCAAGCATAATCACCCGGTCTCCAGCTGGGGGCGCTAGTTTGAAGGCGGAGCCCAGGCTGGAGGAAGTAGGTCCCAAGGGGTGGGACTTGAAAGGTTACATCCCGCCCTAGTTCTTGCTGCTCTCTCTGTTTCCTTGTTTTCTGCCAAGCAAATACTCACTGCCACGGACTGAAACTCTCTTTCCTGCTTTTCCTGTGGTTGTGGACTGAAGTCTATCTGCAACCATGAGCCGAGGGGAATCTTTGCTGCGGAAAGTTATTTTAGTCGGGAACTACACGTGAGACCAAGAAATGATGGTGTTGGAGAGATGGCTCAGTCAGTTCGATAAGCGCTTGCAAGCTGGAGAATGTGCGTTCGGATGACTGCATTCACTCAAAAAGCTGGCTCCATAGTATGGATTTGTAATTCCAGATCCGGGGAAGGGAGACTGGAGGATTCCCGGTCTTGTCGGCCAGCCAGCCAGTCTAGCCAAATAAGTTCAGCGCAAACCTCTTTCTCAAAAAATACATACAGCTGTATACCCATGTGCACATAACACATGAACACACACACATTTATAGTGGTAATAGTAGTTAATATTTATGTTCAATGAACTAAAACAGCCAGGCATGACTTACATACTTTCAGGTATTTGTGTTTGATCCTCATGATACCCCAGTTAAGGTGATACCACTTTTGTCCTTATTTTACAGATAAGGAAACTGAGGCATGGAGAGATGGTAAACCTCAACCTCTGGGGGCTCTTTTGGCACTCCCAAGGCTTGATGAAAATCTCATTTTATTCTGGTCCCCTCAACTTTTTCTGTTTTTCTGTCTCTGTACGCCTCTGGTTTTCTTGTTGTTATTGTTTGCTTTTTTTTTCTTCTGTGTATGGGTGTTTTGCCTGCATGGATCTCTACCCACCACTGTGTGTCAGATGCCATCAGAGACCAGAAGAAGGCATCTGTTGTGAGGCACCATGTGGGTGCCGGGAATTAAACCCTGATCTTCTGGAAGCCACCGGGGCTCTTCTGAATCATCTCTCCAGCTCTCTCAGTGAGCTTTTGTGTCTGTGTCTCTCATTCTGCCTCCTGTTTTCCCGCCTGTTTCTGTCTGCCTCATTTCCCCCATCTGTTTAGTGTGTACGTGCACATGCGTACACACACGCACCCCTGTCCAATCATTTGTCATCCACCAGAGCTAAAGAAGGGTCGCTGGCTCAGCAGCCAAGTTCAGTGTCATTGGTGCTAGTGCTGCTGTTGGAGGGCAGGGCCTGGACCCCTGGGTCTGGAGAGTCAGGGCGGGAGGGCCCTGCCCCGCGGGCAGAGAGAGCCTTGTTTCATCCTCTTTGTCCTGAACAACTTTTGAAATGAAAAATGTAAACCTTAGCTCTACAGAGAGGTCTGGAAAGCCATCCTGGTCCCTTGCTCCCCAGCTCTCATTCCCAGCCACTTCCTGGAGCTGCTGGAATGTGGGAGGGAAGCCCGGAGCCCAGGAAACGTCTCTGTGTGCCAAGCCCAGCCCGGAGCCGCCGAGGACTGCAGCGGGGAGAACAGGCAGTGTTCCGCTGGGGCCCGTTGTGAATCTGACACAGAGGAGGGAATGAGTCCCTGGGGTGTCCATCTATTCTCAGCAGGGTGACACACAGTGTGGGCTGGCTAAGAGCCCCTCCACAGTCCTGGATGGGGCAGGCTACACTGGGAAGTCATTGCCAGCTTAAGGGAAGAACAGCGTGGAAACCCGGGAAGCCCTCATCCATCTGTCCCTGCCAGCGACTGTAGGGTCTGCACAAGGATGCCCTAGTGTGGCCGAGTTAGCGGGGGTGGTGCAGGTGGGGAAAGGAGTCCAGAGCTTTAGCATCTGATCAATCAGACCGGATCTGCTAAAGCTAAAGAACCCATCAGCCGGGTGTCCCATCCACAGCCGACAGGCAGGACACTGGCAGTGGACATTCTCCAGGCTCTAGATGTCCTTTAAGATCAAAGTTCTTAACGGCTCAAGATATCAGAAATCCTGCCAGGAACAGACTTAGGCACGCACACCCATCCGATTAGGAGGACTACAAGGATGGGAGGTGAGATGTCACTTTTCTATGTCATCTCGAATCCCCACCCCCACCCCCACCCCCAGGATCCTGGGAGACTTCTGTGCTCGGGCTTTGTCCTTTGATTATAAACATGCTCCTTGATTTCCTGTGTGATCTGGAATGTTCTGGCCAGGCCTTCTTCTGGGCCACATGAAAGCTTGAAGAGATTTATAAATAGAGTTAAAAATCACAGGATCATTTTCCCACAGTTTGTTTCGTAAGCGGAGATGGCTGAAGGGAAAGGTGGAAGGATAAAGGATACAGGGTGCTGGGCCTCAGCCTCCCCTCTCATCATCAGGGCAAATTCCAGAAGTAGAGGCTGTTTCTATTGGAAAATTGCCTCTGCTCTGGAATGTCTTGCTTTATGGCATCTCTCCTTGAACAAACATGTCTTTCTGTTCTGAGACTCACAATCTAGTGAGGCCTTTACCTGAGGCAGCTCAGCAGTTAAGATACTGGCTACTCTTCCAGAGGTCCTGAGTTCAGATCCCAGCACTGACATTGCCTGTAACTCCAGTGCAATGCCAGGGGATTTGACGCCTTCTTCTGGTCTCTGTGGGCACCCATACACATGGTACACACAGAGACATATAAATAAAGATAAGAAACTAAAGGAAGCAATTTAAGGGAGGAAGGGTTTGGCTGTCGGCTTTAGAGGGTACAGTCCATCGTGGTGGGGAAGAAGTGGGAACTTCTGGCACTTGTGGCAAGGAGAGCCTCAGGATGCTTGTTTGCATCTCCGCAGCAACAGCAAAAAAAGCCAAACAACCAAACAAAAAGATTCCTGCAAAATCATGCACCTGAGTTACAAAATATTTAAAAATTATTTTAAAAAAATCTGATGATGTTTTAAAATAAGTAAGATTCTGTATTGAAAGCTGGGCAGTGGTAGCACACACATTTCATCTAAGCACTCAGAAGGCAGAAGAGGCAGGTAGTTCCAGAATAGCCTGGTTTACCTAGCAAATTCCAGGACAGCCAGGGCTACACAGAGAAACCCTGTTTTGAGAAACCAAAATAATAATAATAATAAGATGATGATGATGATGATGATGTTTTTGTGTGTTGATTCATATTCCTACATATCTAGGGGCACATGTGGCTACAGGTGGCAGGTTGGACTTGGACTTGTGTGGTACTTGGCTCTCTGTCCCCCATGCTGGTAGGAGACAGAAGGTGGCCACGGGGCGAGCCTTACTGCCATCCTCAGGGGCAGCATTTTAATAGTCCATTACCATCCCAACTAGAGACAAACAGCAGCAACATTAGTTTAACTTTATTTACATCCCAGAGTCATTTGGAGGGAATGCATTGAACCAAAGTTGATTGAAAGTGTCCTCCAGGATGGACCCCGCACTTCTTGGGGCTCTCAAGCTGTGACAGATGGTGGCAGCAGCCTGCCCCACCGGCCTCCCCAAGACAGAAGAAGAGGAAGCCCAGTGTGTGGCCTATGCTAGGACAGAGCCCAGAGGGCCACCCGCACTCACTCTGCTGCCCTCTTCTCCCTCCTTAAGTAACCCTTTTCTGCTTCGCTTCTCCTCCTAGCCCTGGGAAGCCTGCACTCACTAAAAGCCATCCTTTAATTAGATCCGAATATAACATGTACTAACCGAGTGGTGGTCACGTGTTCTGAGGGCTTTGCTGGAGTCTGGGTCATGCAGGGATGAACATGAGGCTGGAGATGGCTTGGTCAGTAAAGTGCTCGTCCTGGAAGCATGAGGACCCGAGTTTGGATCTAGCACCCACATTGAAGAAGAAGAGGAAGACAATTCCAACCTAGGAGACAGAGACAGGATGGTCACCTGGGCTTGCTGGCCAGCCTAGCTAAGTTCTTGAGTTCCAGATTCAGAGAGACCCTGTCTCCAAAACTAAGGTGGAGATCGATTGAGGAATTGCTTCATAAAAGAAAGGTAGAGGCAGTTATTGAGTCAGGATGAGGAGTTTCTCCTCTCAGGGTTCCCCAGTTTCTCAGTCCCTAACGTGAAAGAAGAGCAGGATAAACAAATGTGCTTGTCCAGTTGTGGGAGAGGATTTGGTTAGGAAAGGAGGCTGGAGAGCCTGGCTTGTAAGAGGAGCCCTGAGCTGACGCAATTGCCTGGCTTGGGGGCATTAATGATGGGAGAGTAGAGACACAGAAAGGGAGGTGAGGAGAGAGTAGCTGCCAGAACCAACACTGGGTGAATGCAGGCAGGCCTGCTGTTAACCTCAGCCCTGCAGTGTTAGGAAGGCTGGGCTGGGGTGTCCCTCATGCCTGCTACTTCCTGCCCTGTGAAGGACACAGAATTTGTGATTCTACCTGGGGAGGGGGCATTGACAGAAGGACCCATCCAGTGACGCAGCAGATGGCCACTGTCATCCTAGGATCAGCGTGCCTACCAAGGGGCTTCCGTTTCCTTCCTGCCCGGAGCTGAAGTTACTCTCCATGGACCCCAACTGCAGTGAAATCAACAGCACGGCAATGTGTGAGTGGGTCTCAGAGGGCATCGGGGAGGGGGTGCGGTGTGTTGAGGGAGTGCCAGGATGGGTTAAGGAGACATTGCCCAAATAACCAAACCAGGGGAGTGAAGAGCCCTGTGAGAGTAGGATGTGCTAATGGTACCCCTGGGAGCCTGCTCTGTGGGGAGTGGGGCTGTCCAGGAGTGCTCAGATGCTGGGAGCCTTCTTGATCTGCATGTGAGGAGTGATTATTCAGGGGTGTGTGTGAGCTTGTGTGTGTGAGCATGTGTGTGTGTGTGTGTATGTGTGTGTGAGCATGTGTGTGTGTGAGTATGTGTGTGTATGTATGTGAGAGCATATGTGTGTGTACTGTGTATTGTGTGAGAGTGTGTGAGCATGTGTGTGTATATGTGAGTGTATGTGATCATGTGTGTCCTTATATAAATCAAGCTGCCTAGTTAAGGTTCTGTGCACTTCTGTATGTATGTTACACCTTGGTAAAAGAACAGAAAATGAGGAACAAGCATAGCTATAGCTATAATGCTACTGAGATTCAAGTCTCTCATCACTGTCTTCATGCCATCAGGTTTTTCCTTCCCCACCCCCACCTCACCCTGATAAGCTCAAACTTACTTCTTGCCTCTATAGATTTCCCTACATATTCCCTGTATACAGAATTATAGGTGTGGGCTTTCACATCTGGCCCCGGGCACAGTGGTTTGGAGGCTTGTTCCCATTGGTGCAGCATGCATCATTGCGCCCCCTCCCCCTTTTATTGGGGAACAGTATTTCGGTATATAGTTACACCACTCACTAGGAAATGCATAGGCCGTTCTCGCTTCGCGGCTGCTGTGGCCGTTTGCGTACATGTGTGTGGACCTTGTTCATCTCTCTGGTGAGACAGAGACCCAAGAGTAGGCTCTTCCAAAGGTGGCTGCGCCCCCTTTAAATCCCAACTAAGGTTCTGGGTGTTTCCACGTCTTCACAAAGACTTGTCTGCACATCTTTCTGGTCATGTTCATTCTGGTGGTTGTGCGGTAATATCCCCTGTGGCTTGGATCTGCATTTCCCCGATGACTAATGCGGTTGGCCTGCTCCTTTCACTTGTTGTTAGCTATTCTACATCTTTGGGCAAATGGCTGTTCAAATCTCTTGTCTTTTTTCAGTTGTATCATTTGCCTTTTTGCTATTGAATTTCATCAGCTCTTTACATATTTTGGAAACCAGCTCTTTATCAGACACAGGATCTACAGACCCCCTCTCCCCTCGAGCTGTGTCTTGTCTTTGCCTTTGGCTGATGGCATCTTTTGAAAGAAACATTTTAAGGTTTTTAAATATTTAAATATTTTTATTTAGTTACGTGTGTGTTCCCGTGCACATGCCTACATTTATGCAGGGGCCTGCAGGGGCCAGAAGAAGGCAACAGATCTCCTGGAGCTAGAGTTACAGGTGCCTGTGAACCATTCAACATGGGTCCTGGGAACGGAACCCGAGTCCTCTGGAAGAGCAGCAAGTGCTCTTAACCTCTAAGCTGTCTCTTCAGCCCCCATAACACACATTTTAATGGACTTCTTTCAAAAAAACCAATATAAAAGGCTATTGTGTTTAGAGCACTGTTTTGTTTGGGGGGGGTACAGTGAGTTCATGTAACATGCAGGAAAATAGGGCTGTCTGCCGCACTGGCTCCCTAGGGCCCCACCATACAGGAAGCTGGCAGAGCATGAAACAGGACGTGGGAAACTAAATGGGTCCTTGGGGAAGGAAGCGTGTCCGTGCTTGGCTTCTGATTAGATGACTCAAGAAGTTCTTCAGTCGTTCATCCATCAGCTCACAAAATGTTTTTTTTTAATTAAAATTTTAGTTGTGTGTGCGTGCGCAGGTGAACACCACAGAGCCCATGTGGTTCTCTCCTCCTGCCGTGTGGCTCCCCATTGCATTGCAGAGGTAACTAAGATTTGGAGTTGTTAAAGAGCTGTCTCCGTATCCCTCAGCCAGCTGGGGATGGACCTAGGGAGTCAACCCAGGTCTGTTGGATTTCGAAAGGCATGACCTTCTCCTAGGAAGTACACAGTGGCCACAGTGGCCACTTTTCTTTCTCTATCTTTTGACTGACTGACTGGTTGATTGATTGATTTAGAGACAGGCTCTCGTTCTGCAGTCCTGGCTGTCTTACAACTCAATGTGTAGACCACACTTGCCTCAAACTTACAGAGATCCACTCACCTCTGAATTAAATATGTGGGATTAAATGTGTTTACTACCACACTAGGCCTATTTATTTATTTTTGAGACAGGTCTCATGGAACCAGGGCTGGCCCTAAACTACCTAGGTAGCTATGGATGACCTTGAATGTCTGATCTTCCTGTCTTCACCTCCCAGGTCTGGGTTACAGGTGTGTGGCACCGTAACTGGCTTATGCAGTGCTAGGCGCAGGGCCCAGGACCCTAACCACACCACACAAGTCCTTTGCCACAGTCTTTTTTTTTTTTAAAGATTTATTTATTTATTATGTGTACAGCATTCCTTCCATGTGTGCCTGCAGGCCAGAAGGGGGAGCCAGGTCTCATTATAGATGGCTGTGAGCCACCATGTGGTTGCTGGGAATTGAACTCAGGACCTCTGGAAGAGCAGTCAGTGCTCTTAATCACTGAGCCATCTCTCCAGCCCCCTGCCACAGTCTTTAGACTGACTCTTCATATGGCTCACCCAAAACACTCAGTTTGGAGTCTGCTAAGCTCGTGGCCTCTCCTATTTCAGAGTCCTGAATCTTCTGATGCTTCCCAGGAAGCCCCTAAATGCAGGGTCTGCAGTACTTGTCTTTATTTCTCACAGTACCTGGTAAAATTTTTATCTTCATTTCCAACTTTTGATTGAGGACAATCATTCACCTAGAAAAATGCATAAAACGGGCTGGAGAGATGGCTCAGAGGTTAGGAGCATCGCCTGCTCTTCCAAAGGTCCTGAGTTCAATTCCCAGCAACCACATGGTGGCTCACAACCATCTGTAATGGTGTCTGGTGCCCTCTTCTGGCCTGCAGGCATACACACAGACAGAATATTGTATACATAATAAATAAATATTAAAAAAAGAAAAATGCATAAATCACATACGCACATCTCAATGGATTCATGACAATTGAATAAATTCATGTAAACAATAGCCAGATCCATAAATAAAATATTGCCAATGACTAGCCCCTACAAATGACCTTGGTGTTCCCTGCTAGCCCTTTCCTGGAAGCTACCCGTTTCTCCACCTTCCCCTTCCAAGGAGTGAAGCTAGGGCCTTTTCTCCTACCAGGTCAGGCTGCATTCTACCACTGAGCTGCATTCTCAGCCCACCATTGTTCAAACTTACTATATAGCTGAGGATGACCTTGAACTCCTGATTCTCCAGCTTCCTCCTCCTGAGTTCTGGGTTTTCAGGCCTGAGCCACCACACTCCAGCTCATTCTCCTCATTCTCAACACTATAGATGGGTCCTGCGCATTTCCGACCTTCCCATGCACAGAACGAGGCAGTAACTACTTTGCTTGGGGCTGGCTTCTTTTACTTGGCATTTGTTTACCATGAATTATTCCTATTGTATATTGCATAGTTTGCTGTTTATTCTCATTCGATGAGATTTAGGAAAGGGATGGAAATGAAATATCATGCATTGTGAAATGAGAAACACTATCTAGGATTCTGACTATGTTGCTTACAAATTGAATCTTTGGGCAGTTCATTCGGCCTCCAGGATTTTAGTAGCCTCATTTGCACGGTGGAGAAGGTAAGATTTCTCTTGCAGACTGCAGTCGTCAAAGTGAGTGACATCTGTCATTCCAGCACTTGGAAGGGGAGGTGGTATAGTCAGGCAGTCAAGGTTCATTCTTGACCACATAAGCTAGTGTGAGGCCAACTTGGGTCAAAAGACCCTATCTCAAACAAAAACAAAAACTAAAAAACAAAACAAAACAAAAAATCAAACTAGCATGCACAAAGCAGCTACTGCCATTAGACAGTATAAAAAGATGGTAACATTATTATTTATTAATACACTATTTGCTGAGTGGTCTCTGAGAAGGAAGTGGGATCACAGAGGTGTTGAACTCCTAATGTTTATGTCCACACACCTTCAGGAACACACACGATCATACCATATGCACAGAATCTCACCTCTGCAGGTTCCCACCTGTGTATACATTCACACCTGTTTGTGCACACCCTTCCACACCTGCCTGCACAAAGATGCACTTCTCCCAGTGTGAGCAGCCAGCATGTGGAGTTTTCCCTTCTCTCAGCTCTTTCCAGGAGCACACACCAGATGGAATTGGGTCTGCTATATGACTGAGCAGCCCCCACATCAGAAAGTTATAATCAGTGAATCCATCATGTGGCCAGGCCCTGGCGAGGCCACTGCTGCCTGATGGTCCACGGAGGAACGCTGCCTCCTCCTCCAGGGCGTAGAACAGACCCAGGCAGGCAGTTGCCAGGCAATGGAGCCAAGAGAGCAGATGGCAGCTGTGCAGCCTCCGCCTAGCCGGGGTCCCTGGCTGGTGGGGATCCTTGAACAAAGCAAGCTTCCTCCACAGAGCCATCGTGCCCTCCTCTGTCCTTTCAGTCTGCCTTAGAGTGACACAGACCTGGCTTCTGTGTAAATTGAGGCAGGAGAAAACAATCTCTCTAGGTTCCTTGAACTTTTGGAAATCTAATTCTGTCATCTCTACCGTAACCTTGACTCAGCTTCCTAGCTCCTATGCATATCACTAGGAAATGAATCACAGCCTTAGGAAGAAACCCCTGCTAATAACACACACACACACACACACACACACACACACACACACACACACACACGTACCTGGCTTTTGTGTACTCTAGTATCCTGTCTTGGCCCTTGATTCTTACAACTTCTCAGAGTGTTTCTACACGCACACACACACACACACACACACACACACACACACACACTCCTCTGTTGCTGCGATGGAACGCCCTGGGAAAAAGCGACTCAAGGCAGGATGGGTTTATTTCGACTCGCATTTTAAGGTACAGTCCAATGTGGTGGGAGCCAGGGTGGGGGCAGAAGCAACAGGAATGTGAAGCAGCTGTCGCTGGTCACATATTCCTGTCTGAAGAAGAGAAGGACGAACGCTGGTGGCCGGTCCTCTTCCTCTGTGGTCTGACAGTCCAGCTCTACCCAGGCGAAGGTACTGTTCGCAGTTGCCTCTTCCCACCTGAGTTAACTTAGCCACGATTGTTCTACAGGTGTGCTCAGAGGCCCAGCTCCCAAGCCAGGTGGAAGTGCTGTGATTTATGTCACCTGACTGTGACTCTAAGGTCTGGCGTTTGTGTAGCTCCCGGCTGGACAGAGCCCTGGTTGTGCCCAGTGACAGCTGGCTATCTGACGCCCTTCCCCCCAGCCCCCCTCCCCCGCCCCACTGCCTTGCTGTCCCTAGCCATGGTCTTTGCATCTCCTAAGCCTTGCCTTTGTGTCAGCTTCCGGAGAACCCAAACTAAAACTTCAGCTCTGTGTTCAGCCCTATCCTAGACACCCGAGCCTCTCCCTACCATTTTTCTGATCCCCTTGTTCTGTTTGGCCCCACTCAGTGCATACTGCTGACCTAGTCCAGCGTCTGCTCAGCCACCCATGACGCCACTGGGACCTGGAAATGATCTATGCCAGTTTGAGGAAAGGACTTGACGGGAAACTTCAGGTCTCTAGGGATTCGCCCAGCTATAAGGTCCTGGCTTTTGGCTGCTTTTGAAAACCTCTCGACAGGAAATCAGGAAGACTGGGGCACAAGTCCTGGACAGCCTGCCTCAGGGAGCTTGGGCACGAGGCCCAAGGGACTGGCCTGACCTATGGATGACTTGGCCATTTGCCTCAGACTGCCTGACATGAGGCAGGGAAGGGTAGCCTAGGGAAGACCTTCCTTTCTGCAGCCTGTCTCCCATCTCATTCTCTCTCAATTTCCTATATTCTCTTTCTCCCCTTTTCTGTTTTCAATCTTTAAGCGATTAGCAGAGGTCTTTAGAAAGAGGTGCCCACGTCAGCCACTTTAAATTATCCAAGGTTAACCCCCCTCCAACACGCAATCTAGGCTCTTGAAAATCAAAAGCCTAAGCACAATTAAAAGACAGATGGCAAAGCCAGGCCCAGTGATAGGCCTGTAGAATCACAGCTACTCACAAGGCTGGGACAGGAGGATCACAGTTTTACTCAGTGAGATTCCATTTTAAAAATAAAATAAAATACAGAAGTGACTGGGGTATAACTCATTGGTAGGGTACTTGCATAGAATATCTGAAACTGTGGGTTCGACTCCCAGGGTAGAATGAGAATGGTCAGAGAGAGGAACGGCGGAGAAGTAACCTGCCATGTATACGTATGGAAAAGGACTACCATTCTTCATATCAACAGTGAAAGTTTAGGAAAAAAAAATCCACCTCTGTAGAAAAGTGGACAAAAGACCTAATAGACATTTCTATATGAAATGAGATCAACAGAACAACAACAAAGTACACATACATAATCCCCCAAAAGCAAATAAAAATAGCCATTATATGCCATATTTTTAAAATTTTTTAAATATTTTTTTGTTTTATTTTTTGTTTTTCAAGACAGGGTTTCTCTGTGTAGCCCTGGCTGTTCTGGAGCTCACTCTGTAGACCAGGCTGGCCTCAAACTCAAAGAGATCCACCTGCCTCTGCCTCCTGAGTGCTGGCATTAAAGGCGTGCACCACCACCACCCGCCTTTTTAAAATAATTTTTAATAGGCCTGAAAGACAGGGCCAAGAGTGGGTCTTCTGGAGCTAGGTAATCAGGTATGGTGGGCAGAGGGCAGGTGTTACTATATGGCACGAGAATGAACCAAGACAGACGGTGGGTGAGCGGGTGAGTGATGCACACACCGTGCAGAGAGCAGACAGAACTTATGTGGGGAGTTTTATTGGGAGAAAGGGAATGGAAAAGGGGGGAAGGGAGAGGAGATTGGCTTCTGGGGACAGGAGTAGCAGAAGAGAAGGGAGAGGCAGAGAGACAGAGAGGGGGGGAAGAGAGAAACCAGCAAAGAACTGTCTGCCTCTTCATAGGAGCAGCTGGAAAGAGCTAAATGCCATCTTTTGTCATTAGCATTGGTAGCATTCAAGAGTGAGGATATCACAGAGTTACTGAGGGTGGGGAGGCCTAATCTCACACTCACTGTTGGAGGGAGTGTAAGTTGGCACGCTTTCTGATGGGATGTTTGGCCATGTGAAATGAACATGAAACAGTATTGCAACTATTTTCCTTCCTGGGAAAATATGTCCAAAAGTTGGGACAGTGGTGCATGTCTGCAGGTTCCACCACTTGGGAGGTGGAGGCAGGAAGTCAGCTGTGCCAAGAGTTTGATTCCAGCCTAAGAAACATGATGAGAGACAATATCTTCAAAAAGAATAAGGAGAGGGAGGGGGAGAGGAGAGAAGAAAAAGAAGAAGTGGCAGCCGCCGCCAGGCGGTGGTGGCGCACACCTTTAATCCCAGCAAGCACTCGGGAGGCAGAAGCAGGAGGATCTCTGTGAGTTTGAGGCCAGCCTGGTCTACAGAGTGAGTTTCAGGACAGCTAGAGCTGTTTGAGAAAGAAAGAAAGAAAGAAAGAAAGAAAGAAAGAAAGAAAGAAAGAAAGAAAGAAAAGAAGCTAGGCTTGTTGATATCTATAATCCCAATACTCAGGAAGCTGAGGCAAAGGAATGTCAATTGGAGTGTTATAAACTAGCCTGGCGTACACATCCAAAAATACCAGCCCCGACTGGACTCTAACAAGGCCCTGTCTCAAAAGCTTGGGAGAGGAGCAGAGCTGGAGAGATGATGGGTCAGGGATTAAAGCAAATAGTGCTCTTTCCGAGGGACTTGAGTTCAGTTCCCAGCACCCACATCTGATAGCTCAAATCTGCTTGTAACAGTAGGTCTAGGGGAGCTGATGATACCTTCTTCTGGACTCCAAAGGGGCTCTCTCTTGCACGTGGGCATGAACACACACACACACACACACACACACACACACACACATGCATGATTAAAAAAATTTTTAAGGAATTTGAGGGAACAAGTAAAGAAACAAAACCACCATCAACACACACATGCACGCGCACACACACACACACAGAGCACGAATAGCTCTGGCTCTTTTGGGAGGTCCAGCTACAGAGCATTTAAATGGGGTTTGTGAACAGAGTGCTACAACTTGCTTAATGACAACATAGACTGGCTATGTACCTAAAAATGGGACTGTGAGCATGGCTCTCAGAGACAATGAACATCTCTGCCATGCTGGACTGGGCGGAGCAAGAAGGCAGGGCCTTGTTTGTCCTAGCAAGGCTGCTGCTTAGTTTTTTAAGAAGTGCTTAGCATTTTAAGAAGCCATTCTGGTCAGAAAAGAATTACAGATATGCAATAAAGACAAATTCAGATGGAAAAGACCTCTAAATGAGTCACAGTGTGAGATAAATGTACATAGGCGTGGGAGACAGAAGAAAAAGAGTATAGAGAGTTATAAAAAATAAACGGGTTTAGGGGCTGGAGAGATGGCTCAGTGGTTAAGAGCACTGCCTGATCTTCCAAAGGTCCTGAGTTCGGTTCCCAGCAACCACATGGTGGCTCACAACCATCTGTAATGAGATCTGGTGCTCTCTTCTGCTGTGCAGGCATACATCCTGACAGAATACTGAGAATACTGTATACATAATAAATAAATAAAATCTTTAAAAAAAATAAATAAATGGGCTTAAAAAAACAAAGTCTTTAAAGAGACAGAACAAGACAGTCATAGATCAAAGGATAAAGATAATAAAATAAATATTAAAAAGTAATATAATAAAACCAAATAAACCACGTAAAGATGGAACATATACATCAGGATTATGTATATTATTGTGTTTTCTTTGAAGTTTTTGACTGTGAAGGAGCTAAGTACAGAGGGACATTTATTGTATGGGCTGCTAAGCTAAACCAGCATATATGTTTGGAAGGTATCATGACTTCCAAATTTGGGTCTAAGGATTTGCTGCTTTGGAAAAGAGGTTCTGCTTTTGTTTCCATAGAAGATGAGAACCTGTGGAATCCTTCTAGACTAATGTTGTTTGATGGACCAAGACCCCCTGAAAGGTTGCTGTGAACACCCCCCAAAAATTATTTCACCCAACAAAAAGTAGGAAGCAGTTTGGAGAGAACTATGCCCAAATTCCCAAATATTGCTTACAAATGCTTGTTTACATTTAAAGGGGGATATGCTATAGAGATTTGCATTGGTATGGATCTTGGTTTATTGATACAAATTTTAGGTCAGTTTTATTTTATGTATATTTCTGCTCTTAAAATGTTTGTGCAGCTCATTTAAAAATGTACTATATAATTAAGAAATATAATTTAATAGAGAATCATCTATAATAGTCAAGCTTCTAGTCATGTTAGCTAGGTTTTCTAGTATAAAGCTATATTTCAGTTAGGTATTCTTCAAATCTTTCAGAGACCTTCAGCATATGACATTTAAAATGTTTTAAGAGCTTAAGACTTATCATGACAATGAGACATATCTGCTCCTGACAGCACCAATTACTTCAAGAGGAAGATGGGCATCAAAGAGGCTCCTTATGGAGTTTGCTAGCCATTTGGACAAGAAACTGCTCTTGCCTGGACTGCTTGATGTTATGCTGTATGAACTGGACATGCAGGACCCACAGAGAAATGACTGCTGAACTTGCCTAAAGGTGAGATGGTCCTTTGGAGTTCCTGCTTCATGAAAGGGTCTGCCAGAATATTCTGCAGGATTCAGATGAAAGTGACTGAATTGTCTTTGAAGTTTCCTGCTTCATATAAAAGTCTGCAGGATCCTATGGACCTGTATGCTGAAGATGGATGTCCCAACGTTACAGAAGAACTTTGGGTGACTATCCGGGCAGCAATATGTCTCTGTCAATTCTAGAGTTTTGGAAGTTGCTTACAATGCATTTCCTGTTTACTCAGGTAATATTATATATCCTTCTAGAGTCTTTGATGGAGTTGAAGAATTGATAGTTATAGTTTTCCTTAGTTATGATAAAAGATAAAGTAGATATAGATATTATAACTGTAATTATTGCTTGATACCTGTTTTGTTGTATGTAATTTTTCTATGTTAAAGTTAAAACCTTTCTTATTTAAACAAAAAGGGGGAGGTGATGTGGGATTCCCCTCTGTATGCTGTGAATACCATTGGTTAATAAAGAAACTGCTTTGAGCCTATAATAGAACAGGGCAGAACAGAGGTAGGCAGGAAAAACTAAACTGAATGCTGGAAGAAAGGAGGCAGAGTCAGGGAGAAGCCATGGAGCCGCCACCAGAGACAGACATGCCAAAACTGTACCAGTAAGCCACTGCAACATGGCGATATACAGATTAATGGAGATGGGTTAAATTAATATGTAAGAGTTAGCCAATAAGAAGCTAGAGCTAGGGGGCTGGAGAGATGGCTCAGAGGTTAAGAGTACTGGCTGCTCTTCCTAGAGGACCTGAGTTCAATTCCCAGCAACCACATGGTGGCTCATGACCATCTGTAATGAGATCCGGTGCCCTCTTCTGGAATGCACGCAGAACAGTGTGTACATAATAAATAAATAAATGAATAAATAAATATAAAAAAAAAAGAAGCTAGAGCTAATGGGCCAAGCAGTGATTTAATTAATAGTTTCTGTGTGGTTATTTTGGGAGTCTAGGCAGCTGGGAAATAAACAACCAGCCTCCCTACAACAAGGATATAAATCTCCATTTATAAGTTACCCAGTCTGTGGTATTTTGTTGCAATATCCTAAATGTTCTGAAACAAACAGGTAGACTAAATAAAGCAGATCGCCCTCCCCATGGTGGGCAGGCTTCCTTTAATCCATTGAAGGCCTGAATGGAACAAAATATGAAATAAGATGCAATTCTTCCCATGACTGATGGTGTTTGAGTCCGGATATGGTTCTTTTGGTTGTCGTCCGATCCAGATCACGACTTCTCACTATGACTCTGCTGGTTGTAGGCCTTTAGATGAGAGCTCTTGCGGCTCTTCAGTCTCCCTTCCCCCTCTCACCCTCCTTCCACCCCAGTCATCCTGTATCTCTGGAGCACCAGCATCAATGCCTTTAAGACTATACCGTAGGACTGGAAAGAGGGCCTGAGTTCAGTTCTCAGCACTGACAATGGGCAGCTCACAACTGCCTTTAACCCCAGCTCCAGGGGCCTCTGATGCCCTCCTCTGGCCTGCCAAGGCACTTGCAGTCACGTGTACTTACCCCCACACAGATTCACACACATACACATAATTAAAAGTGAAAAGACGATGCTTCTAAACCTATGCACAGAGATATGGAAGATGCCATGGCATCAGTTTGAGGGCACGCTGTGTCCTGTATGATCTACTTCATATGACTGTGCACAAAATACCTACCCTGCAGGCTATACCTCAGGCTGTTAGCACAGGGTGTCTCTTGGGGGTGGGGAGGGTGGTGGAAGGGAGGACTTTTCTTTCTACAAAGGTCAAGAATTTCTGAGAGAAACGATTATTGCTATTCTCGTAAAGAAATCGAAAAGTCAGTAAAATCAAATTTCACACCGAGACTGGGTGTGAGCAGCAGGGAGATCTGTGATGTCACCGCCATAAGGAACACAGAATGTGAAATGGCAGTCCCTCCTGCTCTCCTGCCCTGCCTTCTTTCCCCATCCAAGTTTTCATTTTAGTTCAATTATTTTTAGTTTCTGGAGAAAGGCTGGAGACAGCATGCCTGGTTGCCCTTCTTTCCTTGGTGCTGCGGGTTTACCCATGCCAACTGGACCGTAAGTGACTCAAGGAACGAACTGCCGAGCAGAAAACTTTAAGGCTGGGAGGAAATTCACAGAGGGTTTTGTTCAATGGAATAAGGAAAAAAAAAATCCCCACCCAGGAAAATCAGGCTCAAATGAGAGAGCAGAACCCCCCATATTCTCAGATGGGTTTGGAGAAAGTGCTTCACAACATCCTTGTGTTTCCCTGGTTGGCCTGAAGTTCTCTATGTAGATCAGGCTGGCCTCAAAAGCAGAGACCTACCCACCTCTCCACATCCTATTGTTTTATAGAGGGGCCTTAGATTTTTGCCCTCTGTCAGCTGTACCCTTGGGACCAGAGTCACATGGGGACTTGGGTAGTGTCTTTCCTGGACTTGCCAGGCTCTGTAGCCCCTGAACTAGAAGCCTAGGGCATAAGGTTGCTAGGTCAGTAGGGAGATGTCGCATGTCCTCTTTTCTGGCAGACCAAGGCCTTTATCTTTTCTCTGATGGTCAAAACTGGCTTCTCAGTTCCCAAGAATATAGGGTAATCTGGGGTTCCCTGTTCCTGTGAGTGGGGGGTTACAGTGAAGAGGAACTGGGGGCATATCAGTCAGCCGACAGGCAAGGAGTCTCTGCTAAATCTCTGGAATCAGGGTGGATGCCGAGACTGATATTTGGGACTCTGGCAGCTAATATGGGGATTAGGATTAAGACCCAGGGTTTGGACACTGGGACTCATACCAGGTTAAAGCGAATTACAGCGGCTTTAAAGCCGGGTTAGAATTGTGGGGTTAAGGATTAGGCCAGGGCGGTGAGTGTGTGTGTGTCATCTGCTTCCTCTCCGGTCCCTAAAGCCCCTTTGTGGTTGCATTACAGGGTTAAGTAAGGCCTCCTGGACTCTCATGCAGCCCTGCCTTTGAGACCCACGAGACCTGATCCCCAAAACCTCAGCTGCTGAGGCAATGTTATTCTTCCCTCACTCCTCCCGAGCATGTTTGATGGCTCCTTTGGGCCAGCGGTGAAGGCAAAGTACTCCCAAGAGCCACATCCCAGTTCGTCCGGAATGCAATCCATACGAGAAAACAGCCAAGACAATCAGGACAGAAGCTCTTCTGCCAATTACCTCACACCTTGGCCCCCTAATCTGATGATACCCTGAAATGTGACGCCCTCTCTGAGCTTTCATCCAGTGAGGAGGGGGTGCTCTTACTGGGAACTGGAGCAGCCTCTTCTGATCCAGACCCTGGCAACCGAGGTTGAAGAGTTAAACTGGCTAAGGACGTCTTATTTCATCCAACTGTAGTGCGGCACCTCCCAAACCAGCGCTTCCACCATCTTCTAGGGTGGGTAGGTTGTGCCTGAGTCAGACCTTCATTGTAGAACAATTCAGATGCCAATCTGTATATGAGTCTTATTTTTCTGTTGATGTATTTATTTTGCAGTACTGAGCACATGCACCTCTAGTCCCTCACTGGTGGTGCTGGGCAGGGGTCCAGCATTGAGCTGTGGCCAGGCTCAATGGAGGCTCCTAGGCATGTGCTGTAATGTTGATATACAACCTCCCTGACCCTTTTTACTTTTTTTTTGTGTGTGTGAGGGAAAAAAAAGATTAGCAGGGCAGTGGTGGCTCCTGCCCTTATCCTCAACACTTAGGAGGTAGAGCCAGACAGACCTCTGAGTACCAGGTCAGCCTAGTTGGTCTACAGAGCAAGTTTTATGACAGCAAGGACCACACAGAGAAACCCTGTCTCGAAAAAACAAACAAAACAATTCATTTTTTTCAAGTTCTAAAGCGTGTGCATGAATAGGTGAGTGTGGATGTACAAGGAGACCATAGGGCATCAGACACCTGGACCTGGAGTCACAGGTGGTTGTGAGCCACTGATTGTGGGTGTGAGAAACCGTTCCTGGGTCCTCTACAAGAGCCTTACATATTTCTAACTGCGGAGCTGTCTCTTCAGCCCTTCTCGTTTCGTTTTTTTGAGACAGGTTCACAAAGTTGTCTAGACTGGCCTTGACTCACTCCTAGCTTAGGTTTCCTTTGAGCTTGAGATCTTCCTATTCAGATCCCAGAGAAGCTGGAATTATAGGGTTTTTTTGTTTGTTTTGTTTTGTTTTTTTTTTGGTGAGGGGAAAAAAAGATTAGCAGGGCAGTGGTGATCTCACACAGATGAACAAACTGCCGTGCCTTTAATTTTACTAACAATGACTCACTTCTATAATCGAATTTGTGTGTGAGTGGTTTTCTCTCATAGTCTGGCTTGTGGGAGTTCTCGTCTCTTTAACTCTGGGATTGAACTCAGGTGGTCAGGTTTGGCAGCAAGCACCATTAACTCACTGCACCAGGTAGAAGGCCCTCAACAAATATCGACTCAATGTAAAACCAAATGTGCCTTTGACTTTAGGTAAGTCATGGTGGGCAAAACAAACAGGATGTTTGTAGCAAAGACTCATGAATACTTTCTCGTAAACGGTGACAGGTTTCACCAGGGCAGCGAGTGTTATACAAGATTCTGTAACACAGGAGTGTGTCCATGATGGTTTCTTTGGGGGATGGTGACTTAAATAAAGGCCCAGGGTAGTTTAAATTGGAGCCAGTCTTGGGAAATTCATGGCCCCACCCATTACTTTTTATGCTTTTGAACCTACGTTATAGTTTATTCCTTTACTGGTTTGTCCTTGACATCTTTTGTCAAGTAGACTATTGATCCTTTGTCTTTTTGCAATTTTTTTTTTTTAATTGTAGAGAGGGTCTCACTATAAAGCCCTGACTGGCTTGAGACTCTCTACATAAACCAGACTGGCCTAAAACTAAGAAGAGTTTCTCCTGTATCTGCCTTTAGAGTACTGGGATTAAGGCATGTGCTGCTCCAAGCCTGGCTCAGCTGATCCTCTTGAGAACCACAGCCCCAAGGATGGTTCTCTGGCAGCCACACTTATGTCGCTATGGTCCTGACTGCACCGTTATGTTGGCAGAAGGTGGCGTAGGACCAAGATCTGCCGACCTGGTATTAACTAGACTGACCAGTTCCTTTCCTCAGAAATTGGAATCCATCAATATTAAAGTCTTAGCTTGTTCTTGACATGACAGTCACTAAGCTTGGAGTATGTTCTCAGAGAGGCAGGTCAGCAGGGAATGAAGCAGCTTTGCAGGAAAAAAAGTGGAGATGAAAGAACATGTGACCAGAAAAAAGGATTTGAGGGACTAGCCACATGGCCTCCTGTTGATATTTAAGGTCCTTGTGTGAGATTGGCCTGCTGTTGGGAGCTTGTCATTAGTTTTAGGTTTTGAGATAGTGTTTTGCTAATGTGGCCCTGAATTTGTGATCCTCTTGCTTCAGCTTTCTGAGTGCTGGAATTACAGGTGTTTGCAAAGCCCAGTTGCTTTGCAAAGTTTTTTTTTTTTTTAATCTTTTGCTACATTTATTTTGTGTCCATGTATATATGCATGGTTGCCCTTGTGGAGGGCAGAGGACAATACTCAGGAGTTGGTTCTCTCCTTCCACCAGGTGGATCCTGGCATCAAACTCAGGTCATCAGGTTTGTTGGCAAGCACCTTTATCAACTGAACCATCTTGCTGGCCCACAATCTTGTTTCCTTTACCCTTGTGTTCTGTGTGGTTACACACACAGAGTTAGGAAAATTGGTTTTGCACAAAGAAATGTATGTGATTTTTCTACTTACAAAGACAAGGCTCTTGGCAAGAACTGAATTTTTGCCAAATCAGTTTTTCCACTGAGCAAATATGGGTTAACTTTGCTCCAATCTTGGTCTTTTTAAAGACTTTTTTTTTTTCCGGTTTTGTTGTTTTGAGTCAGTGTTTCTCTGTGTAGCCCTGACTGTCAACTCACAGAAATTCTCCTGCCTCTGCCTCCAGAGTGGAATTAAAGGTTTTTGAAACCGCTGTCCAGCTTGAAGACAGTTTTGTAAGAAGAGATAAGCAGAGGGGATTTCTGGGTCGTCCTACCATGTGCATGTGAGATAAGCGGAGGGGATTTCTGGGTCGTCCTACCGTGTGCATGTGAGAAAGGACCCAGCACTCTTGCAGCAGAGTCGGAGGGCACGGAAGCAGTAGGAATGTGTTGGGCCAGCGGGAGGAAGGGCAGTTGAGGCAGAGGCCATAGGAGGGCCAGAGGAAAGGAGACAAGAACAAGCAAGGTGCGTTTAAGAAATGGCAAGTGCTGACTTGTAGGGACTGTCTTAGTTAGGGTTTCTATTGCTGTGAAGAGACACCATGACCAGGGCAGCTCTTATAAAGGAAATCATATAATGGGGTGTTTTACAGTTCTGAGTTTTAGTCCACTAATCATCATGGTGGGACATGGTGGTGTACAGGCAGACATGGTGCTGGAGAAGGAGCTGAGAATTCCAAATCTTTGATCTGCAGGCAACAGGAAGTGAACTGAGACACTGGGCAGTCTCTTGAGCATAGGAGACCTCAAAGCCTGCCCCCACGGTGACACACTTCCTCCAACAATGACCCACCTCCCATTAGTGCCATTCCCTATGAGCTTACGGGGGGGGGGGAACTACATTCATACTACCACGGAGACATAATGGAGAGAAGTAAGTGGAGCCTGAGAAACAGATTAAAGGCAAATGATCTAACTTCCTGTATTCAGGGAGTCTGGACTTGCTTATGAATCATTCTAGTCTCCTGAGGGATTGGACATTCCGGGCATTCAGTACACACTTGTAGAATTAGTGCCAGGCCAACAAAGCAAGCAGTTTGTTAGATAATAAACAAGTATTTTATAATCCAACTTTTCTTTGGGTTTTCTCTTCTGCACAGAAAAGACAGCCATCAAGATGCCAATAAAGAGAGATGTGTGCATGTGTGGGGGGAGTGAGTATCACTTGTCACACTCAAAGGCTGTCTCTCGTTATGTGGTAATTACATGCCAGTTTAAGTGAGAAATTAAGGGGCAGCATGGATCCAGTGAGAATGGGGAATGCTGCAGATGTTTATTTACGTTGTTTTCCAGGCATGATCTCTCTATGGAGCCCTGGCTGTCTTGGAACTCAAGGTGTAGAACCAAGCTGGCCTCGAATTCACAGAAATCTGCCAGCCTCTGCCTCTGGAGGGCTGGCACAAAGGGATGCACTTCTGACAAGTCGTTATTGAAGGCATGTGAAAGTTCGTTCACAAGATTAGATTAAACACTGTGGCATCAGCTATCTTAATTTTGTTTGTGGTCATTGCCTTCCCCGTCAGTAGCATCATTTTCAATCACTGTCTTCATCGTCATCATTCCAAGGATTATAAACTCAGTGGGATTACTGGTTTTTAGAAGTCTAAAAGCCAAGAGAAGACATGCCAGTGTTAACAAATCCAGAGAATGCACACGCTGATATAAAGGAAAAGTACATTTGATAATCAAGTTAAAGTAATATTCTCTGGGGATGGATCCCCTTGGGATTGAGAGGGTACATGGTAGCCTTCCTGGAACTTTTGGACTTCCAAGTTGGTTCCAAAACTCTTAGGGCTAGGTCTCTTCTTCAAGAGTTCTGGTGGAAATTTCCTTTATGTTCAGATTAGTGATCGGCAGTGGACTATTCCGGTTACCCCTGACTGGAGAACAGACATAATTCAGGATTGTGAATAAGGAATATTAAAGGATTCTTTCAATGGCTCAGGTTTCTTTGGCCACTTACTAATATACAGCATGGATGTAAATTAAAAAAAAGATCAAATCTCTTGCCTAAACCAATCATATCCGCCCTAGGGAGAAAGAAAGTTTTTCTAGATCAAGATACTGCGGCTCTGAGATGGAGGACACGAGCGGGGTGAAACCCTTGGCCACGTTCCCTCTGCCCCAACTTGCTATTGAGGAAGGTAGTATACATTTCCCAGAGATTTATTGATGCCAGAAGGGCTAGTCTTCCGGGTAGAAGTGGAAGAGTGGGTTGGGATTGGGGGGAGTAGAAAGTGAGAGTCTCCGACTGCTGGCAGTTTGGGGAGAAACGCTCCGCAGCGCCGATCAGGAGCGCGATCAGGAGCCTTGAAGACCCACTGGGCTAGCAGTGGACACCGGACACCCAGACAACTTCCGGGTTTGGAAAGGCTCCACCTTCCTCTGGAGCCAGCTACGAGGTCTCCAGGCGCATGCGCCGTCGCTCGGGGACCGACCCAACTTACCCTAAACAACTAATCGGCTCCAGTGCCCGCTCGGGGCGTACCATTTGTTTTACTCAGGGGGAGGCGACGCTCCCCTTCCTCAGAGAGGAGAGTGTGAGCTCGCTCACGGTTTTAAAAGTTCTGGGAAGAGCGAGGTCCGGGAAGGCCCGAGGAACTCGGCGGAGGACGCGCCGCCCAGCCCATCGCCGCCGGGGCGCTGAACAAAGTGGCACGCCCCGATCCCAGCTGATCCGCCGGGCTCCAGCGGCGGCTCCCCCCTCGCCCCGCCCCCCCCGCCCCGGGCGAGACCATCGCGCCGCCTCGGAAGGGGTGTCCGCTAGGGGAGGGGGCGGAGCGGCCATTGTCCGGTCAGCACAGCCTAGGGGGGAGGGGAGAGAGTTACGGAGCCAGCCGGGGCCCGGGGTGTCACAGCCGGCCGCTGCGACTCCACAGCTGGCGGGGGCTCCGGGTTCTTCCCCAGCCGGTCCCGAGCTCGCCTGCTCGGCCGCACGGAACAGCGCTGTGGCTGGGGAGCGGCGCAGAGAGCGGCTGAGGGCGCCGGGTCTCCCTCGCCCGCACGGCCCAGCTCCTCCTCCGCAGCTCCCCTCCCTCTCCTCGCCGCGTCCCCCCCCTCCTCAGGCCGAGTGGTGCCGCCCGCCTCCAGCTGACCGGCCTGGAATCCCGGCTCCGAGCCCCGGACTCGCGCCCGCCTGCGCGCCCGCTCCCTCCCCTTCCCCCCGGCCCGCGCCCCCCGCCGCCGCCGTCGCCGCCGCTTCCTTCGAGCGGGGCCCAGGCCCAGCCGCCGCCACCGCCGTCGCCTCTGAGCTCCGCCGCCGCCGAGCACCATGGGAGACGCCGGGAGCGAGCGTAGCAAAGCGCCCAGCCTGCCGCCTCGCTGTCCCTGCGGCTTCTGGGGGTAAGTGTGGGGGCAGGGTCGCGGGCCTCGGGTGGGGGTGGGGGACCCGAGGGAAGCCGGAGCCCCGGGAAGCTGGGCCGCAGAAGCCGGGCCTCGGGGGAGCGGGCGGGGACCGCGGCCTTGGCTTGAGGAGGGCCGTGGGCAGGGGACGCTGAGGGTGGGCTGAGGAGGAGGAGGCCTGTCCGGGCCGCACTGCCCTCTGTGGGACTCGCTGGCCCGAGGCCGGCTTTGGGTGAGGGGCCACGGGCGATGGGCAGGGATGAGGTGGCGGCTCTGGCACTTCGCGGTGGGGCAGAGCTGCCCCCTTTCCCTTGGCCGGTGGAGGCCAGTCCGCCTCCCCCCCCCCCCATCTTGCTATGAGTTGGTGCCCAGCCTTCAGGAGGGTATTTCCTCTTGACTTTTTCACCTCCCCTCCTTCCCTGCTGCTCCCCGGGAGATTTGCATCATCACTTCCTAAATTATATCTCAGTCCCCATTTGCTTTTAGGGAGCTGTTCACACGTCATACGTTTGTACAAATCCACAGTCCAGAATTCGGGCTTGGAGAGTAAAGTTAAGGGTCTTAGTTTTATCTGAAACACGTATCAGGGAGTCTGTAAAAAATCTCCCTGCCCAAATAAGACAAAAAATAACAACCAAAAAACCTCCCAAACAAATAAACACCCTCCCTCCCAACCGAACCGAAAGCAGAAACTTCTCAGCAAAACCTAAAGCCAGCTTGGCTTGTGGAATGTGAGAGCCGGTTTCCTCATTGGCTCTCAAATTCCTCTTTCCCTGTTAAAAAAAACCAAAACCAAAAACAAAAAACAAGTTTACAGCACAGAATGTACAATTAATTCCATACCGCATTAGGGTGGGTTGTGTGCGAGGGGAGAGACAGAGACAGATAGCACCCCCTCCATCCCCAGTTAAAGTTTATGTTGTCCTTGGAACACTTTGGATTGTAGAGAGTGTCACCTAACAGGTGCAGTCATCAGACCTCATGGCTAGCTCTGTGTAGGAGTAAGAGCAACGTTTGTGCTTCAGGCTTTCTGTCTTTCTTAAAGGTTGTATCAGGACATTTATGAATGGCTGTTTCTAGTGGAGACGTCTTGGGGAATGGCTATTCTGTATGCTAGGAATGGTGAATATAGAAATTAAAGATATGTGTAAGAGAGTGGTATTTTAATGTAGGTCTCTGTGGGAGTTTTCCAGTAAGAGAATCCTCCTTTTCAAAAAGTTCTGAGTGGAAGGACATTAGTCAAGAATAAGTTGTAGCATTACCAAAGACTCTGGACATGTGAAAGTATTTTAGCTGTAGAGTCTTCATTTTAATTTGATTTAAAACATTTAAAAAATTTATCTTGAACTTCTTTATAAAAACAGTGGCAAAAAAAAAACACAACAAAACCTTCAACCAAGATGAACCAGATCCAAAGACTTCACAGCTTAGTGAACAGAACATACAGTTAGAGTTGCAAGAATTATTGGGTTTTCTGTGAAGTGTGGAAGTGTTTGCGTGGACACTCCAGCTCTCATAGGAATCTTACAAGGGAGGGACCATTATCTGTTACTGGATGGGGCAATCCATAAGGAGGGTGGATAGATTACTTGCCCCTTCCTGTAGGGAGTGCAGGGTGTGGTGGGTGAGTGCTTCAGAGTGCTTAGTGCCATCACATTTATGACATCACTTTGGACAGATCTACTGTTAGAAACCCTGGATTGTAACTTATTGTGGGACATATGACCTGGAGAGAGTAGCTCAGAGTGTCACAGAGGTCTGCTTCCTGCTTCCAACCTGTGTTTATGTTCTTGGGACTAATATGTGTGAAAGGAATCCTTACTTTCATCAAGGCTTAGAAACTAGAGGATTGGAATAGCTGCTTGCCTTTAGCCAGCAGATTCTAAGTCAGGCTAAGGCACTTTGGTAGCAGACAGCAGAGGTCTTCCTTTATTGATTCTTTCGGTCTGGCCCCTTTATGAACTTTGGTGTGCCTGACAGAAGTAGTGAGCACAGAGCTAGTCATTATCTGGTAACACATCTTAACACACCTTTTAAAAGCTTTCCTAAGGCTGATTGTAGACACCTGTGCAGTTTGTGTTTCATGCCAAAGAGTGGCCAAATTGTTGTCTTCATCATGTCATAGCTGATTTTGAATAGTTTTCATCATTGCATGGACCATAATTGAACTGTGTTCATGGGGGAAACTTAGAATATAGTCAACACTTTGGTAGTGGTGGGTGAGAGTCTTGTCAAATCCTCAGGGATGTGAGGCAGAGAAGTAGAGACTGTAAGAAGGGTAGGAGGGAGAAAGAGGAGGAAGAGGAGTGTTTGAAGCAGAAGTGAAGGGAAGTGAGGGAGAGGTTGATTAACTGAGCGGCCCATGGGTAGATTGTGAAGAGGAGTCAGCTGGGGATGAGGCCCAGTGCTGGGAGAAGTGGTGATCATAGCTCCATGCAGGGGCAGTGCTGAGGCCTTTGGACTTTATCCTGAGTGCAGTGAGGGAGTCTGAGCTCAGAGAGCTTTGAGCTTGGACTGACATGATGACCTTTGATATGAAAGGTTATTGGTTGATCTTGAGAGTGGCTAGGTGTGTGGGTGTGATTGAATGTTTGAATGAGCGTGGTGTATATATTTTTGGAATGTTGCCAGATCTGGAGCTACAGCCCACCTGTCAGAAGTAGTAATCTGGGCTAGCCATGGCAGTGGCACGAGCATGTCCTGGCTGGGAAGAACACAGAAATGTGGATGAACTGAGAGTCATCAAAGAATCTTCATCCTTTCTCTTGATGAGAACAAAAAATATGTTCCTAAGAAATTTTGTGCAGTGCAGCACGCTGGAAGCACTGGTCTTTAACATCAGCTAGCCAGGGCCCACACCCAGGCATTTGCAGAGGAGCCTCTCTGCAGAATTATTCTGGCACCACGAGAGTAAAGGGAGTTCCTTTAGAATTGCTGCTCTCTCCAGTGACTCAGGCGTCAGTATTTGCTGCTGAGCTTTGTCAGGACAGCAATCACAAGGGCTTGGCAAATCAGAGAGCCTAGAGCTCTTTCTTTCTTTCTTTCTTTCTTTCTTTCTTTCTTTCTTTCTTTTCTTTCTTTCTTTCTTTTTTTTTGGTTTTTCAAGACAGGGTTTCTCTGTGGCTTTGGAGCCTGTCCTGGAACTAGCTCTTGTAGACCAGGCTGGCCTTGAACTCACGGAGATCCACCTGCCTCTGCCTCCTGAGTGCTGGGATTAAAGGCAGCTTTGAGCTCTTTCTTGTGGGCAAACAATAGAAAGGAGAATGCCAGGAGGAGCATACAGTTCAAATGCCATAGTGCTTTAGAACAGGCAGTTTCCAGCTCTGTGTCTGTCGGCTTATGTTGTCATTGGGCTGTCTCCTCCCTGGGAAACTTGGAGATTAAGACTGCTCTGTTTATAGAACTCGAAAGTTCTTTGTATAGTAGGTACTGTGCCTTTTAGGGTTAAAACAGTTTGTTCCCTGTAACTTGGACTTAAAAGTTTTAGTGAAATATAAACATTGTCTTGGTTCATTATAGACATTTTGCAATCAGTTAAAAAAGCACTTATTGATAATTGCCATATTTGAAATATGAGTTCTTCCCTCTTTTTCTCCTCCCCCTTTCTCATCTTCTCTTTCTCTTCCATTTCTTTTGAGATAGGGTTTTATTATGGAGCTCAGGCTTGGAGCTCAGTGTAGCTCAGGCTGCTCTAGACTTCACTCTCTAGGTGCTGTGATTACAGGTGTTTACCATGGTGCTTAGCTTGAAAGTAGTTTCATTTAGATATGAGTAGTATTAATTTAATGCATTTAAAATTGTTCATATGCTTCAGATTTACTGAGGTACACTTTTTTTCATAAATATTTTAGAAAGTTAATGAGTAGATGGGTGTGCTGGCCCATGCCTTTAATCCCAGGGTTTGGGACTTTGAGGTTGGCAGACTTGACAGGCAAGTCCCTTTACACACTACATCTTCTCATCAACCTAAGCTTCTTTGTAACCTTCAAAATAATCAGTAGTTTACCTAGTTAGACCTCATATTTAAATCATTATTCCACAAATATGAGACTAAACTTTGATGGCCACTACCCTGCTTGCGTCATACTTCTTGGAGTTTCCGCAGTGTCATGTGACAATAGAGTGTCAGTATAAGTAACTGCAGTGTTCTAAGAGTAAAATCGGGAGCAAATACTCCTATCGCTCACCCTAAGTAGCCTACTGTCCCAGAATATATACAGTATATTCTTGTTTTATATGTGTGTATATTATACACACACATATATGTATGTATGTGTATGTTACATGTATGTGTGTGTGTTTTAAGAAGCTCTGGATGGCCTTTAACTCACTATGTAGACCAGGCTAACCTTGAATGCACAGAGATCCACCTGTCTCTGCCTCCTGAAGGAAGGCAGAAGGAAGCTCCTGAAGTGTATGGGTGTAAGCATATTTAGAAGGTAGTTGACAGCATGTTAGATATTCATATGGTGACACCTTCATTTCCTAAGTCTGTTGGAGTATCTCTTTTTATCCTTTCCCACTCAGGTAGTGTCTGTCTTGTGGTGAGTTGTCTTTCTTGGAGGCAGCATATAGATGATACATGCTTTAAAAAATATTGCTCATATTTGTGTGTGTGTTTTCCCTGCATGTATATCTGTGCTATATGCATTGAAGTTTCCTTGGAGGGACTGGAACTACAGATGGTTACCATGTGGGTGCTGGGGATCAAACCCAGGCCCTTTGGAAGAGCAGCCAGTGTTCTTAGCCATTGACCCCGTCACTCCTGGCTTCTACTTTTTGATATAATCTACTAGTCTGTGTTTTTTGATTGGGAAATTGAGACCATTAACAGTTCCCCCCTTTTAAATTTATTTATTTTTTTTGATAGGGTTTTACTGTGTAAACCCTCTCTGGCCTGGAACCCACTATGTAGACCACTGGTTCTCAACCTGTGGGTTGAGATCCTTTGGTGTCAAATGACCCTTTCATTGGGGTTGCCTGATACCATCAGAAAACAGCTATTTACATTACTATTTATAACAGTAGCAAAACTATAGTTATGTTACTATAACAGTAGTAACTATAGTTATGAAGTAGCAACGAAAAGAACGTTGTGGTTGGAGGCACCACAACATGGCGAACTGTATTAAAAGGTTGTAGCATTAGAAAAATTGGGAACCACTGATGTGTAGATCATGCTGGCCTTGAATTCACAGAGAGCCACATGCCTCTGCCTCTCAATTGTTGGGATTAAAGGTGTGCACCAGCACAATTGACCATATTAAGAATTATTATTGAAAATTGTGTATTGACGCAATTTGTTGAATGTACTCCTTGGTTTTCCCCACCTGTTCATCTCAGTTCTAGTGTGGTTTATTCTTTACCTGATGGATTTGTTTTTCTCTTTGTTCTGAGAGATTCCTTCAAGTATATTTTTGTAGAACTGGCTTAGTAATTATAAATTCTTTTAGCCTTTTTTTTATCATGGAAAGTTTTCATTTTTTCTCCCCAGTTATGACAGCTTTGCTGGGTATAGTAGTCTGGGTTGGCAGTTGTCTTTCAGAATTTGAACTGTCAGAGAGTCCTGCTTTCAAGTTTCATTTGAATAAGCCGCTGTTCTGATGGGCAACACCTTATTTGTGACTTGGTGTTTCTCTCTCGCTGCTTTCAGTCTCCTTCCTTTGTTTTATGTTTAGTGTTTTAATTATAGTAGGAGGGCCCTGATGTCTCTTTCCAAGCTCGGGAAAATCTTTAAATATATTTAAAAACATTTTTATGTGCTCCAGGCAGTGTCAGGGTGGGCTCACTCTCATGGCATGGGCCTCAGGCTGGACCAGTCATTGGTTGGCCATTCCCTCAATCTCTGTACAACCCATAGGCAGGTCAGACTGTAGATCAAAGGTTATGTGGCTGCGTTGGTGTCCCAATCCCTGCCCTGAAAGTCTTGCCTGGTCACAGGAGATGGCCAGTTCAGGCTGTATATCTACTATTGCTAGGAGTCTTACCTGGGGTCATCCTTGCAGATTCCTGGGAGTTTCCCTTGCACCAGGTTTCTACCTCACCCTGAAATTCACCCCCTTTCCAGTCATCTCTTTCAGTACTCTCCCTGCCCCCCCATTCCTCATCCACCCCTAGTCCACCCACGAAATCTCTTCTGTTTCCCCTTCCCAGGGAGATCTGAGTGTCTCCCCTTGAGTCCTTGTTACCTAGCCTCTCTGGGTCTTTGTTCATCTTTTTGAATTCTCTGGGATTGCATTTAATTCTCTCTGACTAGATGCCATTGCAGTGAGATTAGTAGTTTTTGCAGGAGTTCTGTTGTCTTTTGTGTGTGTGTGTGTTTATTATGTTACTGTGTTGGGATTTACACATCTGGTGTTATTTCTTTACACGATTAATTATTATTATTTAGCAGAATATTCTTTTATTTTAGAGTGTTCTTGCAGAATTTGGATGTGGTAGAGTTGAGTGTATAGTTCAGAAAATGATTCATTAGCGTAGTAGCTGCAGGTGCCTGATAAAAATTTCAGAATTATTCCCTGACTACTTGATATTAACACTATGTAGATATCTACTGTCCAATTAATAACATATTCCATTTTACTTAAGTAACTGTTGGAGGATAGACAACCATGGATAATTCCATATGGAGCACACTTGGATTTTAGTTAGTAAGATTAGGAATGGGAGGAAAATAGGGTGAGTAAGGATTAAGTATTAGATTAACTTTGAACAGAAAAATAAATCAAGATGGGAAAATTAGGAAAGATGGGATACTGTTAGGGTCTACAGAATTTAGATTGTTTAGAGGTATGGGAGGTTATAAGTAAGACGTAAAATGAAGAGGGGTTAAGGATGAAAGGTAGAAGAAAAGATGCTAGGATCAGAGGGGAGCAGGTGGGGTGCGGCTGAGGAGAGCAGTGAGGAGTACCTGTGAGTAAACTGGTGGGGAGACACACAGGAGTCCAAAACCTGAGCAGTGTAAAAACAAAAGCAGAGTAATCCTGAGACACATGTATGAGTGGAAATTAAATGATAGAAAATAAGAAATAAAAGGAATAATGTCAGAGTGAATTGTTGGCATCATTATACTGAGTTTTTAAAAAACATCTTGGTGCCCTCTGGCTTTAATAGGTTTCAGGAGT
This sequence comes from Ondatra zibethicus, assembly GCA_004026605.1. NCBI lineage: Eukaryota > Metazoa > Chordata > Mammalia > Rodentia > Cricetidae > Ondatra > Ondatra zibethicus. Next base: position 341,146 of record PVIU01000152.1, read on the forward strand.
CAGTTGAGAGCTAGTGGTCTTCAGGCCTCATTGTTCTCGGGGTTCTGGTGTGCGTGGGTGGTGGTAAGGCCTTTCTGGGAGTTCCTTATGGCTTACTCCACCTTGACTTCCCTTGGTCCTCCAGGTCTTGTGTATGTGAGAAGCTACACTTTCTTTGCAGTTCCTGCTGTTCTCTGCATAGGTACATTTTAAAAGGAAGTAGATTGCTTTATTTCATTTTTGTGATTAGTTCTGTTGAAGTGTTTTGTTTTGAACAAGATATGATGGGTTGTGGATATATTTAAGTGAAGTAAAATTAGGCCCATATTTAGATTGAAATAATCTCAAAGTAAATTCTGTTCTTTGTTTACTTACTTATTTTTGAGACAGGTTCTTCCTGTATAGCTCTATTTAGTCTCAAATTCAAAGTTCTACCTGCTTCTGCCTCTTTGAGTGCTGTATGCACTACCATGTCCAGGCAAAAGTCTGTTTTTGAAGTGGTTACTAATAAAGTGATTGAAACCTAATTTATTTTTCTTCTTATTTTTAGTAATCAAATATACTGTTAGCTTAAATAGAAAATAGAATATATATGTATATTTTTGTGTATATCCACATTTATGTGTGTGTATATATATATATTTCCCCTGCCCTGGTTAATTGTCTTTGTCAATTAACACACAATATCATCTCATTGTCTCCATCATTGTTGCTCTGTGTCTCATCTGCTAGTATGCTTGACTCCTAGTAGTCAAAGTGGGGTAGGGGGGCTCTTAGACTCCTGCCTCATTAGACTTGGAATCACAGTTAAATAATCTTAACTAGGACTTTCAAGTTCACATGGACATAGTTTAAATCATTGGGTAATCAGCATGTTTATGTCAGTGGTGTCATTAATTATCCCTCGATCATAAAATCTCTTTAAACATTCCCCTAAACACAAGATAGCTTGTCTGTGCATTTTTACTGCAATGTTGAGGGATCTGAGGCTGCGGCATGGTTTGAACGAAGTGTTCGCTCTAAATATTCTTACATACCTACCCACCCCATTTACCTGGTTATATTTGGGACCTTCAGAAAGTGTGACACTTGCTTCTTTGACATGATGGAATGTGAGGAGATAATTAAAAACAAAATAGAATAACCATACCATGGTATTTATTTCTGTTGGTTTCAAGCAGTGTCTGCTAAGATTAGGTCTAGTTAACACAGATATTTGTTTTTTGTTTTTTGTATACTGTTCTTTCATCTAGTATCCTCTTTTCCTTATTCATCCTTGGAATACTGCCCTCAAGAAAAAGAGGATAATTCAGTATTTAAGTTAAAATGACACTTTTTTTTTTTTTTTTTTGAGAAAGTGTTTCTTGGTATAGTCTTTCCTAACCTGGAACTTGCTCTGTAGACCAGGTAGGCCTTGAACTCATATCTGCCTGCCTCTGCTTCCTGAGTACTACCACTGACAACAAGTTTTAAAGAAAGATTTTATTTATTTATTTGATTTTTTTTTTGTGTAACAGCTCTGAATTTTTACTTTTATTAGATACTTATTTTGTCTAGGAGTGTTTTGCTTGCATGTTTTTAAGTGTATCAGAAGGTGTTGGATCCCCTGGAATGGATGATTGTGAGCCATGGGAACCAAACTTGGATTCTCTGGAAGAGAAATGTGCCATTAACTGCTAAGCCCCTTATTCCAAACTGTATGTATGTGTATGTATCTGTATGTGGGATGTGCTTGTGAGGGCGTGTGCCTGTGGAGACTAGAGAGTTGGGATTCTCTGCAGCTAGGTTTACAGGTCTTTGTGAGCCACTAGATAAAGGTGCTGACAACCAGACTTGGGGTTTCTGGAATAACAGTACTATCTCTTAAGCACTGAACCATTTCTTCAGCTCCAGATTATTATTATTTTTTAAATTCAGCACAACTTCTCCATTGGTTCCCTGGGTATTTCATATAATACACCTTAATTCCACTCACTTCCCAGTCCCCCCACATTCTCCCCTCACCCCTGCAGTGTGCCCCTTAAAACAACACAGCCAAAACAAGAACAAAAGAAACAAAAAACCTTTTTGCTTTCTTTATAAGCTCCAGCAAGACCTAGATGGGGGTAGATGCTAGGGTGTGCCAACCCAAGGCCCAGCTGTTCACCTGGGGGTAGCTGAGTTGGTCAGTCTGAGCCACTGGGACCACTGTTTTCAGGCTAGAGGGTGGAGCCAGCTCCCCTATGCCCATGCCATCAGGATTGGTTCTCCCTTGCCTGTGGTGAGCAGCCCCAAGTTTTAACTAAGAATCTCTTCATAATCCCTAACAGTGTCAAAGTTAACATTAACTTCAACTAATTAGCCTTTTCCTAACTGGAAAGATATCAAAGGACTAAAAATATTTCAAAATGATTTTTGAAATGAATAGGTTTTAAATCCTTATATAAAAAAAATGGACTGTATACACAATAGTTTTCTTGGCGTATTAAGAGGGTGATGATTATATATTATTTTATATGTAAATTAATATGTGTACTATGTGTTATATATTACAGTGTCTGGTTTTACAGTCTCGACTGGCTTGGAACTCACTGTGTAAAAGAGACTGGTCTCAGATTTAGAGATATCCTCCTGTCTCTGCCTCTGAACGTTGGGATGAAAAGTCATGTGCCTCCATGCCTGGTCAGAAGAGTGTTTTTTTTTTTAAAACTAAGATTTGTTTAAACTAAGCCATAAAGTGATGTAATATTTTGAAATCCTTCAATGACAGATCAGATTGAAATTTTGTTTTACCTGGGCCAATAGTGGATCTGTTGTGGCTAAAGCTGGAAGCCAAACCTAATAAAACTCTTCCCACACTCCTGTACTCCCTTCTGTCCAGTAGTGGTACCTCATGCTGTAACAGGCAAGGCTATCATGTTATGGAACTCATTTTGTAGCCCAGGTTGTCCTTGGACTTAAGATAGTCTTCTTGCCTCAGTTTCTCCACACTTTCAGGTGTGAGTCAATACCCACCATGCCTCTCTTTTGAAGAAAGGTTAAAATTGAACCTTAGCAAAGCCACGTGTAGGAAGTGACCTAATGTTAGAATTTTGATTAGACACTTAAAAGAAAATCCAGGTCTGGCTTATTGAATGCTGAAGCAGGATCTGTCATTGTGTTTTGTAAGAGGCCTTAACCTTAACTGTATGCATGACACTGGTGTCACTTCTACTAGGGTCTAGTGGGACAGCAAGCCTGCTCCACAGTGGGACCCTGTAAGGCAAAACAATATTGCTGAATGATATTTAGACACAAAGAATTTCATATATATGTTACATGCACAAGGGAGGTTAAAGAACTTTAAAGTTTTTTAATGGAGTATATTTTAAGTACACTGTACAACTATGGTAAAAAAAAAACAAACCAGCTACAAGAAACAGTATAAATTAAGGTAAAACTTAAAGATTTAGTTCTTTAGTCTTAGTAGCCAGCTATATTTTCATCACTCAGCTGCTCTCCTGAGGAGCACAAATATTTATGTGTATGTGTGTTTTGTCTGTGTATCTGTGTACTACTTGTGTGCGTTGTTCATGGAGGCCAGAAGGGGGCATCATCCATCATATTCCTGGAATGGAGGAGTTACAGGCCATTGTTAGAGGCCATGTGGGTTCTAGGAGTTGAACCTGGGAGCAGCCAGTACCCTTAACTGCTGAGCCATGCCTCCAGCCCTTTTTCTTACTTTTTGAGACAAGGTTTCATGTAGTGTATGCTAGCTTTAAACTTAACCATGTATCTATCCTAGGCTTGCCTTGAACTCTAGTTTCTTTTGCTTCAGTTTATCAAGTGTTGGGATTAGAGGTGTGAATTTTTTTTTTGACTGCTTTCTTTACCCTTGGTATCTAGAATTGCTTATATTTATCTCATTTGTAGAAAGCCCCCTAATTGACCTGAATAGTTTTATATTATAAATATAAATTTACTATTGTGAGTTTTTGGTTGGAGTTAAGAAGAATGGAATATTTTGTTTGTTTAAACTTGGGGTACAGAGAATTCACTGGACAGGTTTGTGTAAATTTTGAGGTAATTACAAAGGTAAGGTCACAAAGGTGGTCAGGGAAAGACTGGATGGGGGGCATGTGGAAGCGTTTGGAAGGGGCAGAGGATGGGGGACATGTGGAAGGAAATAGTATGGTAGTAATTAGAAGTGAGGCTACTTTGTGGCCATGTGTTGTAGTTAGGTATGTAATAGCTACGGAAACAAATGTGAACAGATTGTATTTGTGATTAAAGAAATAGCCTATGGTCTGGTGGTGGTGGCGCACTCCTTTAATCCCAGCACTCAGGAGGCAAAGACAGGTGGATCTCTCAAGGCTAACCTGGTCTACAGAGAGAATTCCAGGACAGGCTCCAAAGCTACAGAGAAACCCTGTTTCAAAAAGCCAAAAAAAAAAAAAAAGAAGAAGAAAAAGAAATAACTTGTGGGATCTGACTCTGTTACGTGCTTTTGGGACCTCTTGCTGGGTCTTGTCCACCCTTAAAGCAGAGGAGGTGCCTAGTCTCACTGCAACTGGATGTACCATGGCTGATTGATACCCATGGAAGGCCTGCCCTTTGAAGAGAAAGAGGAGTGGATGGGGGAGGTGGTGGTGGTCAGGAAGAGGGACTGCGAGAAGAGGGAGGGGAAACTGCAGTTGGGATGCAAAAAAACAAACGAATAAGAAAAAGAAACAGCCTATCTTTTCTTGAATCACAGAGTGTGAAGCTGAGGTACAGATTCCATGATGTTTAGTGGAAATAGTAGCCTCCTCCAGTGGAATTGGTATTTGATCTGTTAGAAATCTGGGCTTTTCTTTTTCCTTCTGCTGCGCTGTGAGGTGCCTTTCCAGCTCCTGACCCGGCACTTGGAGGTGTGTTTGAAGCAGCTGAAGAGCCTCAGCCAGCTTCCTTTTTGTTTGTTTCTGCCCAACTGATTCCTTCCTTGAGGTAGAATTTTTTCCCCTTCTCTCCTCCTCCCCCAATCCTGGTGAAGAATTAAATATAATCTTGCCTACCTTTTGCTGTTTTAGGAAGAACAACTTGTTTTAGACATTTTTATTTTAGAAGATTTCACAATGAATACGTGTGGAGGAGGATGCATTAAATCTTAAGGACCTTTCTTACCTAAGAGGCCAATGAAGGGCTCTTTTAGCAAACCCCAGTTCTTCCAGTATTTTCCTAGAAATGAAGGGTGTTGAATCTTTGGGAATCTGCTAGGCTCAGTAGTTACTTGTGGGTTTCTGATCCAAAGCTGACTTTACCACTTGGCCAATTTCTCTTTGCAAAAGAGTATCTGAAGGTTGTTTTGAGGTTTAGTGAGCTCTAATGTCCATGAATCCCTTACCACACTGCCTGGCTGTGGCAATTACATTTACTGAGGGCTGACTTTGTAACCGTGAGTGAATGAGTGAGTATTGGGGATAGATTAATAGATGCAGAACTGTCTTGATATCTTTGGATAATTGTGTTGACAGTGGTCTTCAGAACACTTAGCTGATGAGGTTGCTGACCAGTATTGGCCCTTTTGGCTGTTGTCTGGAGCTGATCTTATTTAGCTGCCTTGTGTTAAGTACTGCTTTTGTGTTTCGAAGTTGGCTAGGCATCAGAGCATTGTGCGGAAAGTTGTGGGAGATCATGGTAGGGATTGTGAGAACCCTGACAAGATAGCCTTACCCTTACTAGAGTTGGAGGGCAGCCAGGAGGGCTTCTCTGGGAAGGAGATGTTCTTGAACTAGATATGAGCAGGAGTTAGCTGGTGAAGAGTGTAAGAAACATTCTCTGGGCAGGGGAGTAGCATTGCCAGCCCAAATGATTTTTCATCTGCAGAGTGTGGCAGGATGAAGCCTGGGAGATGAGGAGGGGAGAAGAGGAGGGACGAGAACTTGAATGTGCTTGGGAAGCAGTTGGGAAACACTTAACGATTTTAAGTGTGGATGGCAGATGATAATTTATTCTGGTAGCAGTGTGTAGGTTGGATTGGAAGGTTAAGAATGAAAGCGGAGTCCTGGTAGGCATTTTCCAGCATGTGGTACCAGGTGTGGTATAAAATATGATTGAAGAAAGATCTTCACTAATCCCACATCAGACAGAGGTCTGATCTCCAAAATTT